>OZ020190.1:9820624-10420624 GCA_963971165.1 Philopedon plagiatum | reverse complement strand
ATTACACAGCCTCAAAATTAATTTTTGAAAAACTGTATTTTTAAAAGAAAAAAAATCACGTTTAAATTTTTATTTACGAAAATTGAATTGAACTCCGATAGTTTAGGATACATTAATGAAAAAAGCCCGAAAATGATCCTGAGAAAACCTAAACCTATGTGGTAAGGCTTAATTAGGTTTAGTCAGCCTTATTTTTTCATTAATCATATTATTAACTTGCTCGAACACATCAAAGCAGGATTCGTAGTGACCAATTAACATGATACATTATTAATACACAAATAACACCGATTCGTGTTTGCTATTATTCACAATGCCTAGACATTATGTATATTGTGTAGTGCCCGTTATAATTACTTGATCCATAACATACATTAATAAAGTAGATAGAGTTTGGTTGACAGAGCCTCGGCATGTAAATACAGGTCTTGGATTAATAGACTTTTTGGTTAATTAGATATCCAATCCTATGGCAAAAGCTAAGAAAAATAGACTTTTAATTTTAGTATTAAAAAGATACTTCTAAAATCACTCTACCTTTTATAGTACGTCTAGAAAGTATCCGGAATTTTATAGTTTTAAGAAATTTCATGAAACTGCATTTTAGAAAGTCTGGTCCTGTAAAATTTTGTGTGCATATCATCAGGGTAGCAGGTCATGGATAAAACAAAGGACAATCCTGAATGTCAATAATTATTGTTTATTTCAGAGAAGTTTAAAATCTTTGTGAAAGTTTGTTCCAAAGAACTCGTGCAGTTAGCAGGCCTTGGATTGAAACTTACGGACGAGACTTAACATTGGGTATGCCTAATCGATCAAGAAAATGTATTGAGTTAGAAGCACATTGCATTAGTAAGTAGGTAGGTTTTTTGTGTTAGTAGAAAGTAGGGATTGCTTGGGTTTTATTAACCAAGTAATTTAATAAATCTATGTTATTTGTAAAAAACTAAAAAAAAATACTTTTTCGGATACTTTCTAGACGAACTATACATGGCGGATTATGAAAAATTCACACATTTATTTTTTTTTCTTTCTTTATAAATTATTTAAAATTACATTAGTGTTACCAGACTGGTAATTATTTAAATTTTCTCGTCTGAATTTTAATGAAAATTAAATGCAAGTTCATTTAAATCCACGTTTTCTATTAGAAACGAGGGCGAGAGAGTTCAAGAGGACTGAGTAAACATCGGGATGTATATCCGACAATGTTTGCAGAGAGACCAGGCGATGACAAATTGCAGAGCCAAGGTGGCCGGTGATAAACGGACAACGTTTAGCGCCGGCCACCGGCCGACTAATGATACCCCTGTCCGCCCCTTAATGCCCTTATTTCGCCTTTGATCTACTGCCGACACCTCAACCCTTAGAAGGGCTGCTAACCTCACTGCAGGATCAATTGATTAGAATTACTAGTTGATTTAGACGTTAACGATTTCGAAGTCTTTTTAGTATATTAATAGTCATATGTAGATTTACTAGCTTATTTTCATCATTTACAGAACCAGATATTCTCCAATCACGCTAAGATTTATACACAAGATTTATATGTAGATTTAGAACCATGGAAGAGCTACCAATTTACATTTTAGAGCAATCAGAGATTCCAGGGTTACTATTAAGATGGCCACTGTATGATTTCCCACCTACTTTTTGAGAACAGCTGTAGCCAGACTTTCAGTTATTAGGCATATTTTTAAAACGCAATAATATGTATGTATTTTTTATGGCATAAATCGGTTAATGAAGTCATTACAAACAAAAATATTATTTTGAAAAAAGTGCAATAAAATTAACTAAAACATTTTTTTACTTCTCGGAATAATTTATTACAATTTAAAAATCAGCTATTTGCCTTCAGTGCCAAGTGACGTCAGGAGATAAGCAAAAACAAGTGCCAATCTACACGTTAACATAAAGCTTAACTAAGGAGTGCTACATACAAATGCATATTATGATTCGACTACTGTGATAGTCCGGGAGCAAGTGAGCATTTTCCCGTACGATTGTACCGGGTGAGTCAACGATCGCGCTGAGTAATTTTATGCCTTGAAGATAAGATTTGTCGATAATAAGCTTTTATCCACGACTCGTCTATAATTTGATTATTATACATGAGTTTATGAAATAATAATAATATTCATTATTCACTAGTGAATAATGGTTTCATTATTCACTGCTTCCATGGATATCTCGATCCAAACTCCAAACAAGAGCTGTGCTCGATCCAAACCGACTTGGAATGCGATTGTACGCACAAAATAAAAAACAAAGGTGGCTATGAAAACATTAGCTTCGTCACGTTGCGTTGTCGCGCTGTTGTGGTTACTTTAATTCCGAGTTTAATTCAAAACGTCAACATTTAAAAATAAAAACATATATTAATATTATCTAAATTTTTTTGATAGTCCTGGATAAAGTATAGTATTCTACTCGCATATAATGGCTGTTATTCACTTGGATGATTTATGACACTCGCCTGCGGCTCGTGTCATAAACTTCATCCGCGTGAATAACAGCCACCATTATATGCTCATTGAATAATATACTATTGTGTTAAGGTATGGTTGGATATTTTGCACATTTTAAATTATTTTGAAATATATGCGGTGCGTTCAAAAAGTTGGGTGTGACAAAGTCAGATTTTTTAAATCGAACACGCTGTATTTGAATGGATTTTTAAATTTTCGGGTAATAAACTTTTTCATTTGTGGTTTAATATACGAAAAAGTCACAGTTTTCAAGATAATTTGACTTGTAATGAAAATTTAGCATTTGCAAGCATCTCTTTGTTGTGAAAATACTAGTTAAATTTCGATTCCAAGAGATTTATAATTTGTATCCTGAGTAAATTAAGTCAAAAAACATATCCACTATGAAATATTTCATATCTCATTTACAGGATGTTTTATTTCTAGGTCCAAAGTCAGAAAACTTCTAATTAAAGTGAGTGTGGTGGCCCAATTATAGACGTGAAGTATAAAAAGTTGAATTTTGATTCTGGGGGTTAATTTCAGGGGGTAAATTGGGAAATGGAAAAAAATTTCAAGGGCATCGTATAGGGTGGCAAATGAAAGTTTATCGAAGCACGAATTCAACAATATATAAGTATAATGTATTTTTTAGGCATTTTTAAAAATATTTTTCGGGAAAAACGCTTAAAAATTGCTGTCCCCCACCCTCATCACCAAAAGGATCGCTCAGAAAGATCTGAAAAATCATGAACATTGAGAATTAGGAGTAGATTGAGCAAAAATTATCAGGATTGAAAAATTATAGGCGGTCAATTTAATTGTGTATTTCCTTATAACTGCTGAACCATTGGTTTGAGAGAAAAAGTTTTTCGACAAAAATATTTCTCGCGATGATGTAAGGAACAACTTTTGTGCTTACACGTTTTTCAAAATTTTTAATTTGGCTCAGTCGAAACGCTCCCCACTCAGCTCCGCGCATACGCTATGTGATACGGCGTTAATGTCATCGGCGGCGGGTAGCGCGGTAGATGGGCGGAGATCGGGCGGCCGAGGTTTGCCTAGGTTAAGTGGAGGGCTGATAGTAGTATAGTATAGCTAGCACTTGACCGAATTTTTTTGTAAATAAAGACCAAAATAAATGGATTAAAATAACCACCATTTTTCAGGGTGTTTCGGATTATTTGCATATTCCCTATTTCAGCAGAAATGAATAAGTAACTTTTCTCCCTTTTTTCTAACTCTGCCCTATTTCAAAACGTTCTTCCAATTAAAAACTGGAAAGGAAATTGCCTCAGTTAAACTTACCCTAGAGAAATAATTTTTACGCAACCAGGCATTTCGCCTAAACCCATACAATACAAACGAATTAATTTTGGTGTCTATTGGTAACCACAGCGGCAGACATCTTTTGTGTTAAAACTTGTCGTACGTTAATTAGCGCCGTAATCATCGAACCACCGAAAGAATGATTATTCTATGGCTACAAACTTGCGACGCGTCGGGGTGTTACACAATAATCATTGTATACAGTCAAAGGATATTGTTTAATTATTATTGTGTACAGGGCTGAAGGCTTCATCACATAATGTCCAATAAGGGCTAGGAAGGTATTTTTACTGTTTTTTTCTACTCCCGTACTCTAATATTCAATTTAGATGTCTTCTATATATTTCATTATGATACAAATTTTTATTATGAAACCGCGTTATTAACCAATTTGAAACTCGTACTTTTTTAATCAAGTGACCTCTTTTTAATACAAATAATCTGACTTTGACAGAGTTCTTTTACTAAAATTTTAATTTTCAAGAAAATTTTTAAGAATATTTAAATAAGAAATTATGTCAGATTATGTTATTAGCAAAAGTGAAGAATTTAATTTGTTTAACCGTTGCTTAATTAAATAAATGTTGTTCAGTTTACTATTTATTAATAAATGGTCGTGGAAAAAATAGTGTATGAACTGCCATGTAGTGGCTATCTGACAGACCGGCGCGCGGCGGCGGCAGCGCGTTGTAGTCAGTGCCTTGCTACCTAGGGAGATTCGCGTGACGTCTGGAGTTCCGCAAGGGTCGCACATCGGCCCTGTTTTGTTTATCCTAGTTATTAATGTCATATCAACATGCTTTAGATCGTCCTATATTGATCTTGGAGTCATCTTTGAAAAAATCTCTTGTTTAACCTACACGTTGAAAAAATCGTACAGCGAAGCTTTAGAATGCTCGGTTTCATCAAAAGAAACACTAAGTACATACATCAACGGCACAATCATGATTCTCTACAACAGTCTTGTGAGAAGCATACTCGAATACTGTTCGGCTTTGTAGTCACCATACTACGCTCTTTACAAGGCGCGAATCGAACGAGTTCAGAATAAATTCACCAAATATATTTTATTGAAACTGCACCTCCCACACCAGGACCAGGAGCTGATCCACGGGGTAATAGAGTGCAGTGATCTACTGGCGGGTGTTCTAATTTCAGTTCCGGCAAGGCAAACGAGACACCCCCGGTTATTTTTTGAGAGGAGGCACAGAACCAATTATGGGCTCAGTGTTTTCGTCGACCGCCTGCTGCATAACCTCAACAGATTTTTCTCTCCAATCGATATCTTTAACATATCCTTGGATGCTCTGAAGCAGTACTTATTAACCATCATTACATAATCGTTGCATAATATACTATTTATCACTAAGATATGCTGTAACCTATCTAGTAAACTTATAGCAAACCGTCTTCAAATTTACTAAGCCTTGTGGTTTGGACCCAAGAAAAATCTTCAAAAAAACAAAATCCAAAATATTTTTTTAAATGAAGTTTTAAATGCATAATTTTTTAAAAGTACATTTTTTCGAAAACGCAGTTTTTAGAACAGTGTAGCAAATGCCAATAAAAAGGATTCAAACAAACCTAAATATTAAATCTAAAGAGATCTCATCCAGAGTTTTGGTTGGAAAAATGAATGTTGATAGCGTAGCGTTTAGGTTTGCTTAGGATCTTTTTCTGTTCCTTTTCTTAAACATTTCCCAAACTAAAGTTTAAAACTCAATTTTCAAAAAATTGTATTTTCGAAAATTAATTTTTTGAAAAAACATTATTGAACAATTGTTTTTCGAGACTTTTTTCGAGATTTTTTCGCATACATGTACAGACACTCAAATACATGCTTATACTTTATACTACTGCAAGAATCGGTAGATATCTAAAAATATAAATCAGCCATAAGACGCATAATACTTCTTGTTCTTTTTTTTCCAGCCCATCAATATTCCCAAGCCATTGCTTTTAAAAGAATCAGAAACAAAATTTATTTGTTTTTGTGATCTATCCAAGGAAAAATATTTTATTGTAAGGCCAGAGCCATCGGTCATTTCTGCCCCTGGTTCTTTTGTATGGAGAGGCTTTCCCGTCAATTCAATAACAGCGATTGGGGCGCGAGAAAATGTCTGCATATTTGTTTTGATTTTAAGTCTTAGACTTTTGACTTTCGGTATGATAAATGAGAGCTCGAATCAGTGGTGGGTATATGCGGAACAAAAACTTTAGGTTTCTACAACTCCCACTGCTAGAACGGAATTTGTTTTAATATGAGTATATTACTTGCTACGCTTGCCACAATTTCCTCATGTAGTTGAAAAAGTGGAAATAATGTAGCGTAGCTCTTAAAAAAAAATATTTTCAATTAAACATTAACCGCCAGATTTGTAGAAGCCGAACACACAGAATTGTCAAAATATTGATAAAAAAATAGTTTAGTGCCTGTAATAAATTAAAAACAGGAAAATGTGACATAGCGGACAAAATAGAAAGGCGTACCTACCTATATTTTGGCTTTTGGACGGATTACCACAGTTTCCGCTGAAATCGTGTTGTACGCACCCTGGTGACAGGGTTGCCAGATACGATTTTAAAAATTTCCCCAAACTTGAATTTTTTTCCCCCAAAAACACACGTTTTCTTTTAAACTGAAATCTAATAAAAATGGCACATTTGCAATGGATTTTTGTGTTTTTGTGCGAAAGCTTCGAAAACTGCTCCCAGCGTCTTATGCTTTTGTCAGCGCGTAACCCGTTCTTTTAAGCCAAATTTTCAGACCTATCAACCTGTCATAGCCTTAAAATAATTTGGCAACAATTGATGCAACAATATCGAAAAACGATTAATATTGGTGTGCTAATATCGATCGATATTTTCGAGACTGATGATCAATATGCATACGAACACGAATATTAAAAACAAAACGAATTCCCACAATTTCTCAATTTAATATGTTTGTAGTGTTTTCTAAAATTCAGTTTAAATTTGTTTTATTTTATTTTGTTACACTGAAAACTAAAACCGAAAATTTTCGATACTATGAAGTCACAGAAAACTGTATATCTGCTTTCCAAGGTGGTCTATAATGTCTTATAGTTTTTGACATTTCGTTAGTGGACACGCAGTTTTGGAGTTTTTATTGCCGCAGAATTTACAACACAGCAAATGAACAACTGGAAAACTCGAATTCGCCGATAATGACCGAAAGACGAAGCAATGCTACCAAACTGTGCTTGTGTATGCAGCATTTATCGTTTAGGACTCAAGTTGTTGATTTAAAGTTTACAGCAATAAATCATATAGCAACACTGTTTCATCTCAGCGAAGTCTGACAGGTGTTCTCTAGCCTCCGCTAAATGGGAGGTTATTTGTTGTTGTTTTTTACACATAAGACAATTTTTGATTTTTCTACAGGATCATGGGCATATATCATTATAAGTAAAGAGATCAAAGTAAAATTTCCCGTGTTAAAAAAATTCCCCAAATATTTCCCCACATTATTTTATTTCCTCGAAATGGCGAAAAATTACCCAATCTGGCAAGCCTGCCTGATGAATCTACAAAAATGGTGAAGATTTAGAGCGAAGTGCAAAAATTCGGTCCCGGTATCGGGTGTCTTGTTTCCGCTCGTGTTTTAGTTTCATGGGCTGCCTATATAACCGTTGCAGCTTTACTTTAGTGTGATCTGTTCTTGGATTACAATAGTTCTTACAGATGGCATTGCTGCATATTTTGTACCGCTCCTGTTTTATAAAAAGTATTGATTATGCGAGATTGCTATTAAGGAAGCCGCCTGATGAGTTACGTCAATAAGATGCTCCCAACCAGGGGGAAAATTTACTGTCTACCCGGTCCGAGATTTTCCCTTAGTTCTTGGACGCCCTGTACTGTAAACCAGAGCAAAACACCCTGTTTTTTGTCCGCTAAATTTCACTGTGCAATAAAAAGAATTCAACACAAATTGTACTATTATGATCATAAAACGAACTCTACGGAAACAACAAATCCTAATATTTTCTGTTGACATCAGAAATGAACGATTCGAGTTAGGTGTGGTGAGTATAGGCAAGTGAATATACACTCGAGGTCGTGTTCTTTATTTTTTGAGAGGCACCTGACTAAACAAAGATTGGAGGTTCAAACTAAGCTTGTGAAATCTAGCCCTAATTGTTTGCTGAGGCCATTTACCTAACTATGTTTGCAAGACGTATTTGTCTCAAAGCAATATTATAAATAATATTTAATACTGAGTAAACTATTATTGGCATTTAACAATATTTCGACGTAAGTTTATGGTACAAAATATTATAATTAACCAGTGGTGTAGCGTTTTCAAATAAATTATGAAAAAAGAAAAAATATTAAAATTTAATATCTTATATCACAGTATCAGATTTCATATTTGGTTTGATTTTTTAATTTAGAATAACTTTTTTTATATCCCCTTTCAGTATATCTAAAAACAACGGTATTTTACTCACGGTGAGTTTTAAAACAAACGCCGTTTGCCCTCTTACTAACAACTTTACATAATATGGGATATGTTAGTCTTTAGTTTTACGATTTACTTTTATCAAAAATGAATCTTTTTGAGAAACTAATAACAAAGAAATTTCACATATATTACATACTTCTTTGGACACCCCGTATATGCACTTATCATAGGGCTAAATTAATACTACTATGAATTATTGAATTAACATTTTTTGTGCGCAGGTATATAATCAAATGAAAGGTGAACGATTTTTTTTATAGTAAAATTCTTGGTTTTCAGAATTGAAAAGCGTAGCAAATCATATAAAAAAAATTAGTAAATGTCATCAATCTCGACATTATAGTACCTTTAAATTATGTACACCACTGTTCCCGTATATGATAAATTGGGACTTGGACGAATGGTTTATTGAAAAGTCCCCGTGGATAAGTTTGCGGCCGGAATTTTATGGAATCACAAACAAGAAGGGAGAAGAAAGAAAGAACTTATACCCAGTTTTTTATGGATTGGCGTTCTGTTTCCGATTATGCAATTTTTATGAGAAAAATACTGACAGAAATTTGTTTTCTCTTCGAGTAAATGTGACCCCGATGGATTTATATATTTGACAGGGGTTCGCCTAATTTGATATTCGTTTTGGATATTTTTGTTCTATTTAAGTCTGTCTGGTATTCTGACTTATTATTCAAACTATTTGGTTAGTATACTACTTATTCTAAAAATTGCAACACCTATAAATAATGTATCAATCTCAGCCAAAATTGGTACTAATATTTGTGTCGAGCAGTAGTTGGATTATTTAATTTATTGTTACTTTTTTCGGTTGTTCGTTTTGTTATAAGCCTGCTTGTCACTATTGACAGAAACAGTAAGTCGATTTTACTAAACGATTATTATTTTTCCTAGCAACCGTTTTTTTTTTAGGTTTCCACCCATTGCAGCATAAAACCAATAAAATTAGACCACTCGGAAGATCTCGTCTAAAAAACAAACTTTTTTTTACTGAAATCGGTTAATCCGTCTAAAAATTATTCGTGAACATACATAACAAAATTGACACATACACTAGCATCTAGCCGGTACCGAGAATCTTTATCCCGAATTTTGCCGAACGATTGTTGATTTGATGAGTCGTCAGTGACTATTTATAAATTACGAGACAAATAATCAATCGCACTACCAAAACAATGCAATATAAAAAAAGACTAAGTAAAAGTGGGTAAAACCTGAACAAACCCCAGCAAACCTGAGCAAACAGTACAGGTAATGTTAACCTATTTGAATAATTCAGCTTTTTACCTTCGGGATAGATATTCTCGGTACCGGCTAGACTCTAAAGACACATACGGGTCGAATTGATATCCTCCTCTTGTGAAGTCGGTTAATAAACGTCAGTCAAGACGGTATGATCGATACAACTATCATGAGTTCATACTCTCGCGAATCCACGCGATTCATTAGAACTATTTGAAAATAAGACAGTACCAAACGTTACAGGTACGTTCCACAGATATTTCCACGGATTTTGCGTAGAAAAACTAACCGCTATAATTCCCCGCTTGAGTGTCCCTCACAGAACACCAAGAAGCGAGTCATATATGTATCCCTTTACTCTCCAGCAGCAAAAGTCTAGAACTTCCCACTTCTCTCGCTCATTCACACCTGGGGTCTCTAAAATAGGTAACAAATTGCCTGCAGAGGTATTCCCTTTCCCTCCCAACCTCCAATCCTTTAAATTCCGCGTCAATAGATTACATTTCCCTTGCTCTATAGATGCTCACGGTACGTTAGTACTTCGGGTGGAAGTCTACATGGGCTGTCCGAGATAAAAAAATGTAAATAAATATTTTTAAAAACTTTATAGACGTCGGGAAATTAATGCATGGCATATTTTGAGTAAATAAAATTCCTCGCGCCAGCCCCACGTCGTCGTCTCGTAATATCTTGCATAGCTATTTGAATTAAATTATAATGATCTTTGATCGTGTTAAAATCTTCTGGCGCAGGGATTTCAATTTTAATGTCAACTCCTTTTACATCAAACATGACAAACTTTTCCTCGGCGCTGGAAGTTTATAAGTTGGGCATATAGAATTTCTCCTGAGCAAATTATTTCGAGCCGCATCATGCAAGACGGCTCGCGTAATAGATTAAGAAATAAGAACACAGTCACGTAAAATACTAAAATGAAACAAGTTCTGTTTAAAGGAATTTAATATATTTTCTTAGACATGAACCGAAATATATTTCGACAAAGTACGAGGGGAGTATGGATTTTTTTTCTATTGCCTAAATACTCTATGTCATATACATACGCCTAAAATAGCTATTTATGTTACTAGTACATAATTTAGGGCTTTATTGGACGGTCTATTAAAAGGACAAGTCCAATAGACCCTTATTATGTTCGTGTGTTATACAAGATTTTATGTACGATTTCATACTATACTGTTTTTTCGCGATTTTTTAGTAATTTTTAGCTCAGGCTTTCTAAAATACCTACAGTGAAAATATTGGTATTGCCCTTAGTTTCCGAGGCGTTTTTTGTTTATTGTGAAACATAAATGGAAAGACAGAGAATGAAAGCATATCTGTCGTGGTGGACGGTCACTCATCCAACGTCCATCCTATAAATGCTGGCGTACCCGAAGGTGCAGTCCTGGCACTAACCCTATTTCTTCTTCACATTAATGGCCTGCTCTTTTCAACTACCAATCTCATCCACAGTTATGCTGACGATAGTAGTCTTCACTCCAACACTCATTTTTCCAGACAAGCCTCGAATTAAGAGCTAGATAATTGACGCAGATCTATCCACATATCCCTTTCAATATTCAATTAATCTTAAGCTGGGGTGCCAAGAACCTTATTTAGTTCAACGCCTCCAAAAGCCTGTCTTGCTTCCTGTCACGCACAAAATCCGACAACACTTACCCCATCCATATGAATGACCAAGCCCTACAGAACAATGAAACGTTCGATCTTGTTTGCATCGCTTAAGATCATGATCTCAGCTGGCACAAACACATTATTTCAATAGCCACATCAGTAACTAAAAAGCTTGGTTTTCTCTTTCGAGCCAGAAAATGCTTCTCCCATTCCAACTTACACACTCTTTGTGTTTCCTCGCGAGAAAACGCCATTTTCTCGCTCATCGCCGCGGCGTTGGGGGTTTATTCCTTTTCGACCGACACTTCCACGAATTTTGAGAGAACTGGCCGCTATAATGCCCCCTTTAACTGTTCCTAACAGAGCAACAAGATGTGCGTTAAGTCATCCCTTTACTGTCCAGTTACAGAAACCTAGAACATCCCACATCTCTCGCTCATTCATGCCTAGAGTCTCCAGATTATGGACCGAATTACCTGCAGATGTTTTTTCTTCCCTTCCCAACCTCCAATCCTTTAAATCCCGTATCAGTAGATTACATTTCCGTTCTCTTCAGATGCCCACGGTACGTTGGTATTTAGACTTGAAGTCTATAAAAAAAAGCTTCGATGAAGAAATTTTCGAGGACGTTAAAATTATTGCAAATTCTGCAAAAGGTGCCTTACTAACATTCAAATCCAGGCATTCATATGAATAAACTTATGCTGCTTACAAAGAATGGTGTGAAAGTAAGAAAATCAAGAAAACTACCACTGTTAATTTAAAGTAGTACTATATCTGAAATCTGAATGAACCTGTGCGTCAATTTTCTAAAAACCACATTTTGAAAAAATATATTTTCGAAAACTATCGAACTTGTTCTATGCATAAAAAATGCATGAACTGTAATATTACAGATCTATAAACGACTAACACTAATTATTATTTTTATCTACCTAAAAAATCCAAATAAATAATAACGCTAAAATAATCACTGCACAAACAACACAGGAAATGGTAGTAATTTAAGGCCCGTGCTTTCTCGAGAAATTGCGGGGTCGAGATGGACGTAACACTAGCTATAATTTCATTAACAGAAGAATAAATGGGCCAGTCATTTGCGGAAGCCAGATGAGAAGACAACAGCTTGAAGAAGACGAGTATAAATTGATATTATATTTTTACAAAGAGAATTTTTGCCCTGCCAGAGTTGTAGATTCTACACGGTTAATATTAATTGCTTATTATGCAGGAACATCCACATATTTTATGCCATAAAGTTGTCCAACAATATACAAGAAATAGACGCTATAAAGCTACTCTTGATCAGTTGTTGAGTGCTGGAAGATAATGGTGATCGAACAATATTCGGCAATGTGGCAATAAGCACTTACACGACAAATTTAGATTAGTATGTTACCATACGACGAAGGAAGATCATATTATTTTACCAGCTGCAAGCGTCTTATTTATTTCTTATATCAGAAAAGAAACAATACTAGCAGCACTTGGCATATGGAGCAATATACAGTATTCCAAAATTGGCAAGAAACGTAAAAAACACTCCAAATAAAAGGTTTTGCTTGTACAATAAATAAGATTCTCGTTATGAAAATCTGAATTTTTTATACAGGGAGTATCAAAAACATTATTTTGCGTAAGAGTAAACATACCTTCTTTATTATCTTCTACCAAAGGAACAAATATAAAATATGTTTTAAATTAAACCCTAAGCCAAAGTACAACGGTTTCATTAAAAAATATAAATATTAAAATTGACGAGTTTTATCACATTACTTTTTTAAAGTTCCAACTATTCTTTCTCACACCTTTCACCAGAGTACTAGTTTCTACATATTAAATAGTAATAAGACCTATGGGCATGTTTGTCAATGTCTTTATTAAATGAAGCAATTATCTAATTTAAAATACTTCTAATCAAAATGCTATCTGCTGAACAAAGGATTTTTATAGTCCCTTGTTATGGGATGGCCAAGAATCATACCGCTACATCATGGAATATATTTAGCGAGAAATTTGTAGGAATCACAATAACTGAAGTGACAAACTACAACACATTAAAAAGTTTCAAAAAACTGGTTCGGTTTTGAATCTAAGAAGAAGAAGAAATATGACCAAAACGAGCTGCTAGCTCTTCAGTCTGTTAGAGAAACTCCTGTGATATCCCTTATAAATCGGACTAATCGTTTTCTAGAAATTGAGAAAAAAACTCGTATTCAGATGATCTTAAAAAAAAATTATTACCGTTTAAACCCCACTTTAACCAAATATTGGAAGAGGAGGATGAAGCGAAAAGACTAGATTTTTGTTTATGGATGGGGGACCAAATTTTAAGTGGGAATATCCATTTTTATAAATGTATTATTGTTTTTGATGACTGTCCATTTTCTACTAATGGAACTGTAGCATCCCAGCATGTCAGGTACTGGTCTCGAGAAAACCCCGTATTTAGAGTAATGAGGCTAAGACGATATTGTACAAAAGAACGTGTGATGCGCGATATCTGTCCATGGCATTATAGGCCCATACTTTTTTAATATCAACTGCAATAGAATATCTTACTTAGAAATGCTGGATATATTTTTACTAATGAACTCGAAAGTTTACCATTAAATTTCCGGTTGTCCAGCACATTGTGCTCGCGAGGTAATAGGATGGCTTCATAGCAGATTTGGTCCAAGGTGGATTGGTAGAAATGACCCAATTTTGTGGCTCCCTAAGGAGCCCTGACTTAACGTTTGCCGATATATTTCTATGGGGGGCTATTTCAAACAAATTGTTTATGCCGCTCCAATATTGACTAAATGGGCAGAATTACCCAGGCTGTTCGTTCAATATCCCAGGAAGAAATCGGAAATTCCTTCAGATATCTAAGAAAGCAATTAGAAAAAATTATTGAATATGGGGCGGAGTTTTTGAATTTTGATATCTTTATTGTATTGCTTAGTTTATATCATATTCTTTTGAGTTTAATTAAAAGTTCTTATTATTTAAAAATTTCACTTGAATAAGACGTATTTTGAATTTAATAATTGCCTCATTTAATAAAGACATTAACAAATATATCCACAGGTGTTATTATTGTTTAATATGTAGAAACTAGTAATGTCATACTAGATCTGGCAATACTCGTCTGGCAACTAATTGCCTAAAAACTGCCCGTGTTAGAGGATCTTAAGTTCTTTTTTCCACTTATTATTCAACCTAATGCAGTGACACGTTAAATAGATAAGAAATAGCCTTGTTTAACTAAAGTAAAGTGACCAAGAGAAGTACAAAGGGAACGGAACTAAAAACAAGAGAAGGCATAGGATAAAACTACCCTGAGCACTCAAATCCCAATGAATGACTATCGGTTCTGAGGTTCTTATGAAGTAGTTTTTAATAAATATTGGAGAATTATTAAACATCTTTTAGTGATTAATATTATAATAGGCATACGAAAATTTTCCTAAAATATTTACAAATAAACAGTTAGTGGAATCTATTTTTCTAAAAGCACTTACATATTGTAATTTTTTTCAAAATTCTTCAATTTTTTTTCAAATATACTTATAGAGGCGGCACGTTAGATCTGGAGGGTCGAAATAAGCAAAAAAATTATGGAATGGGTGAAACCAATTGGAATGGGTCCATAAAGGTGTCCGGATAAACGCATGATAATCTTTATAAAAATATCTTGTTGGCAATTTTTCTTATTAACAATTTATTGGAAAAGAGTAGTTTTTTTCATGCCAATAAAATTCACTGACAAATTAAAATTTTTGCAAAACCAATCACGCCATCTGAAAGTACAGTATTATTTTAAAATTAAAAAAATTTTGATTAGTTTTCCTAAGCGGCGAACACGCGAAAATGCACTTTTCGTAAAACAGACAACATAAAATTTGTCGCAGAAAAGTATCCTATGGATACACCTCTCACATAATTCATAGATATTGGTCTCAAGAATGTACTTAATACTTACTTTTTAATTTTTTTAAATTTGTTTATAAATACAGAGCTTGAATCGGCAAAGTGGAAAATTCCGTACTTAAACAAGAATACCGAAAATTCCAACATTCGAAATACTTTCAAAATTTGATTAATTGATTGTCTAGGCGATTATTTATACGTGCAATTTTCTTTTGTCAAAATAGTTTTAATTGATCAAAAGTTATGAGCATTTGTTTATAGCGCACGTCGCTTATGAGTATTTACCGCTGTATCCAATGCGCGCTCGCGCGCGTACTTTTGAGCGGATTTTATTTATTAAATACTGACGAATCTATTGATCGTAGAAAAAAGTGCATAAGAACAAAATTGTGTAAGCGCTTCGCTGTTTTAATGAAGAACTGAGATATGACGAGGACCGCTAAAAACATGAAAAAAAAACTACTTTTTTTCATTAAATTGTTAATTAAAAAAAATTAGCAACAATATATTTTTATAAAGTTTTTAATAAGTTCGTCTAGACACCTTTAAGGACCCGTTTCAATTGGCTTCATCCATTGCATAATTTTTTTGCTTATTTCGGCTCTTCAGATCTAAAGTGCCTCCTCTATTTTTGAAAAAAAAAAATCGAAAATGCATTTATAAAATGACGTAGTGTCTACTTGCCAAGCTTTATATTTTCGTAATATATTGGCGACGCACATTAAGAAAGCCAGCTTCAAACAGCTGATTCTTAACGGGGAAGAAGGGCCCACTAGGCGACAAAGTTGACAAAGATGCCAAATAACACGATAGTGAAGACAAAGACGAAACGAAATCATTCCCCGTTATAGTAAGAGTAGTTACCAAATCGGCTATAGGGGACCCACGATCTTAATTTGAATTTTTAGGTCATAATACTGCCTGTTCTTTTATATAGTATAGAGAAACATTGATTTGAAAAAATTTTCAGCTTATTATTAATTGTCGATTCTACACCTTGACTAATATGACTCGCGTTTTATTTATTGTTTCCCTAATTTTTATGAATATGATATAAATAATATTAGTTGGCTCACAATTTGTTTTAATATGATCGCGGCGTTTTTTTTCACATTAGTCATCACTAAACACGCACCTAAATAAGCTATTAATAAAACATTAACAAGGAAATAAATAAGTGCTCTAGTTGCAATAAGACAAAGAATTCAACGACAACTGAATGGGTAATTTGGATACTATGAGAAAATGATCTCTAATAGCTGAAAGATATTTTTTACCATAGTGATCTGTGAAAATGAACATACCAGTTCAAAGGCAATTTTAGGAAGATACAAGCGAAAACTCCCCATAATCACGCAAATATAATAAAAGAAATAACAAGTTTCCGGTGGCGCAACTTAGCTATTGTTAGATGACTTTCGACCCAGCCAGCTGAACATTTATTAAAACAAACATTTACCTTGCACTCACACATTAGTCACATCTTGGAAATATCAATTTTTCCCAACTACAGTTCGTGTTATTTCACGAAATTTATTACTTTCGGTATTTGGTTTTAATTTATTGCTTCTTGCGTCACATTATTTTCAGCTTTTTGTGATATATATATATCGGTTGTAAGGTATATTTTTGTTATTTGGAGATTCATGTGGGGTGGTATTTTATTAATCAACTAAAAGATACTCCGTCATCTAATATTTGCTTTTAGCACATATGATAGAGATGCTAAAATAAGTTTGTCCAATCGGATCCCAAAATTTCCTGTCTGTAGTTTTAGTTTAGCTTTCTGTAAATTAAATTTTATTATAGGCGCATTTTGCAACTAGGGGTACAATATGCATGGCACCCAATTAATATTAGCGATGTTTAACAATTACCGGTTGCATAAAATTTAAATTAAATTAATTAGTATACAGGGTGACTGAAAAATATGGCAATTACCTTTGCTAATAGTAAAGATAGAGACACCAAATATTAGGAGTATCTTATCGGTTAATAAATCTGCTTTTCTATGTAATTGAACTTTTTAAACCCCTTTGAGAGGTGACGCTAGGGAGTTGAGGTCAAAAATTTTAAATGCAACCCTATGCCGCGTGATATCTCATTTTAAAGGTCTTCAACAAATAAATAATTTACCGCAAACCCGAGGTCCGTATCTTAAGTTGTTTTTAAATGGCAAGCCTATAAAAACTAAAAATCGTGAAAAAAATTATCAGTCAGATTCTCCAACGCTAGTCCGGTCTAATTTGGCAACCAAAAGTTTTACACTGACAAGCGTAAGAATAAGACAACTAAGTTTTATACTATAGATTTAATTCTAAGCTTTTTGAAAAATTGATAAAGAAAGGGTCAATTTTAGTGCGTACTTTCGACAATAATAGAACCAAATTCCTTACTGCAACTCGTTTCAAGATGAAAATTATTTGGGAACCAAGCAAATCGCTGAAACATCAGAATACTTCATAAGTTTTTAATGACGTCTTATTAACAATGACCGGACAAGAACCTGTCAAAACACCACTGATCAACTATAAGATCTGAATTCAAACCTGTAACAAATCTTAAACTTTCTTAGTGAATCTGAACGTAAAAATATTACCTTTTCTTCTCTTATTACTTTAAAAGTTATTCAAAATGACCACAGTAAACTTCTTGGCAGTAACAAAGTCGATTTTGGAACTCTGCCAAGAAGTAACACTTGTCATTCTCCAAAAATAGAGAAGCTAGTTCCAAAATCGACTTTATTACTGCAAAAAGTTCATGGTGGTCATCTTGAACAACTTTTAAAGTAATCGGAGAAACAAATGGATTTCAATTTTTAATTTTTTTCACGATTTTTAAATGTTAATAGATTGCCATTTAAAAACGAATTAAGATACTGACCACAGGGTAGCGGTAAAATGTTTCTTTTTTGAAGACCTGTAAACTGAGGTACCACACGGCATAGGGTTGCAGTTTAAATTATTTGGTAATTATTGATATTACTGGAAACAGCGAATTTTTTCATGAAATTTTGCACATACCCTAATTTTGGGTCGTAGAACACGAATCCGAAGTCAGCTTTTGGCGGTCTCGTATGGTTTTTCCAAAAAAAAATTGTTTTTGGAAAACTTTTAGGTTAACTTTTAGGTTACCTTTTTGTTATAGATTCCTTTAAGTTTCGACACTTTCACTTCAACATATCTGTAAACTTATAATTTTTATTAGTTTTCGTCACACAAAACACCACATTTAGGCAAAAATAGCTAAGAAAATTGCTGTTTTCTATAGAAAATTCCATTTTATCGCTACTAGACGTCATTATTTTGCCAGCTGTCAATTTTCCGGCGTTGCCACGTTTACAAAGCATTTTTCTCGCAAATTTTAACAATTTCCGGCCATAAATAAATCCAAAAAAAGAGATGGCAATATGAGAGTAAAATAAGACAGATAGCATTTTATTTTCCCTAAAAGGGCAAAAAGATGACCCCAACCAACACCCTGGGGCACCGATCCCTCTTCGCCTGCGAGGAAAGAGACTGGTCAGGGCCCCTAACCAGGTGCTAACCCTGCTCCGACCTTAGGGTGCCCTCCGATTCACCGTTATACCACCGTTATATCGAAAATATTAGATCTGTCACCTAATTCACCGACTTAGAAAAGTTTTTGATACGAACGGTGGATCGGAGGGCACCCTAAGGTCGGAACAGGGTTAGCACCTGGTTAGGGGCCCTGACCAGTCTTTTTCCTCGCAGGCGAAGAGGGATCGGTGCCCCAGGGTGTTGGTTGGGGTCATCTTTTTGCCCTTTTGGTTAAATTTGGTTCATTTTCGCATTTTCCCGCCAACTTTTTATTATTCCTAATTTACAACTTTGTCTTGAAAAATAAGTAAACCTGGCAACGCCGGACATTTGACAGCTGGGAACGTAATGGCGTCTACTACCAAATACAATGGAATTTTATATAGGAAAAAGCAATTTTCTTAGCTATTTTTGGCTAAATGTGGTGTTTTGTGTGACGAAATAAAATAAAAATTATAAGTTTACAGATATGTTTAAGTGAAAGTGTCGAAACTTAAAGGAATCTATAAAAAAAGGTAACCTAAAAGTTAAAAAAATTTTTTGCGGAAAAACCATTCGAGACCGCCAAAAACTGACTTCGGATTCGTGTTCTACGACCCAAAATTAGGGTCTGTGCAAAATTTCATGAAAAAATTCGCTGTTTCCAGTAATATCAATAATTACCAATTATTTACATACAAAATCAATCTAATACAAAAACTTCTTTGCTTTAACATAAATTTGCTTATTATGAAAAATGTATTCGTAGGAAATATAGATAATTATAGAGAACAATGTGAGAGGCATAGATTTTTTGTACTAACCGCTTTAACTTCACTTTCCCTATTTCAGCGCTAAAATATTCTGCATTTGAAAGTAAATATTCATACATCATGTCCATAGTAACCTTAAGCAAATTGGCCGAATCAGCTTTTTCAAAGCCTTGATCCATTTTCCACTAAATAAGCCATCACCTGGTGAAAACACTTATACAATTTTCTTTCAAAACCAACAAAAACATAAAACAAACACAGAGTTCAAAATGTTTGTTAGGTTACATCGTTTTACAACTGTCACCTTACCTGACAGAAATGGTTTGTTTCACGATCAAATTTATTCCGGACTTCTCGATTTAAAGTCGATAACGGTGTTAAGCTATCCTTTTTTAATGAGTAATATTGAAGGAATCGGACATAAATCCTTGTTTACCCTGGAACTGCATGTTAATTATTGACAGCTATGAAACAGTTTTATATCGAATCTTTTGTACATTATGACACCAGCGTAAATCGATATATTATTTTATTGGTGTGAAATATAGCGGATTTTTTAATTCCTTTTAAATTTTCACGTTCAATATATTGCCGTACACTTGTTTTAAGTAAAATCTGATTTTATTGTGATAAGCTGCACCCTACCCACTCTTGTTTTACTTATAAATATTATTTAAATTCGATTGAGTGTAACACACCCATTGTCGACGGCCCACCAATAATATCGCTTTCGGCGCACGTGTGACCGTTGACTCGGCCGATTCTCGGTTTGTCCCAGACCACTATGGAAATACACTCCAACCGCTCCGTGAAATATTATTATTGCAAAAGATTTGGGTTAGACAAAGAATAACTAACTACCTTAATATGCGCATTGTATTTGCATAAACTTTTGTTTACATATCATTACGTCGCGCCGGCACTTATTATTTATTGGTTTAAGAGGTGTTCCGGCTTTCCTAATTTTATTGTGTAATATGTTTTTGGATATTATTTGATATTTATGTTGTGCCCTTTGTGTAGTAGTGTAGTACTAGTACTTGTGTTAACAATGCTTTAACAGTTCAAGAAACTGTTTGCATGTAATTTGAAAAAAGTCACAGCAAAAATAGATGTTTAGTATTTTAAGGTTTTTGATGGGTTAATTTGCAAGTAAATAATTTCTTGGCAGAAATAGGCACATTATTAAAAAAATTTCTTAATTAAAAAAAAATTGCTTGTTACGTTGATCTCACTAGTTTCCAACAAATTGTGCCCCACCTGTAAAAAAAACTCACGGGCCGCGCCAGTTAACAACTAACCTAACCTAATACCTAACTGATCAACTAGCCGATCTAAATTTAAATCAGTAACTAACGAACCTTGTTAGTCAATCTTCTGGCTAATTTTTTTATTTTCTTTGAATTCTAAATCAAAAACCGATACCGTCAAGTTGTTTTGAAACTTGCAAGGTACTTAGCACACCAAAATTTCATAAAAATGATTGATGAATGTGTGTCCTTCTCGACAATATAATACACAGCTCACGTGGTATTTCATGTGATAAAAATGTGTAACGTCGGGGTGTATTTCATGAATAATGTAGGGTCGTATCGGGGCGACAGTCTGACACACACACCCGAACCCGAATGATAAAATAAGGAAAAGATTCAAATTGAAAATTAGTTACCTCAACAATTGGCGGAAGGGTCTGAGCTGAATAGCAAATGGGCTTTATTAGAAAAAGATTTATGTTCCTGTGGAATTTTCATAAATTATACAGGTTTACAGTGATTTTGATGTTTAAAAAATAGGAATTCGTGGTCTTCAGACACTACGACGAAAATTCCGTTCAACGAAAGAAAAAAATTTTGTATTTTTCTCATCATGAATTAATCATACAGGGTGAGTTTTTTTAATGTGTTAAAAAGCGATATCTCGAAAACGGTTTGAAATATTTTCAGGACATTTTGGTGAGTTAATACGGAGATAGGGGGGGGGGGGGACATAGTTAAACATATTTTTGAGAGTGATCCTCTCTCTCTATTTTGAGGGGTGGGGGATAACTTTGAAATTTTAAATGGAATGATGTACTTTATGTTGGTAATACTGTCAAATGTTATTTACCACTGCAGCCTTGATAAATTAAATTATTCTATTATACATACCTACACACCGCATTACCAACTTTTAAAGAATAATAAGGCAGTTTCATAAAAAGCCTGTTACGATACTGAAAACGATATCGAAAAAGCTTTGTTATGAAATCAAAATAGAAAAATACATTTGTCGAAAATATATTTTTTAGAAATCATAGTTTTTCTAAATTTAAATTATGCACTCTACTGGCTTAGAAAATGTCAATGAAAAAATGACAAAAAGATCCTGAACTGACCTAAACCAATCGTTTTTGTGTTCGGCCAGGTTTACGATTCCTTGTGTCTTCTATGTTACCTACTCTGTACCAAATTACTTTTAAAATAGTGTTTTTTTTTAAATATGAATATTCCAAGTCTTTTTCGAAACAATGTTTGGAAAAATGTATTTTTAAAAACATGTTTTCTTAAAAAAATGTAATTTCGAAAAGTGGTTAAAAAAAATTCGAAAAGTTGGTTTCCGAAAAAAGTTTCGAAAACACCCCTAGTTTTCGAATACCTGTATTTGAAAATATATTTTCGACAGAACGTGCTTTCAAAAAATATGTTTTCATGTTAGTCTAAATGGACAGAAGGTATAAATAAAAAAAATGCTAGAATTTTGGTAAGTTAAGATGACAACCCGTTCTGTTTTCGCAAGAACAAGTTTAGATATTTCGTCCATTGTGAAATAGTGTACAAACCTAAACAATAAAAAAAAATCGCACGCGAACTTGCCCGTTTTTTTGGTATATACTTTTGTCCCCCTGGGCAAAATTCTAAACCTGCCGAGACAAAAAAAATGGCGTAGGTCTACTCATGCACCACCATTGATACTGTTGAAAATGGTCTGCCGCATTACCGACATGTGACGTCACACGATTTTCCAGCGGCGCGCAAACTTTGGACAAATAAGAAATGCAATATATCCGCCATTTTTGGGGATATCGAGCTGATTTTTTCGACTTTCATCAATATGTAAAAAAAGAGAATCAGTTCTCGAAACCACCTGAAGATGCCTTATACTATAAGGATTTGAACAAATAATGTTAAAACAGCTATTCTCCGTGGTATATGCCCCTCCGACCGCTGGATTACATAACAAAATTTGCCGTATTTTGACTAACACTGTTAGATAACAAAATATTTGGTTTGACTGCAAGAAACTACCAGGAAGAAGGAAGCTTACCTGCAGGTAACGACATTCTAACTAAAGAAAAAGCTTCCTTCTTCCTGGTAGTTTCTTGCAGCCATCCAAGTATTTTGTTACCTAGCAGTGTTAGTCAAAATACGGCAAATTTTGTTCTGTAATCTAGCGCTCGGAGGGGCATATAGCCCGGAGAATAGCTGTTTATATATCCCTCCCACCACTGGATTACATAACAAAATTTGCCGTATTTTGACTAACACTGTTAGATAACAAAATACTTGGTTTGACTGCAAGAAACTACCAGGAAGAAGGAAGCTTACCTGCAGGTAAAGACATCCTAACTAAAGAAAAAGCTTCCTTCTTCCTGGTAGTTTCTTGCAGCCAAACCAAGTATTTTGATATCTAGCAGTGTTAGTCACAATACGGCAAATTTTGTTATGTAATCCAGCGCTCGGAGGGGCATATACCCCGGAGAATAGCTGTTTTAACATTATTTGTTCAAATCCTTATAGTATAAGGCATCTTTAGGTGGTTTAGAGAACTGATTCTCATTTTTTACATATTTACATGTACCCCTGACAAGCAAGTAGACTTCATTCATGGTTGACTTTCATCAAGTTAAAGAATAGACTATTAAATGACATGGGATACTACAACATTTTCTATCTAAGGAAACTTCCAAATTGAGGCAAGAAAAAGTTTTCAAGCATATCCGTATAATGCTCGGCATTCACGGTTTGTGCTCGTCCATCTTCATTTTGAAAAAAGAAAAGCCCAATAATTCATTGCGCGGAATCTACACGCGTTACTGCGACTTTTTCGCTATAAAGGGGCCTTTGATGAATCAACTGTGGCTTTTCTGTGCCCCAGTAACCTGAATTTTGTTTATTAATCCACTGAGGTGAAAATGGGCTCCATAAGATATCCACAATTTATTGACAAAATCTTTATGTGCATCTGCAACATTTAAGAAGGCACGACTGAATTCTAATCGCAGCTAGAAATCAAGAGGATTAAACTGTTGCAATTAAGCTGTTGCACCAGCTGGATTTTGTACGGATGTATTGGGAGATCTTGTTTCAAAATACGCTGTAGGGACCGTCGTTTTTTTCGCAATTGGGAGGAGCGTCGCCGGGTTGATGTTTCTGGAGCTTCTTGAACACTTTCTCTGACAAGTTAGATATTTTCAGCTGATCTTGCAGTTCGTGGTCTGCCTGATCTTCTAGCTTCATCTATAGATCCAGCCTCCCAAAGTTTGGTGACCAATTTTCGTATTTATATTCGCACGTTAAGAAATTGTAGATATTTTCGCTGAATTCAAATAATGCGTCTTCATTTCCAAAGTAAATTGTATCAATTGTTGTTCATTCTGCAAGTGAATACCGCTCCATTTCTCAAACTCCTGTGTTTTTAGCGTATTCTAGAACAGAAATAGAGAAAAAAGTTTAACCAAAATTGAAATATTTAAATTTAAAACGAGATACCGTCTTTTGCGCCACCCGTATTCTTTTTTTACCCTTAAATTAAAAAAGCATTAATTAGCATTGCAAAACGTATGAGTTTATTGAGGTTGACCGAATAGTTAAGCTATACTAGTTAGCTATAACTACAACCCATTTTTAAACGACGAAAAAATTTCAGAAGCTCAGCCAAACAAAACTAAGACTGACACTGGGCTTTCTGTAGATAAAATCTCGCCTACTTTTTATCATTTCCGTCTGAGCACTTTTTTGGAAACGTTGTATATTATAATAATAATAATATACGTTTCGCAATAATATTTTATTTGAACTGTATCATGCGGAATATATATCAAGTGCCGTACAAGCTGAAACTTTATGTTATGGAAAAGTTAAATTAAAAGGGGAAAACATGCTTGAGTAACTGATACGCTATTTCTCCTTAAGTGTTGAAGAGCTCTTAATGAACTTGGGTTTAATATAGCTCGTCCTTTTATTTGAGATGATGTATAATATGTGCTATATATTATTATAAATTCTACCGGGTGCGTTATTTAATAATGCTCTTTTACCAACGGTTAAATATTGACCTGTTTTACCAAATATTATTTAATTAAAGTTATGTTTCTTCAATAATAGTATAATATTGACGACTAATGAAAGTTTACGGTTGCCTTTAATACGAGAGAGCAATAATTGTAACTAAAACATTACTATAAAAAAATGGTACTGTAATAGTAAATAAATAAATTAGGTTTTAACACTAATTAAATATATTTTTGCTACTCAAAGTAAAAAAAACTAACTTTAATTTTCTTTATTTCAATGCTGCTTATAAATTATACAACGGGTGCGCAGCTCCCACTAGTTTAAGCATGTATGTGGATTGAGATGAAGACATTACTGTGTTTCATTTTGTGTTTACTACTGGTCGAGGTTTTGCTGTTCTGTCGTCAATCTTGAGTTACATTTTATGTGTAAAATGATATCGTGCTCGTTTCTTGATGGTTGGATAAATGCATTTTAGTCATTAATGATGATTATTTACCTCTTTATCATGTGACTGTCATTAAACAAGTCAGGTCCATGCATTTTATACATATTCACTAATCACGAATTTTTATACTGAGTCAAAAGGATCAAGCATTTAAGAGCGGTAGCGATTATGTTCCTCTAGCTTTTAAAATTAGAACTCTATACTCTATATATATATATATATATATATATATATATATATATATATATATATATATATATATATATATATATATATATATATATATATATATATATATATATATAAATCATGTCACGTACTTTCAATTAAGCTAAATAATTATTTTCAATAACTTTTTTTCTTTATAAAACCCCTAAATCCCTTATTTTTGTAATATGTATAAATTTATTTAAATTCCTTACAAATTCTGTGTAAATAGTAGGCCATGCAGCGTCAAGTATGCTTGGTTACCATGGGATACGGCAGTTACAACAAACTGAACAAACACATAACACGACTTCAGATGGCTTTGGTCACGGTTGCGGTTGACATTTAAATAATGGGTTAAATTTCATTTGTCAATCAATTGGTTGACAAATGAAGTTTAACCCATTGTTTAAATGTCAACCGCAACCGTGACCAAAGTCATCTGAAATCGTGTATTGTGGCGCGGTTTCGGAAATTTGTATTAGAAATTGAGAAAAATATCCAAATTATAACACGAATTACCACAAAAAGAACAAACGATTCAATTTGGAAATAGTTCCCCGAAAAAGGTACAAAATTGTTTTATTTTGAAAATTATTAAAATCAGTAAATAATCTTAATATACACCACTCGAGTTTTAAGGTCTACCGCGTGAAGTTCACGTAGGTACATTTTTTAAAACTTTTGCTTTTATCCAAATGGTCATTCAGGGAACAGTAATATATTTTTAACTTTTTTATGTTTATATTTTTAATTGTAATAGTTATATGACGTATTATTGATGATTTGGGGGGCCATGACCCCCATGACTCCCCTTCCCCATGGATCCGCGGTTCTATACATTATTTTGCCTCAAATGAACCCTGCCACTGCAAACCATTTTTTTTTGACATAAACTAATTTGTTCTTATTTTTAAATCATTCATAATCGTTACTGCTAAAACAGGAATAAGTTAAGCATATACACAGTAAAAAATTCTGTTGATTAACCACAAGAGATGTCTGATTTTATTGGCCGGATTAAATTTTTTGATTTAATTTGTAATTATTTTCTAAATCAGTTTCATAATCTTCGTTATGATTCAAACAAATTACTCATTCTCGATTACTTTAAATCGATACTGATCAAATGCATAAAAAAGACAAACATTTTAAATCATATTTCCTTGTTAAAATAATCACAATAATCAGTATCAATCACGTACTGACTAAAAAATACTCAAACTTCTAAACCAAGACGCCAACACATGCGCAGTACGCAACCTTTTAATCACAAGGGAGTACCGATATCCATCCACCCCGCTGCAATCTGAAAAAATTCCATTTAATCGGCAGTAGGTATGGCGGTTTCTGTGGTAGTGCAATGTGCAATGTGAGGTTATAACGAATGAAGTGGTCAACCTGTTCTAAAATTTTACGAATATTCTTTTAAAAACTTTGTTGTTACATCATGTTGGTGAAACTATGTTTCAAAAACAAAAGAAATACGCAAAAATCTCAGATCTTGAATCCAATCCCTTGGAGGAACTCATGCACCAATGTAAGTTATTTTCCATGTATTTTCAAAGAAAAGATTTGTCATGCCAGGTCTTGATTAGTGTTTTATGTATTTATTTACAGATGAGTAAATAATTTTCGTGTTTTTACTTCATATAATTATTTTCAACTTTTACACTGTAAAAAAAAATTATTAAATTTTAAATCAAATTCAACCCAATTTTGACTAAATCCAGGTCCACGCCTCACCTCCCCGGATTTTTGTTTATGATATGGGACAGACAATTCCCATGCTTTGGGAATTTGCATTACCTATCTTTTATATAATTTCATCTGTTTGTTCTTTAATGTGTTCCCTTTTCTTATGTATTATAGTATTGTCATTTAATAAATAAAATCGACGCCCTAATCAGGTACTTTATAGGGCGGAGAGGGGAAGGGCGGTGCTACTGATGATTGCATATCAATCACATTGGATTTAAGATTTAATAAAAAATGATTAGAGTATTATGGAAATTTAATCATTATGGAAGAAAATTTTAATAAAAATTGATTTAGATGTAATCAGAATTAATTGTTAGGTTAATCAATTTTGAATAAGAAAATTTAATCACAGATCCTTCGATTTAATCAATATGCAGTGTTAATTTTTTCAATCAATCTGGCGTGGACCTGGATTTAGTCAAAATTGGGTTGAATTTGATTTAAAATTTAATCATTTTTTGTTACAGTGTATATGCTTAATTATATAATTAAATATAGTAATCATTCAGGAATAGCAAACAACCTACTATTGATTTAATGACTTACAACCTACATTAGTGTTTTTGCGTGCATGTACCATTTTAATTAGAACTTCAGATACACCAAATTTATTCGGGTTATTATTAATATTTTTTGTAGTTTAGAGCATTGTTTTTGCAGTGCTATTTGCTAAAAAAATAATAGCTTTTAAGTTTAGATTAACAAAAAAGGCATATAATTCAATAAAGTATTAAAATTTTGATTTTTTAAATAAATTATATCTCATTTTTATATGAGTACACGGGAAAGTAGTTGTTTGTTTATAACAAGTAACTGAGCAGCAACAGATTTAAAAAAATAGTAGTAGAGGGTGCTAAATACGGCTCTACGATATTTACTATTCTGCAAAAAATGTTTGTACTTTCGAATTATTGCAATTGCAGTAATGTTAATAAAAAAATTTAAGAGGAAATTCAAGAATCCTTGTCGTTTTATTTACTCGCTCTGTACGCACACAATTTCTTGTACAAAATTTTCATTACTTCAGGTTTATTATATATGGGTTAAGTTACTTGATATGGAGCAAAATAAATTAGTGTTGATTAAAATGTTTTAGTCAAGAAAGTAGTAACTTGCGAACAAATTAAACTTTAATAAAACCGAGACAATATTTTGTTTCGTGTGTGTTTTAGGGAAATTATTCCCTTAAAACTCATTCAATCAGTTAAATATCTTGAATGTATACACTTATTTTTACAAGCAATAACTATATAGAAAAGACTTATTTTTAAAAGCAATATATCAGGGGCGGATTTAGAATTTTGTCTATGGGGAGAGGGGCCCACTGTCACCTCGAGCTACACAAAGTATTGACCAACAGAAACGGGCAAGGTCGTATGCGACATTATTTTTCTAGTGCACGGAATATTTCGTGCACTAAAAAAACATTCTGTGCCTTTGAAAAACAGTTTGTGCCTTTCTCACATCAGGCATAAAAACTTAAACAATAAAAAACCACATAAATATCAGATTTATTAAATAAATAGATAAAAACTGGTACTAGTTACTATTGTTCACAATATTAACACTAATACTACACCCACTGCATGACCCAATATCATAGACAACATATATTGGGACCATCACAACGTATTCGCGACACCGCTGAATCCGTCCAATGTATGGGCGAAAAAGTGCGTTTGTACGCATTGGGCGCCAGTCAGATTTTTAAACGACACGGTCCTCTCGAGGCATGCGCACTCGGGACGTCTCGTAAAAGTGGTTGTTGAACTCAATGACGCAACGCGGCGATCAGAACCGGGCCGAAAAAATCTCAGCCATTTGTATGTTATGGTATTTTTGGTTGGGGTGGCGAATATAGCGAACCTCTGAAGCTTGTTATTTCGATACAAAAATAGTCTTTACAAAGTGTTACAGACATTTCATATGTTTCGCCAATTATGTATCCAACTTTTAAATATAAGGAATTATTTCGTAGTCTATTTCTTACAATTAGTGCATAAATACAAATAGTTTAATTCCAAAAATTTAAATTATATCAATATGTGAAAGAATAGGAGGTAAAAAATGTAATTTATCTTAAATGCACTCCGGTGTTGAAGTGAATACACACACGGAGAAGTAGAAATATTGAGTGTGGTCAAGGTGTCAGAAAGGCACTGATGGGGTGTGTGTGTATTAGGGGCATTGTAGAAGGGGTAAGATGGTGTAAGAAGGTCATATATAGTGTCAATGCCTCCTTCCCCTATATTGCATAAGGGTGAGTGTGACCAAAAGGCATATTTGCGCTTTCGCCAAAGGGGCACTAAAAATACTAGTGGATTAGGGTAGAGGGGAGTATTTTAAAAGGGATGGCGAAAGAAAAAAGTGCTTTCGCCAAAGGATCGCTAAGATATCAGTGGATTAGAAGGGTGTGTCCAAAAGGCATATTTGCGCTTTCGCCAAAGGGGCACTAAGAATACTAGTGGATTGGGGTAGAGGGGAGTATTTTAAAAGGGATGGCGGAAGAAAAAAGCGCTTTCGCCAAAGGATCGCTAAGATATCAGTGGATTAGAAGGGTGAGTGTCCAAAAGGCATATTTGCACTTTCGTCAAAGGGGCACTAAAAATACTAGTGGATTAGGGTAGAGCGCTTTCGCCAAAGGATCGCTAAGATATCGGTGGATTAGATTGACATGGGGCCGTAAGTAGTAGCGCTTTCAGCAAAGTATCAAGTGCACACACTGTAAATAGGTGTAAAAATATTTACATCTTACCCTAGAACTTGGTTTGTTCAATAATTATACAGGATGGGATGCCAATCCAATAAAATATACACATGTAATTTTTTTGATTTACTATTTTACTTCTTAAAACATTTGCATATTTTATTTCTATTGTTTATAATACTATGTTTATATTTTATTTCAACTTTCAATTTTGTAAATGTAACGTTTAAAAAATTAAGAGGGGGGGGGGACATTAAAGAGACGCACTGTATATATATATATATATATAAGCTGAGCTATTTTCGAGGAATTATCGACAGTTTTGTATAGCAAGAAAACTCAGATTTAAGCCAACAAACTATACACTTTTTGTTAAAATCTCACTAATGGTTACATTTTTATCATTAATAAAAAGAATAATTACAAGTAATGTATTTAGCATTTATTACTCGATATAAGATTCACTTCATGTGAAATAAATTTTGAAGTACGGTCCTGTCTATCACAAGGCAAACGTTCGACAAGGCGCAAGCCCGCAGAAGACCGTCTTTGTTTACGGATTCAGCTTGGTAAATTTGCCACATTCGCAAATGACACTATTTCTCTATTATATATTTTCTTTATGCCCAATATTTATACCGGATGAATTTAAGCGGCTTCTTGATTCGGCGTCTGTATCAATCATTTTTGAAGAAGACGGAATAACATTTGGCCACTTTTGGCCTTTTTTATGGTTTTAAGATATAGAAAGAATATTGTGTGAAACTCGTGCGCACCAAAGGTATTTCTTTCGTGCCCTGGAATGATTTTTGACTAGGCTAGCGCCAAAAAACTGTCATTCTCGAACACCAAAATACTATTTCGTGCACTAGTAACACAAATAACTATTGCTAAATCTTTTAAAAGTCTTGTGTCAAATTCTTTTGGACAAGTTAAGTACAAATAAGAACCCAACTGTTCCTTCTCAATAAATTTAACTAAGCTCCCGTTATTACGTCATTAAAAATGTGAAATCTCTGCGTTATTTATAAAATAAAACTTTCCTTCATTACAGAGTAAAATTGATACATATTTACTACATTCATTTGTATTTCAAAAGGTGTTTTTTACATGCTTTATTTTTTTTTCTCTTTTAAGCGTAACTTCTGTAGGATCACGTTTAGCAATATATTTACATCCCACCACGCAAGAGAGAAAAAGTTTTTTTGTTAGAAAAAAGTGAGTTAGCCGGGGCGGGGAATAAGTTATACGTGGGAAGGGTTGCGGACTTGCGCCGTTTTATTACCTTCAAGAAAACCGTGCGAAACGGGTTTCCAGCGATTTTCAGCACTTGGAAGCGGATGGCGGAGAGGGAAAGGCTGTGTTGGGAAATTTGGGGGAAAATTACGATCCGGACGATCTTTTGCACAACGTATATTACTCTAAAATGCAAAGGGGAGATTATGGACGAAGAATGGATTGCTTAAATTTATGTTTATTATAATAAATCTTATATAAACAAAATACCATATGTTACAAACTTTTGCTCTAGGTAGCTACGAACGTTTAGAAATCAGCTATTTGGTGGTAGAATTACAGTAGGCGTTCTAAATTTTAGATGTACGAAATACCTCAAAAGTATTTTTGCAAAAATAGTGTTTTTTAAGCAAATCTGATCAAAGCTAAAATAGGTGAATCTGTGCATATTGGATAAAGTTGCAGATGTCCTCCGTCTGTTTTAAATCTATTTAAAAAAATGTAAACTCCCGGACAAAAAATATCGGCACCCTGAATTTTTTGCTAAGTTTGATCCTTTATAACTTTTTCATTTTTATACCAATTTTTACAGTTCTTTTACCATTTTATAAATAATTTTATTTGAAATTTGCGGTATTTTTTTAATGATGGGTAATGTTCGATAGGGCGATAATATACCAAATTATCTAAGGATCAAAGGATCATTTTTTGTCCGGGAGTTTACTTTTCGAAAATGTGTTTAAAAGAAAACGGTATTTTGGAAATCAAAAATTTAAAATTTAATTTTTTAGAAAACTGTTTTTAAATAATTTTGTTTATTTGAGAGATATAAAAAGAATATAGGGCGAACAAATATTTTCGAGCTCAAAAAAGTAATCCAAGCTGTTTAGCAACTGATGTGGCTGTTGAAGTAATGCGTTTTTATCTACAATCATTAGATAAGAGCCACTTATCTCACCTATTTTGGTTAAGTAATGATCGATATTACGGCACTAGTGCGGTAATGAGTACTAAAACAGCATACTTCAAAAATGAAATTATTAACAACAAACCCATCCTTAGTAACCTCGTTGCCACCATTTTGAATTATTATCCATAGGTGTTCAAACACCAGTTATTTAAATACGTAAAGTTGAGAATCAGTTCTCTAAACCACATATACAATAACGATTTGAACAAATCATGGTAAACAATCTTTTTCGGAAGGTAGGTATGTTCGTCTGTCCTGCACTGATGAGAACCAAAGAGTCCGAAACCGGTCTGCAGGTGACGACATCCTAACTAAAGAAAAAGCTTCATACTTCTCAGTAGTTTCTTGCATTCGAAACAAGTATTTTATTATCTGTGTTAGAGGAAAATACAGCACACATGTACAGCTTCTATAAGAAAGGAGGTATAGAGATGAGTTAAAAAAACAGAATGGTAGAAATATATGTAACTTTATAACCAAGAACTCAAAATAAAATTGGTGCTTCAATTTTTCCACGGGGTTTTGTGAACTTACGACAAAAACAACATTTTTGTTTAGACCTGTATAACATGACCTAAACAAAAACAGTTTATTATTAAACAAATACACTATAATTTCAATTATTTAATTCACAAACTGCTAAAAAAATTATAAAAATCGGATTCAAAATAAAAAAGTTATAAAGTATCAAACATTAACCAAAATTTTGGAATGGCAGTTTTTTTGCCGGGGTGTTTATATAGGTATGCACATTGTGTTTACGAAAATGGTAGAACCTTTCTTTTATCTTGGACAACCCATGTAGATTTCAAGTCTAAGTACGAACGTACTGTGGGCGTCTGAAGAGAAGGGAAAACCTTTGCAGGTATCCTCTTTCCTCTCTAGGTATGAATGAGCGAGATAATTGGAATGTTCTATGTTTTAAATGGATGCATATGATAGCACAAAAAAATTCAGTTTAGTTCTAGTTTTTCTTTATTTTCAGGTTTTGTGATCGCTTGGTTTGAAGCGATAATTTCGAAAAGTATCATTTCCTTATTATTAAATATTCAGAATGTATATAAAAAATTACAATATTCATAGAGCTTTAGCTGAAAAATGTAGTAAAACACTAATGAAGGATTGACCGCCTTAAATAAACATAATACGCGTCGGATTTTAATCAGGCCTTCATCTGCTGCCGGCCGTTCGACAAAATGGCCAGTGTATTTTGGCAGAAGATTAAAAGGGATCCAGAATAAAATCTGCCTAACCACAGATAATGAAGAAGAAGCCTGTCTCTTTAGGCACACATCTGGGAGTTTTCGGAAGGCATCTTTTGTAGGTCCAAATATTTAATGCCATTATGTTATAAAAAAAGTAGATTTTTTGATATCAGCTCTAACAATTTTAGGATTACTTTTGGATTTAGAAGTTTAGAAAAACAATTTTTTTAAATATTTCTTCGATAAATGAATTTTCGAAAGTAAGCTTTTCTGAAAATACAATTTTTCTAAAAGCCTTTTTTTAAAAACAGCTCCTTTAACATTAAGTTTTGAATTCTTTCACCGAAAATATTTCTAAAAAGATTTACGTACTGGTTTATAATAATATCTTTTAGGTTTTGACAAGTTTTTGTCATGCCATTCTTAAGAAGTCCTTATTAAAAACGTTAAAGTTATTTTGGCGATTTGCTTGCTTTCCAAATGATTTTTGTCTTGGAATTTGTTGATAATATGAATTTAGTCCTATTATTTTGGAAAATATATAAGAATATATTAAGAATGTTAAAGAAAGGCAAAGCTGCAAGACATGGCCAAATTACGGGAGATATGCTAAAGGGCATGGGATATAATGAACTGAAAGTGCTAATGGATCTATTCAATAAAATCATGGCTTCTAAAAAGGTACCAAAAGAGTGGGAAATGGGCATCATACTCCCAATATTGAAGAAAGGTGACAAAATGAACTGCTCTTTACCGCGGAATAACTGTATTATTTACAAAAGTAAAATCGTTGGAATTCAAGCAACAGAAACATTACAAAAATTTTCCAGCATACACACAAGTTTATGGCTCAAGGGTGTCGTACTACTTACCTTAAAAAATATATGTTTAGAAGTTTATTTTCTTCGATTTTTGTATATCTTGAAAAATTCGTTCATAGGGAAGGGAGGGATTACTAGGAAAGTGAAATTAAATGTTTTCAACATGATATGTGCTCCATTACTTACTTTCGGATGTGAAAATCGGGTTTTAAATAAGAAATTGAAAAATAAAGGCCAGGCTATAGAAATGAAATACTTGAGAATGGTCATGGGAATAACGAAGCTGGATAGAGTAAAAACACAGCAGTTAGGGAAGAATGGGGAGTAGAAGCGGTATAAACAAAAATAGAAAAGTGCCAGCTAAGATGGTTTGGGCACTTGGTTCGTATGAGTATCAACATAATAGTAAAAGAGGTGTGGGATGCAAGAATACAACAATGAAGATCAAGAGGTAGACCGACCATGACATGGAATGATAACACAGAGTAAATACTAAAGAGTAGAGGGAAAACTTCCAAATGGCTAAAACAGTTGCTAACGACTAGACTAAATGGAGAAAATTTGTTTGCGGATAATTATTAAAATAGTTTATACACCTTACATTTTCGGGTACTATAAGGTTTTTTTGATACCATTACGTTATTTTCGAAAAATTATGCTTTCCACAAGGAATCTCTTTAAAAAATTAGCCTAAAATTCTTTAATTTAAGCATATATGATATACCATTATTATTTAAATTCTACTCTTAATGTAAGAATGTATGATACACCAGTATTGTGGAAATACCTAGTCACGGTGTACAACAGTGGCCAAAATAAAGTTATATTTTTAATACTTTTTCTTATAACAAATTGACCTTTATTTTGGTCACCACTGTATATATTAACTTTAACCCAGTTTTACTTACTAATATTTCGACGTTTGTGAAATAAAAATTCTTTGCTTTGTTATTGCTGATATGCTAAAAGTCGCCCTAAAACCTACACTTTCTGCCCCTGCAAGTCGACGTTGGCTTCAGCAGCGTTGAAAATGACTAATCCTCTTAATAGATTCTGTCCAAGGCGCATTTGCCCGACCAACCCTTTCGGCTTAACATTGTTAACACAAGATCCAATAAGTCAGTGTGTGGCGGTATCTTTAAAAACCTATAAAAATACGGAAAATTACTAAAGCCGAATTGGAAAAATAGAGCAATTTTAAATTTATACTTAATTGAACATTTAAGGATCAGAAATTTGCGTTTTATTAAATCTTAGACATGGCCATGGCGATATCTAACGTATGGCAAAACGACTCTGTAATAAGAACAAAAGTGGGAAGTACCGTAAAAAATCTGCAGATTATTAAAAAAATGTCCGGCGCATATATTTATTATATTTATCAGTAACACTTAAGTAGTAGGGAACGGAATTTGGCTGTTTTCATTAGTAAATAAATTTAAGTAAACAACTGGACCAGTAGTCGTCCGACGTAGTGGGAAAATTAGTTGCTACATTGTAGAATAATGTCTTTTGCGGTTATTTGCATACATAGGGCTGTAAATTCTCTGTAAATTAGGCCATAGTGGCCTATTCGTAATCTCTTAATTATGTAGTACCTACCTACTTGTGGGACAAAAAGCTGATCCTATACAATAGCTAAGGAAAAACAGGTGTGCTTTACACAGGCAAAAGGTTGCCTTAAAGTTTTGGCATGAGGATCAATAGATAATAAATTCCGAATTGACATTCCCATACAATTATTTTTTATTTCTCTGAAGTGGCGTGTATTGCTTGAAAGTTTAATTATTTTTTGAGATATAAAATAGTGATGCAAAGTTATTTTTGGGTTCATTTTCAGTTTAAACAAGTTAGTGGTGTGCTGAAATTATATTGATTTATATTATCTGTGACCCTTTGCAGTAGCCGCAATGAGTACAAGTAAAAGCTTAAGTTGGAGTGGCTGTTTGGGAGTGTAACTCTGAATTTGTTTGTACAAAACGATATTACATCGAGCGACATGTCAAAGAGCCAAAATCATTTAGAGAAGATGCAATCTTATCCGGGGCCATCCGCATCTAGAAAACATGATGTATTACACCCAAAATTTGCATGAATTTGTGTGAAGCCTTTGTTGCAGCTGACATTCCTGTCTATAAAATAAATAATCTATCTATAAAGAAATTTTTGCAAAAATACTGCCACCACAGAGTACCAGACTAATTTACTTTTCATAAAAGTTATATAGATAAGGCATACTCAAAAACTTTTGACAGAATACGACAAAATATTAATGGAAAAAAGTTATGGTTTAGCATCGATGAAACCACTAACATCAAGGGACGATACGTTGCTAATATTATAGTTGGTCCTTTAAAACCTATAGAAGAGGAAAACTCATACGTAATCAATATTAAATTTCTTTCTAAAACCAATAGTGAGACAATAACTCAAGTTGCAGTGGAAAGTATTAGGTCGCTCTTTCCAGATACGAATATTATTGATAACGTTGTTTTGCTGCTATATGCTAAAAGCAGGAAGACATTTTCCAAATTTGGTTCACTTTACATGTTTAGCTCATGCCTTGCATAGAATATGTGAAATGATACGTAACTTTTATTCAGTTATTGATACATTAGTTAGAGATTAGAGAGGTCAAAAAAGTTTTTCTTAAATCACCTGCGCGAATAAGCAAAAAAGACATGTGTCCTAATGTACCATTGCCCCCACAACCTGCTATTACAAGGTGGAGAACATGGCAATCAGCCCTTATATACTACAATACGAATTACGACTTGGTTAAATATGTTATTGGTAGTCTAAAAGATTATGCTTTGAGTGTAAAAAATGAAATAATTTATGTGCCCTGAATCTTACAAATGATTTAAAGTTTATTTCTGATCTTTAAGATGTAATTAACCAGTTGAAGACGCAAAACCCCATTAAGCTTTCTTTTAATTTATTTCAGACAGCCATAGACAAGCTCAAAGCACGTCCTACCGAAATTGGCGAAAAAATAAAAGTGTATATACCAAAAACCTTGGAAAGAAATCCAAGATTTTTTATCGTAATGTCAACAACTTTTTGAATATTAAAGAAAGTAAAAATATGAATTTCTTATTTTAACGCCCTGTATCTCTATTAATAGCTTTGACAGTTTGACTCAACCGAAATATTTTAATGTCAGGAATCCACTGTTACTCTTTATCCTATTTCTTTTAGGCCACCTCGTATTATCTAAAGTAATATATTTCTTATGCTTTGCATAAAAAAAACTACGTTAAACTTACGTAGTAAGTAATGACTAAAATCCTATTATCAAAATAAATTTAAAGCTACAAGGTATCTAGATGTAACTTCATTACAGAGTGGTTATTATTATTATCTATCATTAAATTAAAATGAAAAACAACAGGAATGTATTAAAATTTATATATCATCAAACTAGGTCATTTACTTATATACACACACCAGTATCAACCTTGAACTAACAATGTCGTGTTCATTAGAATTCGTTCATAAAAATACAAGACCGTACATCTATTACTTGACAAAAACCATCTGTAAAATTTAAACCTTGTTTTTCTTTATCCCCACGTCCGCAAAACTTTTTGAAAACCATCTCCGTCGCTTGCACTCTTCTTGCACCTCTTTCTACGTCCTCCTCGTGATCGATCGTCGAGCGGCGGGCGGGCCGTCGTTACGGCCCGTCCACCCAGGCGAGGTTCAAGAACGGACGTAATAAGGTAGTACCACCCCCCGACAGGGGCGTCGTTTTATAAAAAAATATTTTAGCTTTGTTAAATATTTTGTTTACGAACGGCAGTGTCCTTGAAAAGGAAGTTGGAAGATTCGTCAATATTTACTGTATTAATTTGTTTACTTGCAAGACTTGTTTGTGCCGCTGGGATATTGATAAATAATAAATATATAATAAATATATTGTATTAATAATAACATACTAAGAATCATATAAAACGAGTGTATGTTTTTATGACTATTGTATTATGTTAATTGTGAGATTTGGTTATTTTCCAAGTAATTTTTGTATGAGAACGTGCTGCAAAAATTAATTAAGTTCTGTAAAGGGGAAACAACATTATATAGGTACATTAAAACTTATTCTTTGTAAATTAGGAATAACAAAAAAAATATTTGATCGCATAAAATTCAAGTCAGTTAAATACCCTGATTTTTTTACTTATTGACAAAATCCTTTAGATTATTTTTGTATCTTGACAATCGAAAGTTTTAAACTGATAGTGGAAGAATAAGACAACTAAATATTGTACTATGATTTTATTTTTATATTTTCAACAATAATAGAACCAAATTCACAAGCAACACATTCCAAGAAAAAAATCATTTGGAAACCAAGCAAATCGCTGAAATATTAGAATAACTAAAATGATTAGAATAACTAAAATGTTTTTAACGAGGACTTATTCTCAATGACAGATCAAAACCTAACTAATGAACTAAAACATTTTAATTTAAACCGACTCTAAATATTAAACCTTTTTCGTGAATTCCGTGGTGAAAGTTATATTAAACATTTCTACAAAATCGCGCACGCCACTGCCTGTTACACTTCTCGGCCACTCCCGCCTTTCTTCGCTTGTTTCCTTTCCTCGCATCTAAAAGTCCGCCTCGGCCAGCAGAAAATCTCTTCGAAGACGACCTCTAGGTGTCTATAGTCAAAACGTGTTAGACACATGGTGTGTATCATACATTATTAGAATGTGAAAATATCTTTTGAGTAGATAGTGAGGACTGTTTTGTTCTGGTCTGCTTTGTTGTTGTTTACCGAGAGAATCAGAGAGGCTTGCTATTTCGACGCTACTGACCAGGTAGGCTCAAACTTTCTCTAACTTTTAAACTCCTCGTTGAGGGAAGTTTAAAATTCTGAACTATAGTTAGGACGAAGTTTATCAGTTGTTCTTGGAAGTTTGGATCAATAAGTTTCTGGAGTTTATGACAGTTTGAAAAGTTTTTTGGAAAGTTAGGCACCGCCTTTTGCGGCTATTTGGGCTCGCTGTTCTGCGCACCACTTGGAGACGCTTTCCAACAATTCGGGAGACAATCGGGGTTAGCGCGACTTACGCTGGTTTGGTAATGTTTAATATTTGGCTACGTGTGAAATTAAAAAGCTAAGCGGGTTAAAACTAAATTAGGAAAAAGAACTAAGTGTGATATAGTTTAACTGTTACAATATGGGTTAGAAGAATATGTGTTTGTGGTAAATCAGTGACTTTAAAGCAGTTTAATTAAGTTTTATTCGAACTAATCTGCAAGGTAAATAAGTGAAGCCCATTTCAGCTATTCGACATAGGGATTAGTATGTTGCATGCGTACTTTTCTTCTATATGGGAATATTAATATCAAATAGTAAGAGAAAGGGATCTGAATATGTTGGGGTGATCCGTCTTCGTTACACTTGGGTAAGCCATAAAATGTGCGCTGCGCAGATGTCAATTGGTAACGGCCATATTTATGGTATATTGTTGAAACGCGGATTTGTGGATTTTTACGCAAACTGGCTGTAAATAAAAAAAGTGAAGAAAGTTTAAAAACACGTTTCATTAAAGAAATTCCTGTAACGCAATGACCTAATGGCTGTCTTCATTTTTTTTATATTACCATTAGAGTTGCATAGAATTGATAAGTTTTTAACTATTTTTTACGGTTTCGTATAACAATATTTCTTATCATTTTTTTTTTGGTAAGTTAATGGGGAGATGGGGGGACATATTTTTGACATTTACCCCCTCTCTCTATTTTGAGAGGTGGGAGTAACTTTGAAATTTTAAATTTGATGATGTACCTTTGTTTGATTGGGTTTGATTGGGTATAAAATTCGAATCTATGTAAAAAACTACGTATGTATGTGTACAAAACTGTTTTTGATTTGCTCTTTCGGTTGGGTTTGATTATGGTAAACTAAATTTTGATTGAATTTAAAAAATAAATAAATTTTACCAATAAATCAAGTTCGTTATTTATTTCATTATTATTCGTTTCCATGGAAATGCGTTATTTTTTGATTTAACTCAGTTGAGAATTTTGAGTTTTTGCCTTTATATTACCGAAAGTGTAATTAATAAAATTTCCAAACCTGTTAAATTTGATTCGAATTGGTCATATTCTAATGTTTTATTTTTATCATCCTATATATATATATATATATATATATATATATATATATATATATATATATATATATATATATATATATATATATATATAGGTAAAATATATAACAAAAAATTAACAAACAATTTTAATGAAATAAACTGATCAAGTGGGTTTATTTTTCGGAACATAAATCTGATTTACAAGATAATAATTAAGAGAAATTACAGAATTTATATCGAATGTAGCAGAAGACTTATGTGACTCATTTACTCTTATCTAATATTACGTGTCATTTAGTTTTACTAGCCAAAACTAAATTAGTTTTATCTTTTCGAAACAGTACTTATAGGGAAAGATTTATCTTGTCCGTTGTTGCTTTCAAATACTACATACACTCACCCACAAAAAAAAGTGACGAAATGAAAATTTACTTCTACTTTGAGGCGAAATATCTTTTAAACGGTTTGTAGCATGGTGTTGAGGTTTCAACTGTTGGATAGAAGCATTTGTTGGCAAAAATGTTGTTATTAGTTTTTAGCTTTTATTATTTTTATTCCAATAAACAGGGTAAAAAAAAGAAGTATGTTTTTTTGATAATTTTTGAAACGCCCTGTGGGGTGTCATGACAACCAGAACTCCACTAATAAAAAACCATTATTTAGTATGGTCCTTTAGCAACATTTTGTTTTCTGAATCATTTTCCTATCTGTTCGGTAACCTGAGATTCAGCTTTTTAAAGAAATTATAAAATTTTAGTGTAAAAATCCTTTAATCAGGTTTTTAAATTAATCCACTAATAAGAAAAAAGAAAACAAAAAAATTAATGCATAAACATAAATTAATATCTGGTGTTTCCGCCTCTAGATCTCATCACATCAGCTAAGCATCGGGGCATGCTTCGTAGTAGGTTTGCAATTGACTCCTGTGTTATGTGGTTCCACTCTTCAATCAGCGGTTCTTCGAGTTGCTGGCGATTTTGAGGAGCATGGAATCGATTTCTGAGTTTTCGGCCAAGTTGGTCCCATAGGTGCTCGATTGGATTCATATGCGGGCTTTTAGCGGGCCATAGTAAACGCTCAATACCGGACTCCTCCAAAAATTGTGTTACAACACGGGCGGTATGGGGTCGGGCATTATCGTGCATTAAAATAAAATCTCTTATTATGGGAGCAATTGGTAAAACATGCTGTTGCAATATATCGATGTACCCCTGAACATTTAGGGTGTTTCTTACTATACATAAATTTGTACGGTATTCAGTGGAAATCCCAGCCCACACCATTACAGACCCACCTCCAAAATTTTCTTCTTCCACAAACATTCCTTCTGAGTACCTTTCTCCTGCCCATCTCCAAATTCTTCGCGGTCCATCGATTGAATGCAAACAAAAACAAGATTCATCTGAAATTAGTACACTCGACCACTGACCATTATTTTTATGCTAAAACGTTATAATTTCTTTAAAAAGCTGAATCTCAGGTTACCGAACAGGTAGGAAAATGATTCAGAAAACAAAATGTTGCTAAAGGACTATCCTAAATAATGGTTTTTTATTAGTTGAGTTTTGGTTGTCATGACAGTCCACAGGGCGTTTCAAAAATTATCAAAAAAACATACTCGTTTTTTTACCCTGTTTATTGGAATAAGAATAATAAAAAGCTAAAAACTAATAACAACATTTTTGCCAACAAATGGTTCTATCCAACAGTTAAAACCTCAATATCGTGCTACAAACCGTTTAAAAGATATTTCGCCTCAAAGTAGATGTAAATTTTCGGTTCGTCACTTTTTTTGTGGGTGAGTGTATTTAGTTGGGGTTTGGTAAAAAATTTAATTATTAGACTACGGGCATCGCCGTGCGTTAGCAAATTTTATCCTTGAAGGAGTGGGAAATAATGCAAAATTTTGCAATAAAATTATCTTTTCCGACGAAGCTCGTTTTCACCTCGAAGGTTATGTGAACGAATGAAATTATAGAATTTGGGGAAGTGAAAATCCTCGAGTAATTGAAGAAAAATCTTTGTACATCCTCTTCGAGTAACCGTATCGTGTGCATTGTAAGCTGGATGTATTATACGGTCACATCCAGCTTAAAGTTTGTTACAGGGAATATATAACGTAACATTAAAATACATAACATTAAAAAATATAACAGTATTAAGAAAACCTGATAAAATTCTAAAGAAAAACTATTACAACCGTCAATTTTTTAAAATAATTTTTTAGGTGTATTTTAAAAGTCCTTAAAAAACTGTTATTTAAAATTTTTAAATAATGCTTCTTCAAAATTATTTTAAATAACTGTAATTTCTGGATTTTCTTTATGCTTTCTGGAAGGTTATTATACATTTTTATGCGATTATGTAATAAAGACTGCATGCCAAAATTGCTTTTTACAGGTGCTGTTTGCAATAATTTAGTTTGCCTCCTGTCAAGATGATGTAAATGATTAATGGGATAAATCTGTACGTTTGTTTGTTTCTTACTTAATATTAAAGATTGAATGAATACACATGTTTTTAATTTATACAAATTATCAATGTTTAAATATCCTAATGGTTTATATAAGCCTATTGTTGTTTCATGGTATGGTAGTCTGTAAATACACTTAATAATTTTTTTTAAGTATTTTTAATGGTTTTAGATTTATCTTATTTGCTGATCCCCAAATTGAAATTAAATATTGCAATTTTGAATGCACTAAACAATAATAAATATTTTGTAAATATTGTATATTATTGCGAATTTTGAATGATAATCCAATTAATGGTGATATGTAACTTCTAAAATTTTCAGTGTATTTTCGCCAATTTAAATTTTTATCTATATACAAGCCCAAAAATTTTATTGTACTGGAGTAAAGGATATTTTTATTTTTTAGTGATATACAAGCTGTTTTTTCATTTATTTTTTGTTTATTAATAAGTATATATGCTGATTTATTTAAATTGACCGTTAATTTATGCGACTGTAGCCAGTGAAATAGTATTTCTAAATCATGTTTAATATTACACTGAATTTCTGAAATACTATCTGCAAAATAAAGAATTGTTGTGTCGTCGGCAAACAATTTTAAAGTTCCCCTTAATTTTAATGTAGATATAGAATTTATGTAAATTAAAAATAAAACAGGATCTAAAATAGATCCTTAAGAAACTTTTATGGCCCTAATTAAATTATATGCACCTTAGCAATATGTCCTTTCAACAAGATGGCGCCACGTGTCCCACGGCGAGGGAAACCGGATTTGTTACGTATACGATTTCCGGGCCGCGTCATTTCTCGAAATGATGATATTCAGTGGCCTGCAAGATCATGTGATCTAACAACCCTCGATTTTTTTTGTGGGGCCTCCTCAAGGACAAAGTCTTTTCTACTAATCCGCAGACGATGACCTGAACTAAAACATTCGTCAAGTTATTGATGAAATCGAACTGCAATTATGCCAAAATGTTATTGACTATTTCCCTTACTATTTGCCGCTAGCCAGGCGAATGTTCGCGAACATTTCCCTGCAGGTGGCCATCTTATTTGCAGATATTCGGATTTTTTGCTTGTCATAGTAAGCTTATTAATCAAAAATTTTTGGTTGCTAAAAGAAACAATACAATACAAATAAAACAAAGTTTGGCGTTATTTTTTGCCGTCAATTTTAAATTTATCAGAAATAGAACGTTTTGGAATGTATTCATTGAAAAATATAAGAGAAAATGTTGAATAAAACATTTCACTAAATACCAAAAAGTGGAAGGAATATGGTGGAGACAATACAAGGCATTTTGCTCCGAGCGAAAGTATGAATTTAACGCTACCACTTCAGAAGAAGATTTGGCAAGAATTTTGAAAGATTGGGGTTACAACATGCGGAAAATGAAGAGGACTAGAAGGAGACAACGGTAAAAATTTGTGAAATACTACTTCTAAGATACTAACGGATAAATATTTCAACGAATATGGTAGAATCATTAATCCCTTTGAAGATATCGTCTTTAAAGTGGCCAGAAAGGCAAGAAATGCCAAGAGAATGGAGCTACAAGCAATTCGAGTTAAAAGAAAACAAAGTTCTGCAGCTCTACCTACCTTATAATGATTTTCTAAAGCTGGTTGATTCGTGCGACGAAGAAACGTTAGAGGGTTTGATAAAAAATATTTTTTATATATTTTCGTACGAGTACTTTTTTTCAGATAACAATATAAATAAATTCAACCTATTTCTAAGGAAACAAACCTTCAGGCAAAGTGTTCGACAAGTTCATATGCCCTTAACATATTACTAGAGACAATTTTACCCAAAGAATGGTCATCTGTAGAAACCGCCGAGGGAGACATTTGGAGAATCTTTTTTTTTAATCATAGCTGTCATGTTTCTACTTTTTAATAAAAGAAACAAGCATGTTATTTTTCTAAAACTGTTGAATTTATTTAAAACTAAACCCCGAGATCACTACTGGCACACCCTTTACTTGTAAAAACTTAACTTTTCAGATTTTGTAAATTAGACGTCGAAAATGTTTTTCGGTCGCATAAAAATAAAAATATCTTAAAACCAACGCAATCAAATTTTTGCTAAAGTGTAAACTAACAAGCGGCAATTTTTTTACCATTTATCAACCAATAATTAAAATTAATTACATAAGTTACGACATTTTTTTTGCGTTCTAGATGCCGAGCCGCTCAGGTAAGCATCTTCTTACCACCTCGCGGTTTTGTAGAGCGACGTTTATTTTATAATTATTTTAGAGCATCCCGAATTGCAAGAGGGTGGTTAGAAAAGCTCATTCATCATTTTGATTGATTATAATTGATTTAGAATATACGAACCAAACATTTATTGAAAATAAGAGAAAATTTTAAGGCAATATAACTTGTAAAAGCAAAAAAAAAATTTTTGGGCAGTAAATGCTTAAACTAAGTTTGAAATTCTCGTTGAGAATTCGGTGTCAGTCAAAGAAAAATTATTATAATTATAGGATAAGTGAGAGAGAGAATTGTTCTTATAAGAGCTGTGTCTGCTTCGGATAGAATCAAGGATGCTTAGTGTCAAAGGCGATGCCGTTCACACGGATGTGATAACAATATTTTAGGTTATGTCGTATTTTGAAAATATAGAAAGTAAAGGTATAAGTTGGAAGAAGACCCATAGGGTCACTCCTGGCACCAACACACATATTTCTCCTTCACATTAATCACCTGCTCTCTTCAACTACCAACCCCATCCACAGTTATGCTGACGATAGTACTCCAACATTCATTTTTCCAGACATGTCTCGATTCAAGAGCTGGATAATAGACACCTATCCCTTTCCCAAGATCTTCAATTAATCTTAGACTGGGGTGCCAAGAACCTTGTTCACTTTAACGCCTCCAAAACCCAGTCTTGCTCCCTGTAACGCAAAAAACCCGGCAACATTTACCCCATCCACATGAATGGCCAAGCTCTACAGAACAATGAATCGTTCGATCTTGTTGGCATCACTTTGGAACTTAATCTTAGCTGGCAAAAACACATTATCTAAATAGCCACATCAGCAGCTAAAAAGCATGGTTTTCTCTTTCGAGTCAGAAAATACTTCTCCACTTACAATGTTTCCCAAATAAGACCTAACCTAGAGTACTGTTTCCACATCTGGGGAGCGGCATTACCTTCGACACTTAACATCCTTGATTCTATCGAGAAGAGAGCCGTTTGACTGATGAATGACCCATTCCTCACAAGAAAATTCCCTTCTCTCGCTCTTGGCCGTGCTGTTGGTGATTTGTCTCTTTTCTATCGATATTTCCACTGATATTGCTCTGACTGTTCCCAGCAGAACAACAAGAGGGCAAGAGGCGCGTTACATATGCATCCCTTTACCGCCCAGCTACAAAAGTCTAGAACATTCTCTCGCTCATTCATACCTAGAATCTCCAGTTTATGGAACAAATTGCCTGCCCTCCCCCCCATCTCCAATCCTTGAAATCCCGTGTCAATTGATTACATTTCCCTTCCCTTCAAACGCCCACGGTACTTTAGTACTTACACTTGAAGTCTCCGTGGGCTGTCTTAGAGAAAAAAAAATTCTGGCTTAGATGAGAAAGCCAAGCTCTTTAGCAGCTTTTTTTTATCTGAGAAAACCCATGTAGATTTCAAGCCTAAGAATTAACCTACCGTGGGTGTCTGAAGAGAAGGGAAATGTAATCTGTTTACACTCCAATCTAAGATTAATTGAAGATCTTGGGTAAGGGATATGTGCATAAATCTGAGTTTATTTTATACAGATCCTTTAGAGACGCCCTGTATAAGAAGAGATTTGTGAATTAACAAGTATCCTAGAAAATAATTTTAAAGTTTAAAGTACTCTTTGTTCAAATACCTACGGAATACCGTTTGAAATGTAACCCTTTGATAAGACTGATTAAATAAAGCGACATCATTACCTACAAACTCAAGAAATCGATTAAATAGTAAATACGCCACATAGCCCATTTTTACCATTTACCACTATAAAAGATCCAATCTATTGCCTGTCAAGTCATCATATAAAGGATCCCTCTCTGGCGTAATTTAGCCCCGCCCATCAGGCCTCTATCCTTTCTGAATCCTCTTTGATGAATTTTATGCGTCTCGCTGTGATCTTCGACATATTAGACCATCTAGCTAGGCAGGATTTTAATAGCTTTTGGGAAATTAAACCACATAAACATCATAGGTTACGTATTGTGGCCCCGCTTGATCCCATCTTATCTAGTCGGGTTTCTTTTGATACTGTTCTGGGCCCTGATTTGTTTTACAAAGGGCCAAGATTATGGTCTTTTACCCTAATTTTCTTTATAATAGTGTTTTAAAGACAAAACGGTGTTTCTTAAGGTTGGCTACGAATGAGATTATCCAGGAGGTTGAACGCTGATGATTTAAACGTAACCCTTTCAAGGTAGCCAATAGATTACGTTTTAAATGTGCTCGCTTTGTGTTGTGTTAAAGTCTGTTCAAAGAGACCGCAGAGAAAACACGTAAAAACCTATTTATTGTACGTAAAGATATGGGCATTTTTATATTCACGGAATTGATAAGGTGGCTGTGGAAAAATAAGCATTTGGGTTTTTCTAATTAACTGACATTCATTTTTAGCTAGAAACGTCAAATTTCATCCCGATATTGTTAATAGTTGTCGTGGTTATGCTTATTTAAACAAGGTAGAGAATAAAACTAATATCTGTATGATTGTGGCGGATTCATATTTAAAATATTTATTATTTGGTTGTTACGCCACTCTATATACTGTTAAGGAAAATTAATAAACTGCTGGCCAATTCAAGCGGGACAAACTAAATTTTTGATAAAATTTAGAGTGGAATATTTTCGAAACGAAAAAAGATTTTGATTTAACTTTTTCAGTATGTAATTGAATAGTTCTTCTAGTTTTTATACTTCAAGGCACTATTGCTAGCAGTCGCTGCAACTCTATTTTACAGGGTGTTAAGTGAAACCCTGACTTTTTTGGAAAAGTTTTCCAGTTCCGAGAATCTAGGAAGAATTTTTTTTGAATTTTCTTTTCATACCAAAATGATCCATGGTCAAATACAAAAAAACAATTTCTCCGGATTTTCTCTATTTTCATTTGTTTTCCGTATACAGGAGTTAGTCGAAATTATCGACTTCTTCTTACAAAGGAACCCCTAATTTGGCCGTTTATTCACAAAAAGCGAAAGACCAAGTAAATTTGTAGTTTGAAGTAGTCCAGCTAACAAAATTAATACAAATTTTTGTACAGGGTGTAGCAAGTTTGGATCACGGGCTAGTAAATTATTATTTTTTAATTTCTACTACTTTTTCCTAAGTTAACTATTAATTATCACGTGCTACGTTAAAGGGTTAAAATTTGTTAGGTCCGATAACAGTACTGGATAGAAAGATCCTTTTTGCCCAAACGGGTTTTTCATTTTTTGTCTAGTCCCATTTTTAGTGATTAAACGGCTCGCATTTTGAACCTAACTTTTTGCAATTGCATCCATGAACGATTGAAGTGAGAGTGCTTTTTTGGTGGTACATAATGAATGTTTTATCCAACCAAAAAACATGTAGTGGCCAAACAGCTAATGATGCTTATTCGAAGAATTTTTTAGCATTATACAGGGTTGCAAAAAATATACCACCTATACTTTGCAGGTGGATTTCTGTTAATTTAGCGGCGTTTCTATTTCTTAGTCAAAAGATCTAGTAGGCCAAAAAATAAAACATTTTCTTTGCTATTGACAGTTACCAAGGCAACAAAGTATTCTTCTTTGAATTGGTGCGTTATTATCCTTTATAATGGCTCGATTAAGTGCAAAAGAACAAGCTAATTGTTTGCGTTTACTACAAGATGGGGTAAAAATTAGTATTATTGCGGATATGTACGGGGTTGGGCGAAGTACAATATCTCGACTGCGTCAACGCTTCCACGAAACGGGAAGTGCAAACTATCGTTATGGGGGAGGTCGCCAAAAGAAAGTCGGCATTGCAGATGAAAGATGGTTGGTTAGAGAGGCTCGTCGAAGGCGAAAAATTTCATCAGAGAAAATTAACCAGGAGTTCAGAGCAAGAACACACATTCGTGTGAGCAATAGGACCATTAGAAGAACTTTAAACAATAATAACTTAAGGTGAGTTACTTCAAATGAGATCTTATTTTTTGTACCAATATTTTTAGTGTTTCATTTTAGTAAGTCGGCTATTATAATATCGACGTCAGCTGAGGCGTGAATCTTGGATTTTGCGCACCGATATTATAAATGTAAACTTGAACTAAGTTGTTCATAAATTAAAGTTTTGATAGGCGACCCTAAACACATTATTTGTGCTTGCAGCGTAATGTTCCTTAGTTCTTCCCTAGAACTAACGTTATGAAAATTGACCTAATTTTGCATTTTAGTATAATAAAAGCTACTGTTGGCTTATTTATTGGTTCATTCCCTACACCTATACTACAGATTTTTAAGCCAAAATTTTAATTTTAGAGCTCGGCGACGTGCTAAATGTGTGCGACTTCTACCACAGCATAGGCGAAGACGTCTCCAGTGGGCATATGAACATCGCAATTGGCCATTAGATAACTGGGAAAACTGCATGTTTGTAGACGAGTCAAGATTTAATTTAATTCACTCGGACGGCAGAATATTAGTTTGGCGTGAACGTGGCGAACGGTATATGGAGGAGAATATGGCTCCTCAGGAACCTTTTGGTGGTGGAGGCGTTACTGTTTGGGGTGGTGTAATGTTTAATGGCAAAACGGAACTTTTTTTAACATTGGAGCCCATTAACGGTCAGGTATATAGGGACGAAATTTTAAGCAATATCGTTCTACCATTTGCAAACAATTTTGGGAACGATTTTGTGCTAATTGACGATAACGCCAGACCTCATAGAGCACGCATTGTGCAAGAGTTTTTGGAAGCTAATAATATTACCAGGATGGTCTGGCCTGCAAAATCACCAGACATGAATATTATCGAACACGTCTGGTCTAAATTGAAATTATTGGTAAGTTCTAGGGAAGATCCTCCTCAGACTCTAGAACAACTTGCAGACGCCATTGTTCAGGAGTGGGAAAATATTCAGCAAGAATTTGTCAATAATTTGGTAATAAGCATGCCTCGAAGATGCCAAGAGATAATAAATGTAAGGGGAGGTCCTACTAGGTATTAAGATTTGTTTTGTTTTCGTTAGTTGCAAGTTTTTATAATACCTTCAAGTAAAAAAAATGTTCTATAATTTAAAACGTTTTCTGTTTACCTATAAAAGTAACAACCAAAATTTACATTTTGGATCTCCTAAAGTAATGCCGGGAAAAATAACTACTAAATTTGAAAATTACGTATCTTTTCGAGTACTTTCAAAAGTAATTAAATCTTCTGAAATTTCTATACCTTCTAAAAACTACGCTATACAGAATTTTATAACTTGTTCAGTTGAATTCACTATCCATCTCCAATTTTTGACGAGAAAAATGTACTCCGTGACTATTAATTTAAGACACTTCTTATTAATTAAAATTTCTCAATGCCATGTACTGACTTTTTAGAGCAGTGGTAAAATATTTTTCTTTTATAATGAACAATCGAAGTTTACGAAAATCCAAAGATATCGAGAGACACGTGGCTTCTATTATAAGTAGTAACTTCTGCACAATCCTGTATAATGTGAAAAAGTTCCGAATGAATATTATTCTTTTTATCTGTATCGTTACTAGATTTTATTAATAATAAGTAGGACATTTTCTTTAATAATTATTAATATAGCAAAAAGGAACTTTATGAATACCTAAAGGACTCTAAAATCACATGATTTTCATATAAAATGTAGGTGATATGTTTTGGGCAAACGCGGACAAAAGCAGCGAATAAGCATCTTTAGCTCTATGGCCACGACACTTTTTTATTGGTTGGTTAAACCAATAAACGATGTCCACTTCAATAGTTCATGAATGCAATCGCAAAAAGTTAAGTTTTAAACGCAAGCCATTTGCATCACTAAAAATGGGACCAGACAAAAAAATTCAAAAACAGTTTCGGCAAAAAGTTCCAAGAAAATTGGGACTATATTCAATTAATTTGAAAATCACATGACTTCCATATAAAGTATAGGTGGTATATTTTTTGCAACCCTGTATAATGCTAAAAAATTCTTCGAATAAGCATCATTAGCTGTTTGGCCACTACATGTTTTTTGGTTGGATAAAACATTCATTATGTACCACCAAAAAAGCACTCTCACTTCAATCGTTCATGGATGCAATTGCAAAAAGTTAGGTTCAAAATGCGAGCCGTTTAATCACTAAAAATGGGACTAGACAAAAAATGAAAAACCCGTTTGGGCAAAAAGGATCTTTCTATCCAGTACTGTTATCGGACCTAACAAATTTTAACCCTTTAACGTAGCACGTGATAATTAATAGTTAACTTAGGAAAAAGTAGTAGAAATTAAAAAATAATAATTTACTAGCCCGTGATCCAAACTTGCTACACCCTGTACAAAAATTTGTATTAATTTTGTTAGCTGGACTACTTCAAACTACAAATTTACTTGGTCTTTCGCTTTTTGTGAATAAACGGCCAAATTAGGGGTTCCTTTGTAAGAAGAAGTCGATAATTTCGACTAACCCCTGTATACGGAAAACAAATGAAAATAGAGAAAATCCGGAGAAATTGTTTTTTTGTATTTGACCATGGATCATTTTAGTATGAAAAGAAAATTCAAAAAAAATTCTTCCTAGATTCTCGGAACTGGAAAACTTTTCCAAAAAAGTCAGGGTTTCACTTAACACCCTGTAAAATAGAGTTGCAGCGACTGCTAGCAATAGTGCCTTGAAGTATAAAAACTAGAAGAACTATTCAATTACATACTGAAAAAGTTAAATCAAAATCTTTTTTCGTTTCGAAAATATTCCACTCTAAATTTTATCAAAAATTTAGTTTGTCCCGCTTGAATTGGCCAGCAGTTTAGTTTAAAAATAATTAAAGTGCTTAATATAAAAAACGAATCCTGAAAAAAGAAATATTCTGTACACTGTCAGTGACTTTTAATTATAAAAAGTACGCCTGACCCTAATCTATCTCTCGTGTAGTATATATATATTCTCTCTAAAACCTAATCTGAATAAAATAATTTTTCTGACGTTCCGAGACCTAATACGTATCTAGTCTCGTTATCAAAGAATCTAAGTATGTCCATGGGTTCACCACTTTTTCCATTAATGACTAATATTTTTATGGAGGATTTCGAGAGCAATGTTGTCGGGATACATCCAAACAAGCCAACGGTCTGGTGGCGATATGTTGATGATATTTTTGCTATATGGCAACATAACGCCGATTATCTGGATGTTTTCCTAGACTACATTAATTCTCGGGAACCGACTATTAAGTTTACTACAGAGATGGAGGGTGATAACCCTTTGCCTTTCTTAGATATTTTAGTTTTTAAAGAAAATAATAGAATTAAAACGTCAGTATATCGAAAACCAACATATACTAACAGGTATTTAAACTTTAACTCAAATCATGCTCCTTCAGTAAAAGCAGGTGTAGTAAAAAGTTTATATGAAAGCGCTAAAATGATTTCTCCTGATAGAGATACTTTAGAAAATGAAAAGGTTTTTATTAGAAAAGTTTTAAACGAAAATAATTATCCTAATGACTTTTTAGATAGATCTTTTAGAAAGTTCAATAATAATTATAATAATAATAATCAAAATAACTCTAATGATAATCTTTTACACTTCATCAAAAACAATACCGCTTTGAGTGTGGTAAACAATCTTTGAAGCTCTATGGGGACAATCAGGCAGAAGTTATGGACTGGATTTGCGAGAAGCCATTAAAGAAAAACCCTAAATTACTGGTGCTCTGTATTTAATTTGAGGTAGATATTAATAAATACATATTTTTCCTTTTTCATAATGAAGTTAAAAAAACGAAAGGATTTAAAATATGTTCGTCCCACATTCACGAGGGTATGGGGGCAAAATTAAAAGACACAGAAAAGTTTTCAGTAATTTAGTCCCGCATATTATAAATACCAAAGAGATTTCATATATCCTCCGCACTTGATCTGGCCTTAATGATCCGTGTTCAACACACACCACCATCAGGAATTTTAATGTTTGGCATGCGAGTTATTCTACGAAAATGGGCCGAAATTGGGAATGCTTATTATTTACAATTTTACGTATTTTACTAAAGGGTTTAACAGCGGGATTCACTGAAAACGTTTAAAACTTGCCACTAATAATGGTTTAAATTTAGATCTTTTAGCTGATCAGTTGGATTTTGACAGGATTTTGTCCTGCTATTGTTGGTAAGTCATAGGCGACACCACTTTAACAAAATCTGAATGAAAATGGAAGTTGGAGGACCTTTGGGTTAGGGCACACCGCCTAAATATTCGAGTTCGGGCACCGTCGGTATGGTTCTCCGAGCCGTCTGTATGTATACATTCTTTCAGTTTATGCAGTCAAAACATACAATTCTCCAACATATAAAATAAATTCTCTAAATTTTCCGATAAATTCTCATTGTTCTCGGAGAATATTTCCCAAAAATAAATTCTCGAGAATGTTCCATCTCTATACCTGAACAAACCTTACCAAATATGCACATATTTGACTTTTTTAGGTTTGCTTAAGTTTGCTTAGGCTCGCTCAGGATTTGTGTCTGTCTTTTTAACCAAGGTTTTCTATATTATGACAGGTTTGTAAGACACGAACCTGTCTTTTGCATTTTTTGATTGATCAAAATAACCGTTCGCGCATATTCTATTTTAAGAACTTTTTTTTTTAATTTACTGAAAATAAGCCTCTCTGAGTGGGAAATGGCCACAAAGAGTGTTTGAATATTTTACCGACGAATTAAAACAGGTGATTCTTTGACCAAAAATAATGAAATAAGTTCCAAATAATATAAGTCAGAAAACGTTTCGTTTCCAAGATACAGGGTGTTAAACTTTTATTTATTTTTCGGTTTTTTTTAATTTAATTCGCGCTTAAGGATTATTTATTCAAACTTTGTACGTGTGTTACATATTAAAGTACCTACAGAATTAACGTATTGCCATGTACAACTATCTACAGAGTGTTATTTTTTTGGGGATCACGGGGGTCATATGTAATACATGTACAAATATTGAATAAATAATCCCTAAGCACACAAGTAAATAAGAAAAACAGACAAAAAAGTTTAACACCCTGTAACTAGGAAACGAAACGTTTCCAGACCTACATTATTTGGAACTTTTTTCATTATATTGCTCAGGGAATCACCTGCTTAAATTTGTCGGTAAAATATTTAGACACCCTGTACGTACATGCAGAATATGCACAAGCGGATATTTTGCTGAATCATTATTAGTGAACCGTGACATTTTTTTTAATGTAAAAAGAAAGTTTTTTAATCAAGTGAAGAATATAATTGAGTTATCAACCTAAAGCGAATCGCATTTTTATCCTAAAGAAACTAGTTAAAATTACAAAATATATAAACGTTATCACTCTCTAATTCAAAAACTAAGCGTTTTATGATCTCGGTTATATACACTGATTTACCTAAAATTACTATTTGCCTAATTAGAAAACATCTTGTACAATAAATAAATAACATAATTCTACGTCACAAAATCTTTCATTTTTATAGAATTACCCATGTCGACTACTTGTAATAGGGTTCATATTTACCCTTGGGTTGCCTTGCTCTTACCCGCGTTATTATTAGAATTAGAAAAGGCAAAAACGTCAGATGAGATTTAATTAAACCATACGTTACGTATACCTACGTTATACGAGATGGGGGGTGATAAGAAATATGGGGATAATGTACAGAGAAATTATGGAAATTTCGGTAAACATGTTAGAACAATTTCGGCAGATTATTTTGGGAATTATTTGTGCAGTTCACATTCTTTGGGTCAACCTGAGAATTTTCGTGCATTTTCAATATCAGTACCAGTGTCGACATCCTATAATCGATCTTTGTAATGTGAAAAATTACATTTATCATGTTCTCAAACTTGCAAGCCGTAATTACCTACCTTACAACACGATTTGGATTTGCACTCTAATTTTGCTATTTTTAGTGTTTTTCCCTTTATCTTAAGGATCTCTGAAAAACTTTCGAAAATATCTTTTTATAAAAGACAGCATATCGAAACTGTCCCAATGGGAGTGATATTATACAGATTAAAAAAGGATACAGGTCATTTGAGTTGTTGCAGTAGTTCAACCACTCAGATGATCCATGTCTTCTTCTTTCGTGCTGGGGGAATAGATGAAATTATTATTAAATTTACTTTAGAATAAAGTAAAAGGAAATAAAGTTTATCAATATTTGTAATCCCTAACTTTAACAAACGCATTAAGCAAAAAATAAATGTATCAAAAGCAATGTGGACATCAGATTTATGTATAGTATACTGATATACCTTTTATGCAAGGTAATTTATTTAATAATAAATAAAATGTAACATAGAGTCAGGCGCGGCCCGTGAAATTTCAAAGTTGCATATCTCTGTAGCTACTTATGGGACCCATACCAAATTCAGGTTTTTTAATACTGAGCCTACTAGGAATGTTTTGGTAAAGAAAAAAAATATTTTGCAATTTGCGAAAAAAAGCTGATTTTTTGGACCTGGGTAAAAAATTAACACGATTAGATATTTTATTTATTATTTTTTCTAAACAAATTTTACATCATTTTGTCGACAATTCTTAAATTTTAAGAGAAAAAAATGTGTTAGTAGAAAGTTATAGTCATTTGAATTTGTTGCAACCGAAAACTTAAATTATTTTTCGGTTGAAAAAATTCACATGACTATAACTTTCTACTAACACATTTTGTTCTCTTAAAATTTAAGAATTGTCGACAAAATGATGTAAAATTTGTTTAGAAAAAATAATAAATAAAATATCTAACCGTGTTAATTTTTTACCCAGGTGGGTCAATTCAAAAAATCAACTTTTTTTCGCAAATTGCAAAATATTTTTTTTCTGTACCAAAACATTCCTAGTAGGCTCACTATTAAAAAACCTGAATTTGGTATGGGCCCCATAAGTAGCAACAGAGATATGCAACTTTGAAATTTCACGGGCCGCGCCTGCATAGAGTAACCCTTATTTTTTACATATACAACGTTACTGACAAAATGTATTATATTTGAAACATCTATGAAAAGACCTCGTAATAAAATAGCTTATAAAAATATTAATTTTGGAGATTAAAGATAATATTTGTTCCTGAAGTCTTAAACGATTTTTCTTGTTTTTGGTTTACAATATTTTATTAATTATTTTATTCGTTATTTGAGCAAAAGACATAAATACTGTTAAAACAAAAGTTCCCCATATTCAAGAAGCTTAGCTTACATATTACATTTTACTATCACAAAAGCTGTTACAAATATTTCAAAAATTATTTTGGAGAAATGCCAATGACCTGACCTTCTTTTACAGAGGTTAAATTAAATAAAAAAACTTACCCCTGGTCGTACCATTCATACGATTTTGATGGGATTAGCTTTGAGCAATCGGCTCTCCATCCTTCCTCGATTTCAATATCAACATTTTCCGCTTTGTTAATACTTTTTTCCCCTATCATTTCAACATTTAGATTCATTCTGTTACCGCTGTATCAAAAATCTTTATTCAATTTTCCTAAATATGGCACTGCCTAAATTGCAAAAAATTCGAGCTACTTAAAGAACAACAAAACGTTAATTGACGCAAAAATTTTCTAAAAAGCAAGCAGAAAGTTCTGCTTATTATAATCATACAAAAGTTTTCAGACCGTTAAATAAGGAAAGTCTTTAGAAATGCTGCGCTTTTTCTTTTACATGGAGCAGCGTTCGTGTAGCGTATCAAGGAAACTTTCTCATTTTTGTTTGTCTGCAAAATAAGCTTTCAGTACTTACTTACTTCAAAATACTTTCGGTGTTTTTTTCCTTAAAGGTATTTAATAAAAAACATTAATTACTAAAGTTTTTGTAACAAGCAACCCGCGTGGGAGTTTGAAACAACTTGAGATATTTGTTACAAAAAATTGGACACAAGAAATTTTTGTATAAAGGATTTTTACATAAAGTTAAATCTAAAAAAATGATGGACAACATTCATTTAAGCTACGTATGATTGTCACCTGGGGGTAACAAAAAGGAAAAAGAACAATGACAAGTGTTTCAATTGAACATAGAAAAACTAAAAAAAACATACACTACAAGAAATTATCCCCTCAGGTTTGTTATTATGCCTGAGGACCATAATGACTTTTGCTTACCCGTTCGACATATGTACAAAGAAATATAAATATTAACGAGCTAGAAACTGACGGAGTAGCAGGTTATAGAGAGTAAAATACATTGGTTTTGTGCAAAAAAATATTATAAAATTAACTTTATACGGATTCACCTACAGCGGATAAGGACTTAAACGGTATTAAACGGTGAATACGTGATGTCGCTGTCATATTATCCCCACATTGTATAGTCTACACATAGTGACACGGTACTGACATTAGCAGCTTAAGACAGATTTTCGACAGCTATGGAAAAAAGTACTTTTCTGATTTTTAAAAATTATTGGACGTTTGTTTAAGGATGAAATATTATATTAAAATAAATTACTAAAGCTCTTTCTTATAAGGAACATTTCTTGATTATTATTCAACTCGTGCCAGGGACACTAACGAGATTGCCATTTTCCTGTTAATTTATAATCTTTTTTAAGTACCTACATCTCACATATTTTAGTTGCTCAACTAACATTTAAAAATTAGATTCTTATTATTCTTAAACAAGGAAACTGAATGACCCACTTTTGGTGGGTCATTCTGTTTGCTTGCTTACACTTTAATTTTGTTTCGGACAATTGCTGAACACGTATCAAAATCAGTCCAGCAGGTTTTGTTAAAAAAATGGTCTTAATGCTGGTATTTCAAAACTGAAACGTAGATTTTAAAATCGCCATCTATTAGTGCTTAAAAAGTGTATAGGGCATGATGATCCCGATCTCCGATGACAAGGGTATCTTTCCAGATAGCAGGAAGACTGTCCGTGTGCAGCTTGTCCCGAAGAAAGGTTCCAAGTCTATTTCATCCGATTATTATCTCTCTTCTCTCTGTTGTCAGCAAAGTCAAAGAGAAAGTCATGGACTTGCAAATTCTCAAATGTCTAGAAAAACACAAAATCATCCATGACAGACAGTACGGATTTCATCACCAAACATCAACAGCTAATCTCCTTATCCTTGTCACACATAACTGAAATAAGTCTCTCGAATTTCATGGCGAATTTCAGATTGTTGCTCATGATATTTCCAACACCTTTGACCAAGTATGACATGTCGCACTCCTCAACAAACTACCTTCTTACGGTCTTCCTCCCAAACTATGTAACGGGATCGGTGGCTTTCTTCCTAACTGGCGCATGTCTCTCATGGACAGTGGCTCATCTAACTTCCGTCGTATCAATGCTGGCGTACCCCAGGTTTCAGGCACCAACCCTATTTCTTCTTCCTACTAATTACCTGCTCTCTTCAACAACCATTCCCATCCACAGTTACGCTGACGTAGTACTCTTCACTCCAGCATTCATTTTTCCAGACAAGTCCAGAATTAAGAGCTGGATAATAGACGCAGACCTATACACTTATCCTATTCCCAAGATCTTCAATTAATCTTGAATTGAGGCAGCTATAAAGCTTGGTTTTTTCCCTTCTGACTTACACACTCCCTACGCTTCTCAAATAATACCTAACCTAGAGTACTGTTCCCAGATCAGGGGAGCGGCATCACCTTCGACACTTAACATCCTTGATTATGTCCAAAAGAGAGTCTTTCGACTCATCATTGACCCAGTCTTTAAAAGAAAAATCCCTTCTCTCGCTCATCGCCTCGCTGTTGGGAATTATTCCTTTTCTACCGATACTTACATGGATTTTGCTCTGCCATAATTTCCCCCTTGACCCTTGACTGGTCCTAACAAAACAAAAGGTGCGTTACGTATGCATCCCTTACTGTCCAGCTACAAAAGCCTAGAATTTCCTATTGCTCTCGCTCACTCATACCTATTGTCTTCAGATTATGGAACAAATTGCCTGCAGATATTTTCCCTTCCCCTCCGCTTAGTCCTTTAAATCCCGTATCAATAGATTACATTTCTCTTCTCTTCAGATGCCCACGGTACGTTAGTACTTAGGCTTAGTTGGGCAGTCTCAGATAAATAAAGAAAATACAGCTAATACTCCGACAATGTTATTAAACTCATACTTCTAAAGCAGGTTGTCGTTGTGCTAAGTATGGGTATGGTTCTGTAAACTAACACTATCCAATTGGTCGTCATACTACTACGTCCGTTTAACTTGCTTATTTTTTCCACTCTAATTTCCTCGTTTCCATCGTAATTTATATTCTTTCGTGTATTGCGCCACCATGGCGAACGCCAGTAATGCGGGTTTTCTTGAAGATAAAGTTGTCGTGCTCTATATTTACCATTTGAAAATTACTCAAAACACGACTCTCTGCGCCTACATGAAATATGCACGCACGATCCCTTTACCCGAGTGATTATTGTATTTAAGCTCTTTACCGTAGCCCTTTACTTGCTTTTTCTATGTGGGACTTTTGTCAGCTGACATGACAGCAAAAATTTGGGGAGGCATACAGGGTGAACTGTTTTCAGAAGGTCTGCGCTGGGATTCCAGAATGCTATTCGATATCGAAATATTCTATTTGGCGCAAAAAACCGATTCCCGTTCATTTTCAGCTGATCGCGGATCGTCTAAAACGATATCGATTCTTTCGATACCCTCTCTCTTGTCGGTCGATTTCGAGACGAAGACAGTGATTTTTAGGTTAGAATTATTTGTTCTTGTAGGTTTTGTAAGTTGTTTTTCTTTTATTTAAATTAACGACTATACTAATAAAATTATTAATTACTGGGTCGTTTCTAACATTTCACATATGTGAAACATGTAGTAGATACCAATATATAAAAAATTATCTATTTAAAAAAAGGCATTTAGACTTTTCCAATTAAAATCGGATAAAATCGGTTGTAGTTTAAAAGTTTGATTTTTAACATTTTTGTTAACAAAACAATAAACACACTGTTCAGAAATGATCTTTTTTCAACCGATTTTTTAAAAAGATTTCCCACAAAATAATCTTAGGTAATAATTCACTACGCATGCGTGCTACGAATAACGAAGAAAACGATGCCATAAACGACATCGAATGAAAATACCGAATTGGTCGATATCGCTTTGACTATCGAATATCGAAAGCGTTACGATAACTGTCGTAGCGAGTGAAAGGGAATCTCAGCGCTGATTACCTAAAATTGTATACAAATATTTTTCAGGGATCCTGTACCGCAATTATTTCAAATTTACTAATTCCTTCTTTTATTAAAAAATCGTGTCCAACTTATGCATACTATTCAAATAAACCTGTTTTTTTGTATTCTGAAACTAAATTAAATTTTCATACAAAATTCGAAACTTGTAAAACTTGATACTATTGCTTGTGACGTCACATATCATGTAAATAAAAATCCTATAATGGCTAGAACATGATTGGGTTTGATGCTATGCTTTATTTTTTTTTTTTATTTTATTAATTATTTCCCGAAGGTTAGGAGATTTCGTGGATATGAAACATTCGGAATCCGCGCGAGGACAATCGGATAATATGCTGAAAGTTGCTGCTTGTATGATGGATGGCCGCTTATTTGTCTTTAAAACTTTATTACAAATACTTATTATTTATTGTTACATAAAAATAAACGTACATCCAAATATGCTTACTTGAATTTGACGATACTGACTTTTAATGATCTTACCCTTTGCACTAAAGTCTATTTATTTACTTCCAAGATTGACAGAGCCAAAACAAATTCACGCTGTGTGCACGTGACTAACAATATTTTAATATTAAACAGGGCCGCATTTAGAATTATTGAAAAAGTAGCTTCGCAATATTTGCTAAATAATTCTTATGTCAGTATATCGGGATGAGAAAAATACTATATCGTAAAACATACAAACTATGAGTTTGTGGGTGGAAGGACAATATGTACTTCCACAACAAACAAAAAAAATTAAATAATGAAAAAAATAAAAATACAAATATTAGGACTTTTTAAGGGAAAATTCGGCGTACAAGCTGATAACAATCCTGTAAAAACAATACCTCGACTTGCTTGAGATGCAGGTGCATAAATCGGCATGAGTCCTTTCATTTGTACGAAGGGCCAATTAGGATGGGATGGGCTCGGATGCATGTAGTAGACCTAGGTTAAGCTTTACGTTTACATGTATAGATTGACACATATTTTTGCTTATATCCTAACGCCACTTGGCACTGACGCCAAATGGCTGCTTTTTAAATTGTAATAAATAATATCGAGAAGTAAAAATTTGTTTTAAGTTAACGTATCCTAGTAATTTTATTTAAAATAATATTTTTGGATTTGTAGTGACGTCTCTAAATGGTTTATGCTATAAAAAATATTCCTTATTGCATAGCAGTGTTTAGGTTTTCCGTACCCTAATAATTTTTTTTATTGAACACTGAACAGCTGTATCCAACAGGGTATATGCATTTATTTTTCATTTCATTAATTTATTGTTTAAGCAAGTCATTACAAACTCAAAAATGTTATTAAAAATAAAATTACTTTAACTAAAAAAAAACTTTTCAGTTTATCTTATTACAATAAAAGCAGCCATTTGCCAGCGCCTACAAGTGTCACCCAGATATTGTCTCAAGCTCGGAATTTTTACCAGCCATCGTATTGTTTCCAATAACTAGTCACGTACCTGACTAAAAATAACAAACACGGCCTTAAGTGTATCTTCAGTTGCCTATACTCACCAAAACCAACCCGAGTTGTTTACCTCTGAAGTAAATAAAAAATATTTGTTGTTTGCGTAGAGTTCGTTTTTTTGATTATAGTGAATTTTTTTTATTAAACAATAAAAATTTCTTGAACACTACCCTATAAGTATTGTAAGGTTTAAATTTAATTAGTTTAAATTTATTAGATTATTTAATACCGAGACTAGAGATTAGATCTCGGAACGTCAGAAAATTGTTCCGATCAGATTAGGTTTCAGGCTGAATATATACTTTTGGCTTTCGCCCGCGACTTCGTCCGCGGTATAACAGTTTTACTCGATTACAAACTTTGAACCCCCTTTAGGGGTTGATTTATTAAAAACTGTAAAACACGTGTTAAAAATTTATTTTTTAGAGTACTTTTATGAAATTTCGACTTAATAGGACCATCTAATACTTTTCTCCATACCAAGTTCGAGCCCCTATTTCACCCTTTTAGGGGTTGAATTGTGAAAAAACCTTTCTTAGTGGATGCCTACGTTGTATAAGAAACCTCCGTGCAGATCCAGCGGTGTGGTCTGTGCGTTGATATGTCAGTCAGTCAGTCCGTCAGTTTCTTCTTTTATATATAGAGATATGTGATAAATTAGGGTTAGGTATCCTCTTTTATAATTAAATGTCACTGACAGTGCACAGAACATTTTCTTTTCAGGATTTGTTGTATTTTTATACTTTGAAATACAGTAACTTTTAATATGTTTTTTAATATTTGTTTTTTCTTAGCAGTAGAACGGCTTAGCATGAAACTGATGGATCTTTTCGTTATGAGAAAGTGTACACATTCGTATATTCCATGTTTCATTTTGTGCAATAACTGCAAAGTATACATGTGACGTGCGTTACGTCGTCGGAACCAGCAACTAGAGCAACTGTCACAACAGCAACCACTGTAATTACAAGGCTCAGTTACATTCATTATCGCGAAATTACTTGTGCTGCCTCGCAATACCTCCAGACGTACAATTTCGCCGCAAAACTATTACGCTGCTGTGCCTTGGGTTTGTCCCTTCTTGATGTCGACGGCCGACGGGTTTTAGAAATCAAATTGAATGACATTATCCTCGTCTGGAAATCGTTGAGAATGTTGGCATCCAAGTTTTGTAATAGCGGATCTAGTGTTTTATTTCTAATAACAATAGCTTCAGTAGAAAGTGACCTAGGCAGGGTTTAACAAGTTTTTAAATTTCAGTTTCAAGCTCGCATACTATTGCATTTACGCATTTTTGAGCAGAGATGGGCAGTAGTTAACTACAAAAGTAGTTAACTACGTAGTTAACTACTTTTCCTGTAAAAGTAGTTCTTACTACTTCTTTCTCCTAGTAGTTATACTCGAAAAAGTAGTTAAGTATTCAGTGCTAACTACATACTTAAGGTATTTTAAGTACTTTTGGGTAATTTAACTACTTTTAAGAATATTACTTCCCAATATTACGTCATTATATTACGTGTAAGTCGATGCGTGCCAAAAATCTCGTTAGAACAAGTTCTCGGAAATTTTTCGTCTGACATTTCCAGTCCAGTAAGCGATAAGCACACCTAACATAGAAGGTAGATAGGTTTTGAAAGTTTTCAAAAAATTAAAAATTTTAATTTTTTTAAATACCTCGTATTCCTATTACCTAATATGTTTCAGTTTTGTACCAAAAAGGAACTGTGTTAATAAATAATTTATATTTAAATTTAAGTCAGTGGACTGTTAACTTTAAAATACAGTTTAAATAATAAACAGTCTTTATTTTATTTTGAATTTTTTATTTGATGTTATAGGTTCAAGTCCTTTTTTTTTAATCATTTTTGTAAGTACGGCTACGGCACTGGTTTTTGAGCCACAACGGTACATGATTAGTTTGGTTTGTAGGTAAAAAAGTAGTTCAATATTAGTCGTCTAACTACTTTTTTGATAAAGTAGTTAGTAGTTATACTTTACTACTTTTTTCAAGTAGTTTGCCCAGATCTGCTTTCAAAACATATATATTTAATCTCGGTCTTTGACCAATTTATTCTTAAATTACCACTTAATGGTCACTAGAACTGGTCTTTTCACTACTGAGACTATAAAGAATATAGACAGATACTGAAATACACCGAAAAGCCGGTCTCCCTTGAGACATTTGGTGGATTTACTGGTTTATGGTTTAAAAGTTTGCTTGTCCACCATTATGTACATAGTATACATATTTATATAATAGTAGACAAACTTTTGAACCATAAACCAGTAAACCCACCAAATGTCTCAAGGGAGGCCCGCTTTTCGTTGTACGTCAGTGTTCGTCTAGGTATTATTTAGTCTACGGTAACAAGTACCTATTTAAAAAATACATTCCTTTTATCATGAACGGTTTTTTCACAGGTTTGCTCGCTGGAACACAGACGTCTCGGAAAGCCATAGCGATGTCGGCATGTCGGATGTTCAGCGTTATCTCTCTCCTCTTTGTTGGTCCTAGACACACAATGTATGAAACAAGACAAAGCGCTAGTTAATAATTAATGGTGTCGTCTCCTCTTGCTGATGATCAATGGGTTAGATGCATTTTTTTAACAAGAGCATTGTTGATAAGAGCGTTCGGACCCGAGCTGCATAGTATGCACAGCCAAACTGTCCAAACCATCATATTTACGTAAAAAAAATTCTTCATATAAAATTATTATAGCTGACTGAATTTTGAACAGAACCTGGATCGGCTCTTAAGACTATTTCATTCATATTAACCAAGGCACTGAAGCCTTAAACCAAGGGAGAGGAGATCAATTAAGCACGTCGGGGCTGCGTCTTACCACCCCAGTCGGCATTAGGATTAAGTATGTGGCTAAATGGGGAATCCATATGTAGATTATGACTTAATGCCACCGCAGAGATTTTCCCTTGATTTCCCTATAAATCCTTATAATCGTTCGAGCAATGCGTCGTTATCTTAATTATAACATAAATTGCCGCTATAAGAAGAGCCATTGTTTTGATTAGGGTATTGGTGATTTAGTGTTTTTTTCTTGGTAAATTACCAAGTAATTTTAGTGTTACCATTGTGGAATAATCAATACTACAATGATGATACAAAATATTTGAAATTTCTGTTTGAATTCTTCTATATTTTTCAATATTTCTTCTCTTGATAACAGTTTTTGTTCATCTGTTACTAGTAGCCTGACATTAATCAAAATGACACGTCTTCATTTGTTTGCTTCATACATCGTGCGTGTGTTGGACAAAGACAACCGCTATAATTCCGCCTCGGCGCGCCACCGTAATGGCTTTTCTGTATTTTGTATTCCACCAAGCAAACCTCTGAAGAGACAGTTCCGGATGAAAAGAATCCATTTTTCCACACAGTTAGCACTGACGAATCAGTTCTATCAGGAAAAACTAAAAATTATGGGAAATATCACTACACACGTTTATTACGACCTGCCTGCAAAGCACAGGCAGAATTGCGCCTTTCAGACTTCTCAATGAAGCAGACTATGCCCCGTGAAGCGGCGTTGCCACTCTCACTCTAGATCTCGGCACTGTGCAATGGAAATAAATTACTAAAAATTTATAATCACCAAAAATAATGGTATATTGGTACATTTTGTTAATTCTTAGTCGTACACTTTAGCATGTGATATTTATGTACAGTAATTGCGTGATTTTAATAGAGTCTATTAATCTACAAATATTCTACATAACTGAAAGTGTGACAACAGTCGTTCTCAAAAAGTAAGGGGGGGGGGGGGCATATCGTTTAGCGGGTTATAAATATCTTGGGAATCCCTGATTGCTCTACAATGAAAATAATGATATTTATAATTGATTCGAAATCAATGCTTAGCAACCAATTAATAGATCTTTTCAAGAATCTGAATTGTTGCGATTCTGAAATAGTTTACAGCATTTTCCAAAATTCCCCGGATGCAAAAACCCTATCTGAGAATAGTGACGTTTGTGAAGTTAAGGAGGCGATAAAAATTTTTTAATTGAATATAACAAGGAAATATTAAAAGTTTTTCCTTTAGAAGGATAGATACGCTTTGTATTGGAACTATTTGGTAAAGCTTCGAACTGAAAACCAACACGTTTCTAGGTCTCTATAGTTCTAACAGAACAGGGCCTAACATGGGGGAATTTAATAATGAAAACTCTATATTCCCCCTAGAAAATGCACTATATGTATGTATTTTAAATATGTTACTACTAATAATAAGTTAAAATTTTTGGTTAATGCTGGAATTTCGTCAGACCGAAAATTTCGTTCGTGCTGTGATCTTGAAATATGAGGTTATCAAAAATGACCTAAGAATGTCACTGAATAAAAAATCCTGGAAAAACTTTGCTGGGAAAGTCCAAGGAAGTTAGAGTCATTGACTGAGAAGTTTTTAACTTAAAGAAAATTTATCCTTAAAAGAAACTTTAAGATTTGTTCTAAATTCAAAAACTTTTTAAAACGGGACAAAGTAACAGGTAGACATAGTACTAAAATTAAAGTTTTGAGAATATGGGTCAAAGTCTAAAGTTTTGTTTAAAAACTGCTATTAAAAAGTTAAATTGTTAAGATTGGGGTTAAGAAACTTACCCAGAAAAGTTAAATTATCAAACTTTGCATTATATACGATATTTATTCGCTTACTTTACACCACTTTCAGTTTTTGATAACTTTTATAGTAACTTAATAAAAGTGTCATTACTGTTTAAAATGTAAAATGCATTAAATGTTAATAATTATAATTATGAAATAAAATTGAGGCGCGCGGTGGTTCTTTTGCCACGTCAAAAATCTTTACAAATACATTTGTAAGGAAAAATATATGTTTGAATCAATCAAGCCTAATACAAATACAAATAAATCGTCCATCAATCACTAAGCCAACATTTTATTTTACACGTAATACTTTAACTAGGTACCTTTTACTTTGATATAACTGAGCAACAACAATGTTTAAAACAAACTAGCAGGAATTGGAGCTGATTATTATTCATCTTTAAATTTATTTCTCTTGCCTTGAGCTTTTCCGTCGATGCATTGTTATCAGACAAGGTACATGTTGACCCTATCTTAGGACCCTAATCCTCTCAACTGGTGCAGTAATTATTTTTATTTTTGAATACGGCGACTACGTGATTATTTCCAGCTTTAAACAATTTTTTTAATAGGCTTTTCTTGACGAAAAAGATTTCTTTAATTAAAGAACGTAACAAAGCTTGACAAGAAGTTTGCTCTTTAATTCGTATTTCCCTCATTTGAAAATGAGATCGTTGTTGTTTACAATTAAAATACGAAAAGTTTTGACTACGTATTGAATTTCCTTTAAAAAAAAACGTATTCTAGTTGTTTATTTTTGATTTTTATATATGTATATCCATTTGTAAAATTTTGATTTATTGCAACAATCGGGAACATGCATATAGTTTCTAGTGTTCCGTGCTAAAATTAGCATGTATCAGAGTCAGGTGTGATGACAGAGAAGAATTTGAGATCGGCGTAGAGTAAAAAGTGGGACGATCTGAAGCATGTTGATATGTCATTGATAAATAGGATAGACAAAACAGGGCCGATGTGCGACCGCTGCGGAACCCCAGACGTCACGCGAGTCTCCTTAGACAGCCACCGACCGCAACGCGCTGCCGGTGGTCTGTCAGATAGGACACAATCCATTGGAGGTAGGTACCCATAATGCCGATATCAGATAGTTTTTTAAATAGTAAGGAGTGGCAGATAGTATCGAAGGCTTTAGACATGTCAGTGTACACAACATCAACCTGCCCACCAGCCTCGACTGATGACACAAGATGTCCCTGGTAGACTGCTAGATTTGTATTTGCGGAGCGTCCCTGAAGGAAACCATCTCACCTGTGAGGATAGTTTCGAAAATTTTGGGGATAGTGGACAGTATCGAAATACCTCTGTAGTTCTATATATCTGTCCTATCGCCGGCCTTAAAGATTGGTACCAGGTTTGAAAACTTCCAGATGGATGGAAAGAGGCCGCTGATGAAGGACCTCTGAAACAGAATGCGTAGTGTAGCAAAGAGGGGCGCTGAACAGTTCTTTAGAAGCACTGGATGGATACCGTCGGGTCCAGCCCTCGTAGAAATATCAAGATTTTTCAGTTTCTCCGGGATCTCCTCCATGGTGAAGTCGTGTTCAGATAGGGGGGCAGCAAAGCCTACAGGTCCCGTACGTTTCCGATTGGTGTGAAGCGAAGGCATTGGCGATGTCCTCGGAGTGACTATGCTCGCGGTTGCCATACCTCAGGCCGCCAGGCAAACCCGAACTCTTGTTTAAATTCTTAATATAACTCCAAAAGTGTTGAACATTGCTGAGAATCAGGAGCTCGGTGCTGGTGACGTTACCATTCGAATTTACAGTACACCAGTCATAATAGCACTTTTATCTACATATCATGTGACGTCACACCCAACAGGATCACGTCTTGCATGTTTTTAGTTTTGCATGAAAAGTTGTAAAAAAGTATTTTCATTTCTTAATAAAAACCAAAATAAATGGTTGAAACACAACCGCCATAAATATTTACTTTATGTAGAGAATACAAAAGAAATCATCTTAGAATTATTTGGATTGCATGCGTACTACCCCTTGGTTACGTAAAGATAAGAGAAAAAAACCTTTTTGAATTAATTATTGTATTTTCATTAGATCTATTAAATTTTTTGTTTGAATTTCCATTCCTTTGTCGAGACATTTTTTTCGTTTACCTCGTCTCTTCCTGCTAAGTGTTGTGTGTGATGTGTGTTTGCTTTGAGTGATCAAATAATGTCTCTTGTGTGTAGAACACAATGTTTAATAATACCTTGGCTGTCGGCGGTGTGCAGCCGCCGATCTCATGAAGGCAAACAGCTCTTGAGCTATGATGTGGTTTGCGGTGCGCTTCATAAGCTTCCTTTCAGTCAGCCAGTCAGTCATGTTCTACCTTTTCTGTTTAAAGTATGATTCTTGTGGTTTTCAAATACAGTGCGACCTATGTTATCAGGCAGTATAATAATAACAAAGCAAGGCCATTTTTTTAATAATGGAACACAAATTATCGGGCCGGGTCTTCAGATTATGGAACAAATTGCCTGCAGATCTTTTCCCTTTCCCTCCCAACTTCCAGTCCTTTACATCCCGCATCAATAGAGAATATTTCCTTCTCTTTAGACGCCCACGGTGCATTGGTACTTAGGCTTAACTTCTACGTGGGCTGTTTCAGATAAAAAAATTGCTGTTTTTTTGTTAGGCCGGACACTTGTCATACCATCCTCGTTCAAGCATTTTTATCAGTATTAGCTTACCTCGAAAAAATTATCCTTATTTAACTATAAAAATATGTTTTTTTTTCTTCTGGAAACCCGCTATATTTAAAGCAACACTTAAAAAAAATTGCATTGCAGTTAATTATTTATTGAAATTGATGACAGAGCTCATGAACTATCTAAGATCATCAAAAATAAATACTCCTAATAACTGTCTAATAACAAGGGCCATTATTTCGAACCCTAATGAAAACCTGTTAATTAAGAACCATTAAACCTTTCAAATAACAGATAATTAGTCCCTTTAAGCAAATTTATTAATTCTGTTCATAATTCAGGAGACAATAGCTAGACTAAATACAGGTTGTATAACAGCTGTGACTTTTTGTTCACCATTTTCGTTTAATTATTGACTTCGATTTAAAAATAACTTGGAGTACTATTTTACTGCTTAATTATTTAAAGTATTGTTTGTAGTATTATTATTCGTATAAAATGATAATTCCTTTACTGGTTTAGAGACTGTATTAAGAAAAATAATCGTAAATGGTGGAAACTTTTCTTATTTACTTACTATATAATAATAATATATTATTCAACGATTATGTAATGATGGCTATTAATATACGAGCATAAAGTAACGACATGAGCCTTCGCGAGGGTCGTTACGAATGCGAGTGTATTAATGGCCATTACATGAGAGTTGCATACACTATTTTCTCTACGACAATTTATTAATAAATATTAAACTGAACAACATTTATTTAACTTAGCAACAGTTAAACAGATTAAATTCTTCACAATCACCAATACCATAATCTGACATATACGTAATTTCTAATTTAAGAATATCTTAAAAGTTTTAATGCAAATAAAAATTTTAGTAAAAGAATTGCAAAAGTCTGATCATTTGTATCAACAAGAGGCCACTTGATTAAAAAAGTATGGGTTTCAAATTCGCTAATAACGCGGTTTCATAATGAAAATTTGTATCATAATGAACAATATTATGAAGCATATCGAAGACATTTAATTTGAATATTAGAGTACGGGCGTAGAGAAAATATATTTCTCGCCGATCCACTGTGGTTCCCGCTGTATGACAAAAATCAAAAACCTCATGGCAAAATATCACAAATTTACAACTCGCTCTAACATGTACTAGGACCGAACTACTCAAAACTATAAATAACACTCATAGTAAAAATTTCAGTCACTACTTTACTGCCATCGGAGGGTAACGCATTAAGCGAAGTGACCGCCTTATCTGTGACTCACCCCGTGTAACCTATTGTTATTTCGTAATTTTCCGAAATTAAGTGTTTGTGACAAGTTATTTACTAATCCATATTCAAAAGCAAGGTGTGTACTATTTTAAGTATAAGTCTATTACTACGATTTTAATTTTCATCGACCTAGCCATGCAGAAATGAATCAAAGCAATATTTCAATGAGCTCATTTCGACACTACCTAAAAGACATAAAATAAGACGAGACGAAACAAAATCGCCTTTGCCCCTGGTAACCGCCAGCACGTCTGTTAAAGTTTGACGGATTACGTGTTTTGAAGCGTTATTTTCAGTTTTTTAATTGTGAGCTTTTGCATTTTAAAAAAAGACATTATAAACGAAAGCGATTCCGATAAATTTATTCAAACGACCTCGCCCGAAATCAGAGAAGCTGCTAATGAGTGCACAATTAATGTACTTATTTCGTCTTAATTTAAACATTTTAAATTCTTATACGAAAATATAAAAAAATCAAGAAATTTAATGTCTGCTTTGAAAGACTGATAGTCGTAGAAGTATAGTGTACCACGAGCACAAATCTGAACAAACCTTTTCTTGTTATCTAATTTGAGATGGGAGAGTTGTTTGGAAAAAGAGATACTGTAGTGGAAAGTACTATCGTCAGCATAAATGTGGATGGGATTGCTAGTAGAAGAGACCAGATTATTATGAAGGAGCTGGTACAAGAAATAAATCTTGGAATATGCTGTCATTGATAGGAGGTAAGCTAGATGACTAACCGTCCACCACGACAGATATGTAACCATTCGAAAAAGCTACCAATGCAGTTTGAACGGAAGACAGTGAGCAGAAAGTTGAGGAGGAGTTCAGCATGCCATACTTGATCAAAGGCCTTGGATAGGTCAAGAGCAACAATTTAGGATTCGAAATGGAATTCGGCCAACTTAGTTTGGCAGTTTTTATACTTCAAAATGAACACAGTGCCCAGCCTATCACTATAACCAGTGTTTTATTTCTTTAGGGTTTATTGACTCATTTTTAAATACATAATTATTCACTGATTACTTCAAATTAGTAAGGAAGTAATATACTCTACCTGACAGCAAGTATTTCACGGATATTACTTGTTTGTACGAAATAAAAGCCAAGTTTCCTAACTCCTAACATTACATTGGCCCTAATCCGCTTACCAAGATCGTCCGTCCGGGCTGTGACGGGCCGTAAATTAGCTCCACGATTGCAATAAACATTCTTGGCATAAATTACCTGCATTTTCGGATTAATTACACACTTCACTAGCAACTCCGGGTCCTGGATACGCTGTGAAAGCAGTCAAGTCGTCCCTTCGTCTTATCCCGCTAATTTCGCTGCTCGCTAGGGTGATAACATTAAAAAACATTTTAAGGATACATAGCAAAAAATAATTGGTAAATTTAAAAATAATTTGGATTTCTTACCAATTTTTACCATGACAATAGAAAAAAACGTTTGGGAGAGTAATTAGTTATGCGCAGTATTCATCTCCTATTACTATTATATTGTTTTTGTCGTGACTTAGTTATTTGCTACAAAGCCCAATCAGCATATGACTAAGGATTAACAAAATTATTTGCCGTCAGCAAGAGGAGACGCAGCCGTTCATTTATAGCTAGCCGTTTGATTTGTTTCATACATTGTGCATGTGTAGGACACAGACCGACCGCTATAATTCTCCGACTCCATGCGCCACCACAATGGCTTCTCAGGATTCTGTATTTCACCTAGCAAACCTCTGAAAAGAATCCATTTTTCCACACATTTGGCACTGACACACTATATCTCAAAATTTATGGATAAAGTCCTTTCAAGAAAAACCAAAATTCACTTAAAATTGAATTTCACATGTATATTCCGACCTGCCCGACCTGCCTGTACCGTTACACACAAAACATTACGCCTTGACAAATCTGTCATAATCAATGAAAATAGGGGAGGAAACGTGTTCTGTGAGCCAGCGACGCCAAGTAATATATTTCGAAACTAAAATGGACTAAATCAAATATTTCTTGATTGGAAAAACATTTCGGAAAGAACCAAACGGCGCTTTGTAATTTATTTGATAATCTATCTGGGATAAATATACACAAAGTGCTCCTCCTATTGGAAACGCCCTGAAAACCACGTAAAATTCGTCATTTTTCGCATATTTTTAGTTATTTTGGTCACTGCTTTTTACTGGCTATTGGAATTTAATTAACATTACTTTTTTTAAAACTACACTAAAAACATTTTATCTACTTTTTTTAGAATTTTTTAGACGGAATTTTCATGGAGTTAGGAGTTATTAGCCGGACATAGACACACACTTTTTACCGCGTGCAAATTCGCCACGAGTAAACCGACGGTTTTAATCGCGGCGAGCCGTGGAATCTCCGAGGCCATAAACACACACATAACTCCAACGGCTTTTCTGTTGTTGCAAATAAACATACGCATTTATATGAAGATGAAATTCGTTAAGAGCCGTGCCGATTAAAGGTAGCTCGTGGATTGGCGCGCGGTTGCCTATAAATATACACATTTTTCCAAGGTTTTGGCTCGCCCCGCATTAAACTGCGAGAAAAAGTGTCGGTCTATGTCCGGCTATTGAAAGTTAATAGTAGATTATACCACGAGTCAATAATGATAGCTATTATTCCCGAGGAATATTTACGAACCGAGCCGCGTAAGCGGCGAGGGAGTAAATATTCTGAGGTAATAATAGCCATTATTGTGAGTAGTATACTCTACTTTATCTACGACTAATTTATTAATTTGAGATTTTTAATGAACAACTTTATTTGTCAATAACATTAAAATTAGTAATAGTACAATTAATAAACTGTATTGGTCGAGAACTATGAATAAGTTTGGAAGAGTTTTCAATACAAATATTTGGAATGTCGGTTGCTGCAAAGGAAGAAGATGCTTCATTACTATTTATTTGTTTAGTAATAGTATCTGCTGTAGTTGTCTTGTTACTCCTAGACTGATCAATGTAACATTCAGCTACTTGTGTAGATTTCCAGCCCCCATGACGCTTTAATCCAGTTATATCGCCTCCTCCATCAATGTACAGAGTGGCAGATGATCTGCGATAACAATGGCCGGTATAAGTTTGAGGATTTGGCAAGTTTAAATATTTGGCAATTTGTCTACCAATGTCTGCAAATTTGTTTTTTCCTATACGTTGTATTGTACATTTGGATTTTTGATAATTTAGAAAGAATGAATTGATTTTTACATGTGACGGGCGGAGATCGATGTACTTCTTTATAATGTTGTAAAACGTACTGTTTATGACGAATGTTCGTACAATTTTGGTTTTAGTCTTGGGTATTATTATTAAGAAGTTTGTTTGAAGATCCTTTACGTCTTCTATATTCATTTCATAAAGCTCGTTTGACCGGCATGCGCCCATAATTCCAATAATTAATATAACCTGAAGCAAATAAGAATATGAGTTTTTTAATAGATTAGATTAAATACCTATGTATATTTACCTTATGTAAAAGAAAAACTTCATCAGGAGCTTTGTCAATAAATGTCTTAATTTCTTTCGAGGTCAGAGTGGAAGATTTCTTTGCTTGAAATCCTTCAGATTTTCTTTTTAAAAACGCTCGTAGTTTTCCATATTTTTCCAGATCGACGTCATGGTTTATTCTTAACATAGATTTAATTATTGAATAAAATGACCATAATGAAGATGGTTTGTATTTTGCACTTAGTTCAGCGAAATAGGCTAGTAGAACATTTTCGGAAAATGAATTTGTGTTATTTCGAAGACGCCATTCGTTGAAGTTTGCGTATGTTTTATTATAAATAGATTTCGATGTTTCCGGTATTAAGGTAGATGTTGTTGCTGTAGCTAGTTGTACAATTTCTGGAGGTGTACAAGTAAAAGCCTCTTCATTTTCATCCATCCCAATACGAATACATAAACACTACGCGTTTGACAGTGACACTTTTGACAGTGACACTTTTGACTTGGTGTATTTTGTTTCCATGGTATTATTTGATTTGAGAAATTTTGTGATTGGAGCGGGAATAAGGACTATTAATCCCTTGTCATTATTCCCTAAGGGATTAATAGGTGGCATTATACTGCGAAAACTACAACTATAATACTTACATTATACATTAGTCGTAGATAAAAGGTTTTTAATTAATTTTTACCATATTTCCACAGCAATAAAGTAACTGTATTCATAACCAATATTTATAAAAAAAATCCATTTGTCAAAAAAATGAGTTATCCATATAAAAATTTTAGATCAGATGTACAGGGTGTTAATAAATTGAGAAAGCATGAAAATGCTTTAAGAAGTACCATTATTTATTACTTTAGAAAAAATGTTTATAAAACAAAGTTGTTTATAATCCAAAATAAAGATTACCTATCAAGTACTTACCAAAAAAATGTACATTCCTTAACATCATTGGCGTAAGCCACTAAACAGATCTAATTTGGTACAACTGGTAATTTGGTAATTAAAACATATCAAATAACCCACCTTCCTATAATAAACTTAAAACTCCTGTAAGTAAACTTGAAAAGTAATGCAACAACGTTAAAAGTTTATTAAATGCTTAATTTAAAACGGAAAGCAACGTAAAATATTGATCAGTTGTAAAAAAAGAAAAATAGTAATCCTTTAACTAGCTCTAGGAAGTTGCAATACCTTTACAACGCTAGAATACTATTTTAATCAGTTTCTCTTAAATATATGGCTATTCTGAGCATTTGGCTTTTCTAAGCGCTTATAAAATTAAGTATTTAGCTTGTTGGTGATGTTTTTCAAAACTTGAACTCTGTAAATTCAAGATTCGATTCCAAAAGAAATAATATTCTGAAGGTTGAACGCACTCCTCCACTAGTTTACTTCAAGAGGGTTAGACAGGAACACATATCCAAAACTTTTTCAAACTAACAAAAATTTAATCACGATCAAAATATCATCAAGGAGGCACACCTCGAAACGCCGTGACTCAGTAAGGTAAGTACATTAAATATGATTCCGACACGTGAAATTATAGGTTAGAATTCACGTCCATTCAAAATATATAATAAAGATAAGAAAAATCGTCCCTACGCAACCTTTTAGAGCCCCTAACAAAGGATTATCTGTTTAAACAGGAGGGATGCAATTAGATTTTAATTTCCGCTAGAAAAGGGGCTTGTCTCTCAACCCAGCTATAAGAATGTCATCGGGAAAATGACAGTTTAAAACGTCAAATGTCTAACGTCCAACGGTATGACTGAGTAGTAAAATTTTAAGTGATTTTTTTTGCCTAAAAGAACTTTGTCCATAAACTTGAAGAAATGACGCGTCAGTGCCAAGTGTGTGGAAAATGGATTATTTTTATCCCGAACTGTCTTTTCACAGGTTTGCTCCGTGGAATACAGATGGCCCGGAAAGCCATAACGGTGGTGCGCGGTGCCGGAGTTATGGCGTTCTCTCTTTCTTTGTCCCACGCACACAATATATAAAACAAAACAAGGGGAAATGCTAGGAAAGTCATTGGTTTTTATAGGAAATAACTGAGCAACAGCACTCTCAAAAATACAAAAAAGCAATGAGCACTGCGTATTGCTTTTAAGAGTGAAGTAAATTTTTTAATCAATCAACACTAAAGCTTTGTTGTAATTATTGCTTTTGAGAATCACCTCCCAAATCCAGAGTCAAGGCGACAGTAGCGCAAAATAATGTACTCCATTATTGGATTAATTAGACAGAATGGCGGGTTGCGAAGTAGGGGGCTCTGGTGGGCCACCCTGGCACCGGCTATCACCGATATTGGCGTTATGCTTCTCGCTTGGGCTGTTTAACGTGTAGACGGCTCTTTTAGGGTGTTGTAGTGCAATGAAATTAAAAGTATAAGAGCTTGTGTTTGAGATAAACTAGTCACCAAAAATAGGAATACAAAAATATTATAGGTACTACAATACTTTTACAATTATTTTCTTGGGCAGTATAGGTTACAAGTCAAAATTGTACACAAAGCTGCATTGGAGGTGGCCTTAATAAAATATAGGAGTTGATTTGGCAGGTCAAAATAATGAAGCTTGCTGAATGCTTAATTCAATATTAAATATGTAAAAATTTTATAAACAAAATTTATTGGTTAATTTAGTAACTTAAGCAAGACCGTGGCACAGCTACAATTCTTCAAAAATATCTTTTTTTGAAAACAGAATTTTAATTTTTTTTTTAAATTTAGCTACACAGCTTAGAACATGTTAATAAAAAAATAATCCCGAGCAAACCCGACCAAATCTGCACAGTCAGGTGCGCTTAGGTTTGCTCGGTATTCTTTTTGGCTAATTACCGTAGTAGGCGCTACTAGGGATATGTTGTAAGAAGAAATAGCAAATACGCTAATCCATGAACGATAAAATTTAGAGTGGTATTTGCTAAATGAATATATAAGCCTACAAAAGATTTTGAAACTATTTTTATTTTTTTTTATAAATAATGCGATAGAAGCACCTTTAAATTGTATTGTTTATGGGTAGTAGCAGTGGTAGCCGCAATTCCTAATTGCAAAATCTCACTATGCCTATGCTTTCTCGCTAATGTTATGTTTATTAAAACTAGGTGTTGTCCTTTTTAATAAATAAATAAATTTAAGTTTTTTAATAATGCTAATAGTAAAAAATACCGTGGATTATTTCAAGCATTGTATTTAATTAGTGGAATATTTTGTTCATTAATGGGTATGTTTTGTTAGTAAAGCATAAATGTGTTAAGTTTAATGTAAAAGTCTTTCAAAGGGAGTGTATTTTGTAGAGATTTCACTTTAAAAGTAACAAAAACATAAGTTTTCAGTTTTTAACAGTGCGGTGTGAGAAAATACCGTGGAATCTTTGAAATTTTGTGTTTAATTCGTTTTTTAAGGGTTAATTATTTGTCAAGCGTTGGTTTCTTGCATAACATTAATGGCTGTACTGGGTTGTTAGTGTTCTTTGGTAACCGCTAGTTAGAGAAAGTTTAAGGGGCGATTACTGCTTTATTATTGCGAAGCGCCATTTATAATTATTTTTCTTCAATCTGAATTAATACCAGAATTTACCGGTTTCAATATATGTAGTGCATTTCATAAAACCCTGTATATTTTTAAACCAAACTTTTTTTTTAAATCGTAGATTCGTTGTTTTTAACATTTCGCCAGCATTGGTATATTTTCTTCGGTAGTATTTAAGCAATTTTTCATTATATTTCAGAAAGCAAGGACTATCTTCAAAATTTGTAATAAAATTTCACGACCACAAAAAACGGGAAAATTAAGTTTAGCTACGCAAAAATACTACTCAGGGGTTAGTCACTAAAATGGTTTTATGACTGAGGACTAATTTATATTTAAATCTTCTAATTAAGCTTTTAAGTTTTGACAAATTTTGTCCCGTCACTGTTAAGAAGTCGTCATTAAAAACGTATGAGTTATTCATTTACTTTTGAGATTCGCTTGGTTTCCAAATGACTTTTATCTTGAAAGTGGTTGCTAACATAAATTCGGTTCTATTATTAATAAAATATACGCTTAAATTACCTTTGCCTTTATACATTTTTTATGTATGATTTCATTATAAAACATTTTTTATGGATGGTACAGTTTTGCTGCCATACAGTGACTTATTATTATGCTAGTACAATAAAATTGCTGTATTGTTGTCGAAGTATGTCAAAATACTGTCTGACCCAACCCAAGCAAATTTTGTCGAAAAGCAGCTTTATCGAAAGATGCTTTCAAAAAGGGTTTTTCAAAACTAGATTTTCCAAAAACATAGTTTTTCAAATATTAAATTATGAACTCTATTAGCGTAGAAAATGTCAATAAAAAAAGACAGAGAAAGATCCTGAACTAACATCAACGAACAGTTGTTGTGTTCAAAAAACATGTTTTCCTTAAAGTTTCGAAAGTGCTTTTTTAAAAATTTGGAGAAGTTGGTTTTCAGAAAAAATATTGGAAAACCCCCAGTTTCCGAATAACAGTATTATCGAAAAAGTTCTATTTTCGAGGAAATATATTTTCGAATAATGGTGCTTTTGAAAAATGTGTTAAGAATACCAACCGTTCTGTTTTCGCAAGAACAGGTTTTTCTTAGAACCCTAAATAATACAAAAAATAATGTCGCACGTTTTGTTTTCTGTCTATGATTTTTTGTAGCTTGAGGTGACCTTGCCCCCCACCCCTAGATGAAATTCTAAATCCACCACTGAAATCTTGCATGACACACGTACATAATAGGACTTTATTGGACTCGTCCTTTTGTTGCTCGTCCAGTAAAGTCCTATATTATGTATTAGTGACATACATAGCTACTATGCTACAAAATTGAGTGCTTTGATTCTCACACTTGTCAATTTGAACCCTCAATTGTCAAATTAGATCGCTCTTAGCAATAGTGAATCTAGCCGTTAGAAATCACTGTGATCAATATTCCACAATAGAAAGATCAAATTGAATAAAATTAACGTTCCAAGTTCCATATTTTAAATGTATTTTAAAAAGGCTGATATTGCTCGAACAACGTATAGTTGTAGCGTGATCTATCGGTTAAAAATTACTATAATTACCCGACCAAACTATACCCTGACCGCAAAAATGACGCGTAGCAGTTAAAACCACCCTAATCTTCGAACTAAGTATTAGTCTTTAACCCTAAACCTCTATTTTACAATATTACGTCCATATTTTATTTATGTTAAGTATAAATTTACCATAACGTAGGAATTATGTATACTCAAGTTGCTTGTATACAATTTGTAAGTCACAGACATCTGGAATAATGTCTAAAATGATATGAATAGTAAGCTGGTCGGTAAATTACCATTATTTTAATTTTATAATTTAAAGGGGTAATAGTATTATCAAAAAGAAGAAGAAAATTATGTTTGATTTCCAAATAGATAATATTTGATTAAAATAAAGAAAATATTAACTGAAACATCAGCCGATCCCCTAACGATTCAGCAACCTCGTGGTTCATGATCATTTATCAGATCTCACACCATCAAAAATGTGACCGTTTAAGCCGAATTTGAAATTGTTTTGTAATGTGATTGTTTGATTTTAATTGTGATGTAAAAATATTTTAATATGTTCTACTGTTGTTCCTTCAAATGGATTTCTGAGTGGCATCCTGACAAGAAGTACTGATTATGACCATAAGGTCGAAAGCACTAATAAATTAAAAATTTTGCATTTAATACAAAGCTTTGTTTCATTCAAATTAATACAGACCAGAAAACTTTTCCGACTAAAATCAAATAATGAATCAATAAATCGCTGGATCATTACATCATATTTCTTACTAGGTTTTCATCGAAAAATAATTAATTAAAAAAAAAAACATTTATCTTATGACAGTACCTTTAAGGAATACATTGTGTTTACAGAATACACTGATCCTTTGTCAGCATATAATATCACGACTACTCTTGAAGATAGCGAAGTAAGTGAAAGTGACTCAGGGGCAGAATAAGAGACATATAACTACATATATACTTGTTTTTCCTTGAACTAGGTTCCTATATATTATTTTTATTAACTATTATAGTTGATAATATTATTTATTTGAAGTCCCATTTCCACTGTTAAAATGTTATCCCGGACGCATAAGTTTAAATCCATTTTTTCTGTCCCAATTGCCCATAAGATCGCGAGCCGGTAAAAATTTCGGGTTTTCTTTTTAGCTGTAAATACTTTTAAAACTTAACTGATTTACCATTAAATGTTTCAATACAGTCAACAGATTTTACATCAAACGATACAAAGCTAAATACTCGTTATTAATATTTCTTACAAACCACTTTTCAAAGTATTTGTAATAAATGTCGACCCCTTAAGGGTGCTCAGCGTACACAAAGACACAACGTATAATGGCTAATTATAAATCAATACCTTTCAGCGGTTACTTACTTACCTCCTTACACAGAGTGCGTCAAGAAGCTAACCAGTCATTTTCCTCCTCCTTTTATTAGAATATTTAGTAATTAATTTCCGAGTGCGGCTAATTTTGTTCGCCTACTTGTATACTGTGTGGGTGACTCTGTGACAGTGTCGTGGGGATAAGAATTTATATTAATATCTAATTTTGTATTAGAGTTTAGTAAATAAAAAAAAGGAACACCGGGATTCACTAAGAAGGATTAAGACAAATTTATAACTGGTCTAAATTTAGATTTTCCAGTTGATCAGTCAGATTTTGAAATGTTTCTATCTTGGCATAGTTAGTAAGTGGTCGTTATTTGGAACTTGTTGCTAACATGAACTTAGTTCTACTAATTTTATTTAGTTTACAATATCCAACAGGTTAACCTATTATAGGATAAGGAAAAAGCAAACATAAAATTAACATAAATTTAAAAAATAACTTAATCATAACAATACACAAAACTTATACTATAAAGGAAAGTTAGAGAAATATCCTTTTAATTTGACCCAAAGTTACAACAAAATATATGTACCCTATTTTCTATAGCATTATAATTATTAAACATTTGACAACACGGAGACGAAATAAGGATATTTGTCCTCGGCGCTGCGCTGGTATTAGAAAGATAGAAAGAGATTAGATCTCCTAGCCTCCAATCTAGGCACCCTAATTTTTATATAATCTGTGAGGCCTATACATTTACAGCCAGATTCTCCAACTCTGGTCCGGTCTAATTCGACAACCAAAAGTGTGTAAGTGTAAGAATAAGACCACTAAGTTTTATACTATGAACTTATTTCTGAGCTTTTTCGCAAATTTATCAAGAAAAGGACAATTTTAGTAGGTACTTTCAAGAATAATAGAACAAAATTCATTACAGCAACTCATTCCAAGATAAAAATAATTTGAAAACCAAGTAAATCGCTGAAATATCACAATAATTCACAAGTTTTTAACGACGACTTATTAACAATTACAGGGCAAAAACCTGTCAAAACATAATCAACTATAAGATCTTAATTTAAACCAGTACTAAATCTTAAAATTTCGTAGTGAATCTGAACGTTAAATTTATTTTTTTAGTATCCTAGAAACGAGCACGATAGAATAAAGTGCTCGCCTAATAGCTAATTTAGATAAAATAATTCTGAGCAGCACATCGTGCGGATTTTCGATCGCTGGTCTGTAGCCATTTAATGTAAAAACAGATGCTTTCATAAATTTACGCTGAATTTTATTCAAGCTAGAAATGTGGACCTGGTAGATCGGACTCCAAGCAAAAGATGCGTAGTCAAGTGGTGATCTCACAAAGGTCATATACAGAGCACGAAGAGTAGAGGCCCGCACTATAAAATCCAACCGTTTAGATGCATTGTTAAGCACATATTCAATGTGATCTATAAACGACAATTTAGGGTCAAATACTCTACCATGGTCTTTTATAGTATTAGGTCTCGAGAGTTAACGTTATTCATATCACAATTATAAATTATTGGATTTAGTTTACTAGTAAAAGACGAAACATTGCATTTTATAGGATTACACCACCTTTTCAGTTACTACGAATAAAGACTACCTAAACCCTGTCATTTGGGATGACAATGGACGAGTACCTACTAAATTTGTTCGTTCATTTCTTGGATGAAGTCGGAATCGTAAATTTCTCCTTGTCATAACGAATTTGTTAAAAGAGGACATACATAATTGTCAGAGGACATCGATTCAAGTGTTAGTCAATTTCCTTCAAAATGTTTGGGCATTTACCATAAGCATTCCACACCACTGGCACTGGTTATAAATTAGCTTTTTATGCCTTTTAATGAATGAGTGAGTATTAGGATTGACTGCTGATCAAATACATTTTCTCCTTTCCATAATTTATTCATTTATGGCGCAACCTGTTTTACTTTCGGTTTACTTAAGAAAGTGATTATTTTTATTTTGGCTTTTATATACCATAGTAATTAGGAGAAAGGTTCCTATTAAATGTTGTTTGTAAATTAAGTATTTAAAATAATAAATATTTCAAATGAGCTCGGGATTATAGGAAAAGTTCTTATAAGTTTTACAGCAAAGGGCTGAATTATTAAGGGCATGTACGCCACTCCCTAATTTTGAAACTCTCATATTATTTACTATTACCAAACGTAGATGGTAGTAAACTACTATATTTAGTCAATATTTTCGTTTAGATTTTGCTGCAACCAACAACAAAAATGCAACTTGGAAAGCATATTTCCGTTGTCAAAAACAAAATTACATATTTTAAAATTGCTTAACAACTATGTCATGCAACACACGTTGGTTGTTTTATATCGGTACCGTATTAATATTTTATTGTTGCCTTATTAGCTCTTACATCACAACTGCCATTTATCATCAGATTCACTATTACTAAGACCGGTCTACTTTGGCAAACAAGGGTTTAAATACAGTATGTCCGTGGATGGGGTTAGAAGACGACAAATGGACCAAATTTTGCAAGATACGTAAAAATGTCACTCCCAATAAAAGTTTTTGCTTGTAAAATAACTAAGATTTACGTTATGAAAAATTTAATGTTTTATACAGGGAGCATAAAAAATACGAAAACGATATTTTGCGTAAGAGTAAACATACCTTGTTTATCATTTTTTACCAAAAGAACAAATATGAAATATGTTCTAAATTAAATCCACAAGATTTCATTAAAACAATTTATTAAAAGTAACTAGTTTTATCACATTATTTTTTTTTTAATTTCCAACTATTCTCTCTCACAATTTAAACCAGAGTACTAGTTTACATAATGAACAATAATGACACCTATGGACATGTTTGCCAATGTCTATATTAAATAAAGCAATTATTTAATTTAAAATACTCGCATCAAAATGCTATCTACACAGAAAAAACTGATATGCTATTTTCAATAATAGTATTATTTTTGACCACGGTCACATTAGTTATATTAAAGTTGATATTGTCTCAACAAAACATTATTGAAATAATTTGAAAAAAAATATTTCTTTAAATATAGACTTATTATTAGAGTAGTCTTACTTCTTTGAAAGCTGTAATATAACCATTTTTTCAATGACCATAATATTATTAGAATCCAATAAATTTCTAATATTCTTTAGAGTGTAGAATTGTTGGAGCCAAAAAATTAAACTATTTGATGAGAATGGTTAAATATAATTGGGCGAAAAATAGTTATATATAGGCGGTGTGATTCAAATTACAATATATTTTATTAAACGAACAGGAACTACAGGTTACATAAAAAATCTAAAAACTAAGTGAATAATCATATGTCATGTTAATTAAAATAAACACTCCAATGAAACATATAAGGTATATAATAATAGTTATTTATGGTACTAGTGTGTTATGTTGAAAATAAGTCACGCGAGAAAGATTTATACCACGAGGCCGTCAGGCCGAGTGGTATAAGTTCTCAAGTGACTTAGAAAACATAACACACGAGTGGCATACAATGTTTTATCCAACACATGACAAGTGGAAGAAATCGTTTTTTTATGAGATAATAATTAATAAGTTTCGTGATCAAATCAAAGCTACTTGCATCTCAGTATCCTATAAATGTCAGAATGACTTGACAGTGATTTTTTTACATTTTGGTCAAAGTTGGTTGATTGTTTGGTTGCCACGGGCATGATACATTGTTAGCAAATGTTTAAATAAATTTTGACACTTGTCAGTTTTCTCTGCAGAAAAGGGAAGTTTTTTTGAAGAAAAAAACCTATAGAAAATGGAGGAAACCGATGAAAATTACGTTCCTGAGGATATCCTTACGGAAGCGGAAGAAGCAGCGATGCAGATTTTGCCAGAAAAGTCCCGAGATGCTACAACAAGGAGTTGAAAATGTTTGAGTCTTGGATGAATTCACGGAAGATAAAAGGTATCGATGAAAATGTTCTAGCACTATCAGCAGCTGTACCGATATGGGAGTGTCTGGTTCCAATGAACCAACGAATTTTACAATGACTTCAAATTCGAATAAACCGTTATCGTTTTCCTTTAATTTCAATGTCAATGTGAATTCTGTTTGTAATAGTAATAAATAAATAGAATACTACTTTAAATATGAACGTGAGTTATAATCCATAACTCACTAGTGAGTTATGGGTTATAACTCACTAGTGTGTTATTTGATAGTTTACTTGTCTAAAATGACATTGATAATGATAGTCATAACTGTCATGTGTTGGATAATAGTTATTTATGGTACTAGTGTGTTATGTTGAAAATAAGTCACGCGAGAAAGATTTATACCACGAGGCCGTCAGGCCGAGTTTTATAAGTTCTCAAGTGACTTAGAAAACATAACACACGAGTGGCATACAATGTTTTATCCAACACATGACAAGTGGAAGAAATCGTTTTTTTATGAGATAATAATTAATAAGTTTCGTGATCAAATCAAAGCTACTTGCATCTCAGTATCCTATAAATGTCAGAATGACTTGACAGTGATTTTTTTTACATTTTGGTCAAAGTTGGTTGATTGTTTGGTTGCCACGGGCATGATACATTGTTAGCAAATGTTTAAATAAATTTTGACACTTGTCAGTTTTCTCTGCAGAAAAGGGAAGTTTTTTTGAAGAAAAAAACCTATAGAAAATGGAGGAAACCGATGAAAATTACGTTCCTGAGGATATCCTTACGGAAGCGGAAGAAGCAGCGATGCAGATTTTGCCAGAAAAGTCCCGAGATGCTACGACAAGGAGTTGAAAATGTTTGAGTCTTGGATGAATTCACGGAAGATAAAAGGTATCGATGAAAATGTTCTAGCACTATCAGCAGCTGTACCGATATGGGAGTGTCTGGTTCCAATGAACCAACGAATTTTACAATGACTTCAAATTCGAATAAACCGTTATCGTTTTCCTTTAATTTCAATGTCAATGTGAATTCTGTTTGTAATAGTAATAAATAAATAGAATACTACTTTAAATATGAACGTGAGTTATAATCCATAACTCACTAGTGAGTTATGGATTATAACTCACTAGTTTGTTATTTGATAGTTTACTTGTCTAAAATGACATTGATAATGACAGTCATAACTGTCATGTGTTGGATAATAGTTATTTATGGTACTAGTGTGTTATGTTGAAAATAAGTCACGCGAGAAAGATTTATACCACGAGGCCGTCAGGCCGAGTGGTATAAGTTCTCAAGTGACTTAGAAAACATAACACACGAGTGGCATACAATGTTTTATCCAACACATGACAAGTGGAAGAAATCGTTTTTTTATGAGATAATAATTAATAAGTTTCGTGATCAAATCAAAGCTACTTGCATCTCAGTATCCTATAAATGTCAGAATGACTTGACAGTGATTTTTTTACATTTTGGTCAAAGTTGGTTGATTGTTTGGTTGCCACGGGCATGATACATTGTTAGCAAATGTTTAAATAAATTTTGACACTTGTCAGTTTTCTCTGCAGAAAAGGGAAGTTTTTTTGAAGAAAAAAACCTATAGAAAATGGAGGAAACCGATGAAAATTACGTTCCTGAGGATATCCTTACGGAAGCGGAAGAAGCAGCGATGCAGATTTTGCCAGAAAAGTCCCGAGATGCTACGACAAGGAGTTGAAAATGTTTGAGTCTTGGATGAATTCACGGAAGATAAAAGGTATCGATGAAAATGTTCTAGCACTATCAGCAGCTGTACCGATATGGGAGTGTCTGGTTCCAATGAACCAACGAATTTTACAATGACTTCAAATTCGAATAAACCGTTATCGTTTTCCTTTAATTTCAATGTCAATGTGAATTCTGTTTGTAATAGTAATAAATAAATAGAATACTACTTTAAATATGAACGTGAGTTATAATCCATAACTCACTAGTGAGTTATGGATTATAACTCACTAGTGTGTTATTTGATAGTTTTCTTGTCTAAAATGACATTGATAATGACAGTCATAACTGTCATGTGTTGGATAAAAAGTATTAATTCAGTGGGTTCTGTTGTTGGCTGAAGTTTTACTTCTAATGCTCGCGGACACCCCCTGGAGAGGTTAAAATTATGCCGTTGGCATTTGTTCGTTGAATAGTTGTTTAAGCTCGCAGCCTGCTTGTTTATTGCGTTAAAGTTACGCCAAAAATAAAAGGTCTTTTGCAATTCCGGGGACAGGAGTGTTTCAGTGTTTGTGAGGACTGGAGTGGACTTCAGTGTTTTACAGTATGTAAGCAAAATAAACCTAAAAAGCTTTGCAATAATAATAAGTATGCCGATTAAATACGTTGCATATTCTTACAAATAAACTTTTACTGAAACCAATGATATATTTTGTATTGAATTTAGATCAGGGTATTACTGCCTCAAATATTTAAACGACCTATTAAAAAACCAATGAAACCTTATATTTCAAGCAATCTTATAACTTATTGGTTAACAATAATAAACTAATCATTGAAATAACTCGAATTTATATTGTGCAATACGGAATAGAGTATGTCATTGAGTGAATTGGTATCCAATTCAATATACGATAGTGTTTTCTCTGTGTACTGAACAAAGGATTTTTATATTCCAGTATTATGGGGATGGCCAAGAATCATACCGCTAAATTCTGGAACAATCTAGCGGGAAATTTGTAGGAATCCCAATAACTGAAATAACAATATACACAACACAATAAAAAAGTTCCAAAGAACTGGTTCGATTTTGAATCTCAAGAAGAAGAAGCAGAAGAAATATGACGAAAACGATGCTGCCAAAGTTTTAGTTCTGCAGTCTGTTAAAGAAACTCCTGTGATGTTCCTTAGAAATTGTGAAGTTGGGACTTTAAAAAAAGAAAGTGATGAAACTCGTTATAAAAGTATTTAAAGTTTTTAATGAAATCTTGTACTTCGGCTTTGGTAGAAAATAATAAACAAAGTATGGTTACTCTTAAGCCAAATAACTTTTTCCCATTTTTTATGCTCCCTGTATAAAAAATTTAATTTTTCGTAACGTGTATCTTATTTGTTTTACAAGCAAAATCTTTTATAAGGAGTGACATTTTTACGTATCTTGCAAAATTTGGTCCATTTGGCCTCTTCTACCATCCGTGGACATACCTACTGTAGACAAGTGTAAGAATAAGACAACTAAGTTTTGTCAAAATATTATGACTGACCCTGTACAATGTCTTTCCAATATAGGAACTAGGAAGTCGAAGATGTTACTAAATACCTATAACATAAAAATAATTGAACATATTACATTACATTACATACACATTACATATTACATTCTGGTAATCTACTTTCTTTAAGAATAGATCGTTAAGTAAGATTTTATTTAAATCATTTAAAGCATTTGATCTTTACCATTAGTTAAACTATCAATAATAACACCATTTTACTTTTGATATTACTTTATTCTTATCATGAAACTTTCATACTTTCCACATTAAACAGAACCATAAAAGATAAACAACAAAAAAGCCACTAACATTCTAAGTTTGAGTTACATTGTTTCTTAACAAGTTTCCAACAAAGCAAAATCACATGCAGAGCATCCATTCTAGCTAAATTTTTGTTAAGAATAATAGTTACCTTTTAAAAGAATGATAAAATGGCGGCATTTACAAAAACCAACAATGGAGTAGTAAAATAGATTTACACTAAATTGTAAAATATAGGTAGGATTACAAAAATTTTATATAAAGAAAGTATATTTACATTTAAAAATGTACTTATCACATACTGAATTGCATTTAGTTCTTAATTTTACAATATTCTATAAATTTGAGAGCATTTTACAAAAATTTGTAAATATAGATTGCTAATGTAATTTTGAAAACAGTTTTTACACCATCAAGTAAAAATTTAGGAGGAAATTCAAAACCACTTAGAAAAGCGTTTAGAGTTAGTACGTATAACAACGGATAAGGTTTATTAAATACACATTAAAACTTAGCTTAAGTTTTTCGTTCTATTGTTTAGAACCGAACAAAACCTGGCTCTACAAAATCCCGGGTATTAGCGATTTTATGCGAATTTAACTACTACACAAATTTTAATACAGACCTTGCAAAATAATGATTTATAGAGATTAATTGTAAACGAAATTCCAACTTTGGTAATTTGTTCGTTCGAGAGGCAAATTAAGGTAAAGCTACTACGAGTGTCCGTAGATCTAAGTATGAGAGAGGATGGTAAAATTGGGATAGTCCATGAGTAAAGTCTGTGGGCACATCTCTATTAGCAATCTTGATTTTGCTGTGCAATAGATTAAAAGAGAGTGTAGTTTTTTTCCTAAGTTACTATTATAAATTAATGACTAGATTCACTATCGCTAAGGTCTGTCTAATTTGACAATCAAGATTTTAAATTAACACGTATAAGAATAAGATAGCACAGCTGCGTCTTGTACTATGAATTTAGTTCTAACTTTTTCGCAAATTTATAAAGAGAGGGACAATCTAACAATATTTTTTTACAATAATAGAACTAAATGTATTATAGCAACAAATTTCAGGACAGAAATCATTTGAAAACCAAGCAAATCGCAGAAATCTTAGTAAGCTTTTAACGACACATCTAGAACTCGTTAAAACCTAATTGATCGACTAGAAGATCTAAATTAAAACCTTTTTATGAAAAATGTAGAGCTACGGCAACTGAAATTATATTGTAAATATTGGTTAGTATTCTATTTAGCTTTTAGCACTCATAAGTACCTTAAATCTACTTAAATTAAAAATGGTAGTGTCAGTGCCAAAAAGTGACATATTTTTCTATCAATAACTACCCACATCTGTGCATGACTATACCACACTTAAACAAAGAAGAGAAAGCCAACAAAGCCACACTAGTAGACGAAGGTTGGTCAAGAAGAACTGTAGGCGAAAGACTTGGAGTACCAAAAAGTACTGTTCACGACATAGAAAAGAAATATGATGAAAGAAATTCATTGGACAGAAAAGTAGGAAGTGGCGGACATAGGATTTCTTCTGAAAAGGCAGATAACCGATTGGTACACTTTCTCCATATCATCCTTTCCAATCTGCAGTAGCAGCAAAGGCCAACTTCAATTTTTCAGATTGCGTAAGAACTGCTCGAAATCGTATAAAGGAAATATCTAACTTGCGTAATTATCCTGCAGCAAAAAAGTCTTTTTTAAGTCAGGAGAATAGGGAGCAGCGGGTTGGATTTTCACTGCCATTCCACACAGAAGGAATAGACCTTTGGAAAATTGTTGTATTTACCGATGAGAAGATATTTCAGTCGTATTATAATGGTTGTTTTGTACAGGCCTCCAAATACTCGGTTTGAAGAAAAATATACACAAAACATAAGGGAAAGTGGACGTTTTCCGGTTAACGTTTGGGGATGGATAAGTGCTAGAGAGCTTGGAGTGTGCACAAATATTGAAAAATTTAACACAGATGCATATATAAATACATTGGAAAACGTTATGCTGCCATCCGTGGTTGCCGAATTTCCGAATCATTTTATTTACCAGAATGACAACTGCCCTGTCTACATGGCTAGAAGAGTAAAAGAATGGATGACCCAAAGAAATATCCAGGTATTACCATGGCATTTGCGCAGCCCGGATATTAACCCAATGGAAAACGTCTGCTTTATGGTTAAAAAAAATAATGAAACAAATGATTTTCGTGCATTATATAGAGACCATTTATGGACCAAAATTCAAGAAGTTTGGAATACATTACCGCCAAACTATACTCTAGCATTAGTGGACTCAATACCTAGAAGGCTAAACTCTGTAATTGACAGAAATGGACGAACAATAGAATATTAGTTGGCCTGGTTAATTTTTTTTTAGTAAAATACCAATTATTAAAAACTTGTTTCTTTTATTTACTTAACAATAAAATTTGATTTTAGTATTAAATACTATTGTTTATCTACTTCTCATAATTAACTCGGTAACTAATTTTTGTGGGCGTATTTTATTTTAAAAAGATTTTTCTCACAAATTCAGATTCTGTATGCCGAAATAATGCGACTGCAGAGTAAAATCATCGTACAAGTGATCTAAAAAATACCTTTTGAAAGAAGAGTTTAACTAGGAGAGGTGGACAAAAATTAAGGTAAAAGCCTAATTTACCAAAGATTGCATAAGTGTCAAAAATGTCAAATTGGAATGCGAATTTCATTTGCCGTAACTGTATATGTAGCAAAGCATTTCCTATCATTTGCGCACAAACTAAAAGGTAAAGCCGTTTCGTGCTCTAAGTAAGCCGGGAACTGTACAATGGCTTATTTTAACTGTTCTTCGAAATCCAGCGGGACTCATTGTGTTCCAAATCAATTTAACTGAAAATATTGCAACCTTTAGCATTACAGTGATATAGCCCCAGATATATAGGATTTTAATTAAGAATAAAGGTTTGGTTCTCAATATAAGGGTTTTAATTTACATGTTGTGTGGATAACGAATGTAATTTTGGCTAAATGGGAAACATTTTGTATAGGTTTGTTAAGTGGAGATTTTCTGTACTCAGGAAATAATATTTTAGATTCTTGAAATGTACATTGTACTTTTACGGTACAAACCTTAGTTGTATTATTCTTTTAATTGTCAATTTAAACCCACGATTGCCAAACTACAGCTGACAAATGGTAAGAATAAGACAACTAAGTTTTGTAAAGCTCATTTTAAGCTCTTTCGTTGCCTTTTGACAAAATGGTAAGTAACTGAAAATATTGCAACTTTGAGCATTACAGTGATATAGCATCAGATATATAGAATTTTAATTAAGAATAAAGGCTTAGTTCTCAATATAAGGGTTTTAATTTACATGTTGTGTGGATAACGAATGTAATTTTGGCTAAATGGAAAATATTTTGTATAGGTTTGTTAAATGGAGATTTTCTGTACTCAGGAAATAATATTTTAGACTCTTGAAATGTATAAATTGTACTTTTACGGTACAAACCTTAGTTGTATTATTCTTTTATTTGTCAATTTGAACCCACGATTGTCAAACTACAGCTGACCAATGGTAAGAATAAGACAACTAAGTTTTCTAAAGCTCATTTTAAGCTCTTTCGTTGCCTTTTGACAAAATGTTATGTACCTTAATAAATGTAAATATAAGTTTTGCAAGATTCTTAAAAAGCGCCAGAGTCGGAGTGGTTTTAATTCGGAATAATTGGGGAAAAAATAAAATCTTATTAAATTACGAATGATTAAAACATTGTTTATTGATTTATATCATTCGATTCAATTGTACAATATAAATTATTACTTAAATTTAATTATAGATTTAATTCGCCATCAGTGTCACTGTCATTATCATCTACATTAAAACAAGTGGCTCTATGTTATTAGTAAGTGAAAAATAGGAATCATCAACTTTAATAACATGGTTAATCGAATTTTTTCAACTTTCTACAGGAATGCTATCTAAAACTTTTTTAATTAATGTCACAATACTTGCATTTAAAATCGGAAAAGTGTTTTCTGCTCTAACATTTGATTTTACCTAATGCCACATAATATGCTCGATTGGGTTAAAAATACAGTATTAGGAGGGAAGTACGATCGAAATCATATAGCAACTGGACGGTTTACTAAACGGATAGGAACTAAACTAAAATATCTTGAAATTATTAAACCAGGTAAACAAAATACTTTACTCATATACTTTACTGATTATATTTAAAAAATCTTTACCTGTTATTTTATTATGGCCGGCCCTGTTTACAGTACTTGCAAATTTACCGGGTTTTAATACAGCTTATGTCGATAGTAATTTATTGCAGGCAATAAATCAACGAAATAGCTTGAAACAAGCTTTAGTGTGACATTATTTCTTTTTGCATATTTATAAAGAGGATAATTTAAGTATGTATTTTCCACAATAATAGGGCTAAATTTATTTTAGCAACAAGTTATAGGCGCAGATTGTACTGGTATTAGGTTTCAAATTATTCTATCAAGTATATTCCAGGTGTGCTCGATAGGGTTCAGGTCTGATCTGTGCGATGACTATTTTATACGTGGAATGTTAGCATCATTCAAGAATTCTCTGACTATCCTAGCGGTATGAGGTCACGTGTTATCATATATTAGGAGAAAATTATCTCATAATACGTGGGAAACAAGGACAAAAAAGGAGAACAACATAATCTGCTAGTATTTTATTTAGATATGTTTATTGACACGCCATATTAAAAAAAAAAATTGGCTTAGTAAAAAAAACTCTAGGCAGCACTATGTACAATTTATTATATTACGATATCCGTATTGTTTTAATTGCAATCCTGATTGATTTACGATTCGTATGTTAATTTTCTTTTAAAGAAATAGCTCAAAATAAAAAAATAACCTGCTCGTATACTAAAAACAGCAATTATTTAAAAAAATGTATTAAGTTTTTAATGACGCTTTATCAACGATGACAAAAAACTAGTGAAAACCTTACTGATCAACTATAATATTTAAATTTAAACTAAACGTCAGTCTTAATTTTCCTTGGTAAATCCTGGATATAGTATAAAATAGGTAATACAATTTTAAAAAATCATATAAAAATATTTTATTAAATCTTATACCTACAGCACTACCTACACCTTAAATAAACTAAAACTGCTATTAACTAAAAGTTAGTGTACTCAACATAAAGTTAATAATATGTCATATCTCTTTCGCATTATCTAAGTTAATTGCTATCCTAGATAAATAACAGACGAACTACATCAACATTAATATATTATAAACCTCGACCGGTGCAGGGCAAAGATCAGTGGCGTAGCACATTGTTACTTTTGACTGAGCAAACCAATTGGATAATATATAACGACTGTGTCATTTTAGCTGATACGGACTCGGTATTAAAATAATCAGTTGCAAAGAACTATACCGGTCGGAGCAGAACAGTAGTCCAAAATTTTTACAGTAGTTTTTGAAATAAAAATTTAACGTAACGTGACGTGACGTCACTTGGCACTGAGGCAAATGGCTACATTTTAAACTGAAACGCCGATACGTAAACAAAAAAATTGTAGTTAAATTATTATATTAATTTTCTTTAAAATAATATTTTTGGGTTTGTAACGACTTCCTTACACGATTTATGCAATAAAAAAATGCATGCGTATTCCTTATTAGTAAAGAGCAGAATATATGCATCTAAATTTAATCAAAAATGCATATAAATATGCATGCATCCTTTTTAACAAAAATATGCAACAATTTACCCTAAATATTCAAAATGCATAGAATGTAGAGAATTTAAAAAAACACACAATTGATTTTTAAAGCCGAACTTATATTTTGAAATTTAAACTTATAAAAGAAATAAATCTTTTTAAACAAAAATATGTATCAGTTTTACCTAAACTTGAAAAATAAAAGAAAATAAAAAAAACACACAATAATTGACTTTGACAATAAGCAGCGTTTATTTTTAAATTAAAAGAATACAATAATAATACAGTTATAGCTAGGCTATAATGTGAATTTGATATATTATAGAAAGACTTTTTAATTAAATGCTTTACAAAATTTTGTACTAAAAAGTTTTGCCTTCTGTCCTTAAAAATATGTTTAGCCACCGAAAAACTTCTTTTAACATATAGTGATGTAATCGAACAATACTGCAATTTTGGTATTAACGCACATGGCCAAGGTACAACTTCTTCGGTTAATTTACCATCAAAAACATTTATCACTTCTATTAAATATTTAAATCCTGCATTTTTTTCTAGATTAACATATAATTTTTGTCTTATTTTAACACCTATATCACTGGGAACATTTTTACATTTATCAGAAGATGTTTTAATCAGATAAATGCAGGCTCTTAAACTTAAATTTATATTTTCTAAGGAAACCATAATGTCTGGTATAACACTAAAATTAACCTTTACAAACATAAGTTGCTTAGCAAATTCCTTGATTATTTCTAAATGGTTCTAAGTAGAATATCGCCACTTTAATCCGTGTTCCCGAGCGAGTGATTATGGGTTCCGGAGGTAAGTTATCTCCTGACAATTTTTCCTTATGTTCTCTTAAATGTGCTTTTAAAAACACTTTTTTATATTTTAAATTAATTTATTTACTAAGGGGTACTCAATTCTGTCTGATTCAGCGGCTCGGTTTAGTAGCAGCATAGACTAAATAATAACTAGACGAACACTGCCGTGCAACGGAAACCGGGTTTCCCTTGAGACATTTGGTGGGTTAACTGGTTTATGGTTTAAAAGTTTGTTTGTCTACCATTATATAAATATGTATACTATGTAACTACATGTATATGTAATGGTGGACAAACAAACTTTTAAACCATAAACCAGTAAACCCACTAAATGGCTCAAGGGAGACCGGCTTTTCGGTGTATCCGAGTGTCTGTCTATATAAAATGTTTTAAAATTTTGTCCCACTTTTACCATATGTGGCATCGGACAAAAACACTAAAAAGTTTTCAGCTAGGACTTGACTGGGCAAAAAAAAATTCCCCTGTATATATAAATAAAATTTATTTTATTTAAAAATCCCATAATATGCATAATAATGCGTTTTTAAAGTAAATATGCATTATTTTATTAAACTGTTCAAAATATGTAAAAATTGCTTATACGGTGAGAACGTAAATGTTGTAATAAATTTATTTAACATTAAGGCTTTTTTTCCTAGAAAATCGCTCGGAAATGTCAAGTTTTAATTTTAGGTACGCATTGTTTAAACTAAATTTGATATCTAGGACAGGGTGACCCAAAAAGAAGATATTATGTTCCACATACTTTTTTTAAATAGAAACTCGTTTTTTATTTTATTTTTGAATGCTGCATAAAATTTCAATCATATTTTATGTATCATACCCTATATCTAATAATTGAACCATTTTTGAAAAAATGATAGTTTTTTATACGCGTGCGGTGCGTGAATATCTAAATACAGTTCGGGCGATGGGTTGGCCGACGGGGTCCAACAAAATGGCCGGCCAGATCCCCCGATTTAACCCCGCTAGATTATTTTTGTGGGACTACCTCAAATCCAAAGTATACGTCAATAGACCAAATAATATTAACGACCTGAAAAATCGATTAAGGCAAGAAATTAGATTAATAGAACCTCATGTAGTTTAAAATGTTCTGCAAGACTTCGAAGATCGTCTCGGGTATTTCCAGGATGTTGGTGGAGGTCAATTCCAACATTTGTTGAAATAATTTTTCCACAAGTTCACTATTTATTACTATTTTTAAAGTTAAACTGTCTTTTTTCAAAAACAGGTCAATTTAAATAAAGGGTATGATTCATGAAATATGATTGAAATTTTACGCATCAGAATTAAAAAATGAAATGAAAATGTAAGATTTATATATAAAAAAATTAAGTATGACATAATATCTTCTTTTTGGGTCACCCTGTATACATCAAATTCAGTTTAAACAATGCGCACCTAAAATCAAAACTTGCCGTGTCCGGGCTTCTTTCTTAGAAAAAACGTTCTCATGTGCAAATTGCATATATTCCTCTCTCTACTTATTAGATATATTTTAAATTTGTAAGGACAAAATTTATAGCAAGTAAGTATAAAGTATAGGCTAACTAAATGAAAGATATTTTCACTCTTGAAATATCTAGCTCTTCGCCTATGGATCGAGGGCAGGTAGAAGGACGGAGAAACAACGTCTGCGTTTGTAACCAAATACATGTTCCTAGATTTCCCGACCTCTGTTTTGGTTTTCGTCCAATTAAAGGCAAACACAAGAGGAGTTTGCCTGAATTAACGTGAAACGTTACTAATTCTCTCTCAAATTATTATCATTTACAACGTGCCGCGCCGCGTTTCCCGGTCGGAAAATTTCCTGTGAAATTTGGCTATTTATTTTAAGAATGGGTTTCGCCGAGATATCTTTATTAACTTATTTCATTTTGGGTTTATTGTTATGGGATGTCTAAGATTTGTAATAACACACCGACTGTAAATATTAGCCGTTCAACTATATAGGTTAAAAATCGGACACCGTCAGGTTTGCTCAAGTGTACATTGCTTTAGGCCTATAAGGTTCAACACAGAGCTCAACGTTTACTTTAGTGCAATGAAGGGGTAAACTGGCGTGAGGAGTGGAAGACCGTGATTACTTAAAGATGAGAGCCGCTTTTGTATTCCTGATGACAGACAGACAGTTCGTGTTTGGAGATAGCACAATTCACGAGTTAATGACCGATATGTCCAAGAAGTACATCCGTTTGGAGCTGGCGATGGCGGTGCTATGGTATAGTGTAGGATTTTGTACCTATAATGATAGGTAAAACTTATGCTCGAGACATCGTTAGCAACATAGTAAATGATTACCGTTGGAATTTGGAGCCCAATTTCAGATTCCTAGATGATAACGCTCGCCCACATAGAGATAGGGTAGTTTTAGAACAGCTAGCATTGGATGAAGTTGACCATTTGCTACCTCCACTCTCTTCAGATCTAAACTGTATTAAACATGTCTGGAACATGCTTGGACGAGCAGTAATTGGTTGTTAACCGCCTCTTCCACATTTATGAGATGCCTTGGACTAAGATGAGCTAAATCACTTAATTCTAAGTATGCTTCGACAAGTCCAGACAACAGAGTTGGAATTACTCGCTGTTAAATAATTTTCAATTTTCAAAAATATTTTCGGTTTTGTTACATATTAGAAAAACATATTGTTAAATTCCGATACAAAACAATTTTAAGTTGAATAAATGTGATTTGTTCCTAGAAATGATGGGGGAATATGGACGTATGTCAACTTTTTTCCTGAACTTTTATTTCTCAGAGAAACCACAAATCCTTAACTTATTTTGATCAGTTTATTTAATATTTGTCAGCGTAATGATGTTGCTGTCTCACTAGTAATATAAACAATTATTCTTTGATTGACCTAACCTACACATGACGTATACACTTAAATTTTTAAAAAGAGAAGACAAACTTCGGGATACTCAATTCAATTTACCCAGTGGTCGAGCGACCAAACGTATCAAATACTGTAACTATTTGGCCAACGTTCCCAGGGGTATTTTAAATATTTGATGACGAGTTAGCGGCCTTTCAGCACTTTTCCTTACTTTCACCCTTATCCTTAGGGCTGATTCATCCCCCGAAAAATCCACCGCCTCCCGTTTCTTGGCGACCCTGTCACTTAACCCGCTTAAGAGACAGATTTTTTAAATTCTTTGGTTTAAGGGTGACAGTGCACATGGCGCTTAAAACGTTTTATGCTGTTAAAAATGCATAACCTAAATATATCTTCTAACCATGGCTACAACTTTTTGTACTAAACATTTTATAATGACTGAAGGTTATTGAATAGTGTGGGTCTTTTTCAATGTTATTGACTATACAGTATGTCGGCGGATGGGGTTTAAAAGAGGACAAATGGACCAAATTTTGCAAGATACGTAAAATGGCAGTCCTAATAAATTTGCTTATAAAATAAATAAGATTCTCGTTATGGAAAATTTAATTCTTTATACAGGGAGCATAAAAAATACGAAAATGTTATTTTGCGTAAGAGTAAACATACCTTGTTTCCTACTTTCTACCAAAAGAATAAAAATATGAAATATGTTTTAAATTAAACTCTAAGCCGAAGTACAAGATTTCATTAAAAATTTAAATATTAAAAGTAACGAGTTTTATCACATTATTTTTCCCAAGTATTCTCTTTCACACCTTTAACTAGAGTACTAGTTTTTACATACTAAATAGTAATTACACCTATGGACATGTTTGTCAATGTCTTTATTAAATGCAGCAATTATTTAATTCAAAATACTTCTTATTCAAGTGCAATTTTTAAATGATACGAATATTTAATTAAACTCGAAAGAATATGATATAAACCAAGCAATACAATAAAGATAGCAAAATTCAAAAACTCCACCCCCATATTACACACATGTTTCTAGTTGCTTCCTTAGATATCTGAAGGAATTTCTGATTTCTTTCTGGGATATCGAACCAACAGCCTGGGTAATTCTGCCTTTTAGCACGTCAATATTATTTGGCATAACAACTCGTCTTAAACAGTCCCATAGAAACATATCGGCTAACGTTAAGTCGGGGCTCCTTGGGAGCCACAAAATTGGGCCATTTCTATCAATCCACCTTGAACCAAATCTGCGGCGAAGCCATTCTATTATCTCGCGAGCGCAATGTGCTGGACAACCTCGGCGCGGCCCGTGAAATTTTAGTTGTATATCTCTGTTGCTACTTATGGGACCCATGCCAAGTACAAGTTTTTTAATTGTGAGCTTACTAGGAAAGTTTTGGTAAAGAACAAAATGTTTTGTAATTTGCGAAAAAAAGTTGAATTTTTGAATAGACCCACCTGGGAAAAAAATTAACACGCTTAGGTAAAATAGATCGAAAAATTTGGGCTAAAAATTTGGGCGGGGAGCCGGGAGAGCAGACAGTGTTCATTCCAAAGATAGTCAAGTTGAATAAAGAATCAAGCAATCTATCATTTAACTATTTCTACATTCCGCAGTTTCCTGCGCACCGCGATTTAAAACCGTACATAGATACCGAAATGACCGCCGACCGCTGTTTTGTACGACTTCAGATTTAAGTTTTTTTATCTAGAAAATGTTGGATGACGCAGTTTAACCATTTTCTTTTTCCTTTCCTAATTCTTAGCAGGATTGTTTTGATCGTGGCGCAGAGGCCGTATCGTTTTTGTAAAAAATAAAATATAAATAATAATTTCCAATTATACAGGCACACAAAATAAAAAAAAAAGTCTTGACCTGGTGACTAGACCCATACATTCCTAGGTATTATACCTGCTGAATCCCAATCCGTCATCAGAATTGGCCAATCATGTCTGAGTTTTTCATAAAACCCAAAAAATAGGTCAAAATTTTTAATTTTGGCGTGTCAAAATACGTAGGAATATATGTTATGGGTCTAGTGACCAGTACAAGACACTTTTTTATTTTGTGTGTCTGTGTTATTAATTAAATTTTAAAATTCACACACATGAAAATACTAAAATAATAATCGATTCTGCGTAAAATCGCCGATTTCCTGCAGGATCGAAGGGCAAAAGATCGAAAATCGATTTTTATTTGGAAAAAATCGATCTTTTCAAGACATCGATTTAGATCGTGACTCCTGAATGCAGGGCCGTAGCTACCGCCGGGACAATGCCCTAGGGCCCCTTAAGCAAACCCGAGCATAGGAGGCCTCCAAAGTGAGGAAATAACCCTCGATCACTTGCTGACTCGAGCTTTTAGCTACGACCCTGCTTAGTTTGCTAGTAACTGGGGCTTTAACTTTGCTTGCGCCACGAAGTCATGGGCTTTGTTTTCCGATTAAATTGAATTCATAGACAATAAATAATGACCACCCTGTATCCCCGTATCCCAATTATTATTTAATATTTTTCTGTAACGGAATCACCCTTAATTTATTCCGCGCCAACGGACTTTTAAAATTCCTCGAAGGGTTCAAATAAAATTATTTTCAATTCCCTTCGACGACAATTCATCTGTAATCAATGATCGTAGTATTTGAACGGTGCCGTTGAAATATTAATGCAGTTGTAAAAAAGACTTTGCTTTAATTTAAAACAAGTCTAATCTTCTTTCGTGTCTTTTAAGGGGACAAAAAAAGTTAGTTAATTGGCAGCTGAGGGGTATTCAGATTTCGGATTTAACTTAATTGAAATCAATACGGGAAGTAAGAATATAAATATGAAATACATTTGAAAAAGTTTTTGAATAATATTTTTCGTCAAAGTTCTGTAAATAAGGCTGAGCCCCGTTTTCTTATTTATATCTTTAATTAGTTATTTTGTTATTTCTAGTCTTACGAAAACTTCCTTTTTTGACTCCCATTATATTATATGTAGTGTGAGTTTTTGAAAGGGTTTCAAGGCAATACCTTGAAAACTTTTTAAAATATTTTCACAAAATTTTGGTGAAATAATGAGATGGGATAACATATTTAAACATATTTTTGACATTTACCAACTCCCTCTATTTTGAGGAGTTGGGGGTAACTTTGGAATTTTACATGGCATTATGTATTTTTCTTTATAAATTTCGAATCTACGTAAAAAACTACGTATGCGTCCTAAAAATTTTTGGATTGGCTCTTTCGGTTAGAGAATTATGGTTAACTAAATTTTGATTGAATTAAAAAAAAATCGATTTTACCAATAAATCAAGTTCTTATTTCAGAATTATTATTCGTTTCCATAGAAATGCGTTATTTGTATTTAACTCAGGTGAAAATTTTGACGCTTTAACGATTATTTCTTAACTTGCCTGCTAGGTTCCCGGATTTAGCCTACCTTGACTTTTTCTTGTGGGGTTTTATAAAGGACAAAGTGATGGCGACGGCACCTACAACTTTAGATGATATGAAAGACCGAATCCGCTTTGCCTGCTTAGTAGTGAAATGTTACAGCGGGTACGAAATTTATTTAGAAAAAGAGTGAGAAAGTGCTTGGAAGTTGAAAGGGGATATTTCGAAAAACTTCTTAAGCATGACAGACGAAAAATAAATTGAAAATAAATGGCAAATATTTTTTTTATTTCATAACCTAATAAATCATAGTTCAGTAACCGTAAGAGCAAATTAAACAAAAATTTGGACACGTACGTGTTTTTTTACACAGATTTGAATTTTATTAACAAAAGTACATCATCCCATTTAAAATTCGAAAGTCCCCTCAAAATAGAGAGAGGGAGTAATGTCAAAAATATGTTTAAATATCCCCATCTCCCTATTAACTCACCAAAATTTCATGAAAATATTTTAAACCGTTTTCGAGATATCGCCTTGTAACACTTTAGAAAACTCACCCTGTATATAGCTATTATTATTACTTTCATACAAAACCGTTTTATCTAATAATTGATACGGTTCGCACCGTATTATGTCTAATTTTTAATACCATCTAAATATTGACATTCTTGCTAGCTATCAGAAGATTCTAGGGTTGGACGGCGAGGCAAGAAATTTCACAACAACGCCCCTTATTCTTTGAATTTTGTATCAGTTTAACCGAAAATAAAAGAGATTCCATGTTTTTCATATTTTCCAATATCAGCACGTAAAATGTTGTCAACACTGTTTTTAAAGAACATTAAAATAGCCATTGACAACACTATTCAGTTTTCTCTAGTAGAAACTTAAAAGTGATGGCGCCACTTGCCTAAAAGGATGATATTTGCGTAAACATTTTTAAATCGATTTGTAGCGCATATCTACCGATAAATAATTTACAAAAATATTTGTACATAAATTTGACTGCACTTTCCAATTAGCTTAACATATGTAGAATTTTCTTATGAATGTAGAATACCTACGTAGTAGTTACTATAAATTTTTTTATTTTCTAGGTAAGTTCTGAGATGCACTAGTATTCTTAAATTCACAGGGTAAGTTACAAAACTTATTAATTTTTTAAGGCGACATATGACCAGAGCAATGTTTTTTTGCCACACCTTCATTATTTAACAATGTAAAAATTAAATTACTAAACTTTTTATAAATTACATTCGTGACTCGCAACTTAAATGATTTTAAGAACCAATTATTTGAATACAAAAAAGAATTTTTAGCAGATGCAAGGCACTAGAAATAAGGATATCAATGTTTGCTAAAAACTGATATATTTATTGAAACAAATAAATAATAAACAACAAAAAACTTGTTTACAAAAATTATTTAATATTTGATTCAGCCATCTCTAAACAAAATTTTGTTGGCCCTCCTTCATTATCAAAAACAGCTTTAAGATGTTTTGTCACTGATTCTACCAAGTTCGCTGTGTATTCAGGGTAAATCATATTCCATTCCTGCATAATTTTCATTGCTAAATTATTTTTGCTCGTAATATGACTAGTATGTACCTTATTTTTTAACGTGATCCATAAATTTTCAATGACGTTAAAATCAGGTGATTGGGGTAGAGTTTTAACAACATGTGAATAATTGTAAAGTAACCATGCAGGAACTATGTACAAGGTATTCTTGGGATCATTGTCATGGTAGTAGCGTTAATTCTGATTGCTTTCAACTCTTTCTTCACTAGCAGGTAAATACTGCCTTAAAATATTTAATTACATGTACTGATTCGTGTTACCTTCAATAAAATGTAAATTACCGACACCAGCAGCTACAGATGCCATACATCCCCACAACATAACACTATCTCCGCCATGCTTCACCGTTGTCTTGATATTTTTCTCTTTTAGCTCTTCATTTGGTCTCCTCCAGACTGTTACTTTACCATCAGACACAAATAAAGAAAAATCGTGTCATCAGCAAAGATGACCGACTTACAAAATTTCGTATTTTTATGTAGATGTTCGCGGGCAAATTGTCCTCTTAAAAGTTTATTCTTTCGGCTGTGAAGGGTTTATTTCTTGCTGTTCTGCCATATAAATTATTCTTCCGCAAAACTCGTCGAATAACTACTGGATTACAAGTTATTCCGAACTGTGTTTGTACTTCAATTGTTAATTTTGGTTTACTTTTTTAGGGTTATTCTGCATTTCTATAACAATCTCTCTACACGTTCGGTTATCTTTTTATTTGAAGCCACTCTTCATTTATTTTGAATTTTATTTTCCCGACCTCATCGTTCTATGATATGTTACAAAGTCTATGCAAATGTATTAACCATTTTGGCAATATTTTTCTGACTAAAGCAATTTCTAAACTAAGTAATTACTAAATTTTGCTCTTGATTTGTAGTTCGACGATCCATTATTGTTTGACCATGCGATAACTTGCAAAAACTAATAAAATAATAGTCAATATGTCAACAGAGTAAGAACTGCATTTAAAATTGATGTCAGTGCCTCCTTTGTTTATTGTTCGTATCGGTATTTTCGCTGCTTTCTTTCCAACTATTATATCTGCATCATTTAAGCTGTGACGCAAAATCATGCAGCTTTAATATTATTGTATCCTATTCTTGTTGTTTACTAGTCTTTTATTAAACTAAAAAAAATGTTTTTTTGGTTACTTCATCTTTATTAATTTCCAGTATATTTCGTTAGTAAAATTAAATTTTAATGCTTAGTTTGGTACTTAAATAGTTTTAAATTTAACTGAATCATTTAAGATGTGATCACTGTATACATATACCTACCTTTAAATTTAAGAAATTTTTACTTTTTAAAATTTAAGTTAACACTATACTTTTGACACAATGATTTGGCAATTGTTTCTATAAGCTTGCTTTGGTGTTTTAGAAATTTTGTTACTTCCTGATTGGTTCAAAAAAGCGCGAATAATAAAAGTGCCTTGTTGTGATTATTCACAGACCGTGAACAATCAATCGTTATTCAGTACCCGTATATAATGACTAATATTTTTCAAGAATTGCACAAAAATGATGGTTTATTGAAATAGTAGTAGAAAAAGCGTATTTATTTGCAAATATGCCACCTAAATGAAAACCTAGGAACGTTCAGAAAGAGGGACACAAAAATTTTCGATACCTTTTTACTAAATATTTCTATTTCAAAAATTTTCAAAATAGGGTTTAGTGCGACAAAATTTAAAAGAAAACCTATACATCTTAAGGAGGAACTGGAATAGTATATTCTGTAACAAGGTTAGAATGAAAAAACTCTATACGAGTGGAAAATTCCGAACGCGAGCGCTAGCGAGCGTGAGGAACCACGAGTATTGAGTTTTTTCATTCTAACTAAGTAACAGACTATATTTTCTCCACAACCATTAATTTGTTATTTCAGGTGGAGTACTGTCACATTCTATATCTGATTCATTCGATTTTTCACTCATTATTTCATTTAAATTGAAGCTTTTGCTGACAAAAATTATGACACCGCCACCATTTGCATCTGTCACTGACAATTTTGAAATCCACGGCTATCTATGTCGTTTGGTTCGATTACAGAATATTCATACCGTACCTTGTTATGGAATGAAAATACATGCGAAACACATAAGAAGTAAATGTTTCAGAATAAATATTCTAACTCAAGAGTAAGAATGTATATGTTCTATTATTAAAAATGATTTCGGAATTTCTACATTCTTAAATGGTTGTGGAGAAATTGATTTAGAGTAATTGTTTTAATTGTATGGTATTAAATTTAGACGAACGAGAAATTCGAAAACGTTTATTTTTCGAATACTTTTATCCAAAACCTTAAATTCCTAAGCAATATTTCCCACATATTATTCGGATTTTATTCCGGCTGACTGTCATATTCCGGAGGAGAATTTTCTGGCTTAAAGCATCCAGCAGAATAGACATGCCGTGGCAGCCGAAAGTTTGAGGTTTTTCCCCATTACGCGATGCAAATGAAGGCCTAATTTTAATTTTACGTGTATTAAAATGTGCCGCAGCTGACGGGCCTTGTATACCCGAGATTATGCCATAACAAAAGAACCGACTAAATCGCGCTCTAATATTGTTTAATCCCGAGTTTACGGTCAGTACACATCTTACTGGCATTGTTTTCCTAAAATGCTAATATACAGTGTGCTTCGAACTAAAGACACTTCCTTGTTGTGGCGCAAAATTAATTTATTGAAACTTTGCTCTTACTGTACGTCAGGAAAATATTAGTTAAGAGTAAACAACTACGTAAAGCTAGAATAAAGAAAGTAATAGTATATTTATTTATATAAAAAATAGTTGTCTCACTTTCCTACTATTTTTAGCAACAAATCTTTTTCCTCTTCAGTATTATTGCATGATATGTTCCTTTGTTTCTTCTCCATAATTATTATTTGTCTAAAAACACAAAATAGGGAATACGCGTAAATTTTTCTATTGCATACATTAGTCAATTAAGTCATTACAAGCCCAGAAATGTTATTTTGAAGAAAATTACAGTGAAAAGTTTATACCAGCTGTTTTAAGCCAATCAGATGCCTTGTTTTTGACAGGTTGATATGGCAACAACCCGAATTTTTCGGAAATTTTTTCGGTCACGTGACCTAGTTGAAAAATTAATAAGTGATAATTTCCCTGGCTTGACAGGTGACAGAAACAAAATTTTACTAGGCACGCCTTTGAAACGTCAAAGTGTCAAAAAAGTAATTAAATAGCCACCTTATATTAAAACACCAAACCTCAAAGCAAAATAAACGCTTGCCAAATTGTCAAAATTTGTATTGTTTTTTTGAAATAGTTTTTGGTATAAAATTTTCACTTATAATCTCCCTAGAGCTTGAATTATTTCCGAAAATTTTTTCGATGTGCGAATTTTTTGAAAATTTCCCGAGGCGGCAGCCGAGGGAAATTTTCTTATAAAAATTCGCAACAGAGAAAAAATTTTCGGAGATTAATTCAAGCTTGCGGAAGATTCGGTACGAAAATTTTATACCAAAAATTATTTCAAAAAAAAATACAAATTTTGACAATTTGGCAAGCGTTTATTTTGCTTTGAGGTTCAATCTACGCTTCTGTTGTTATTCTGACATCTGCACGTGACAGCTGTCAAGCCAGGGAAATTATCACTTATTAATTTTTCAACTAGGTCACGTGACCGAAAAAATTTCCGAAAAATTCGGGTTGTTGCCATACCAACCTGTCAAAAACAAGGCATCTGATTGGCTTAAAACAACTGGTATAAAATTTTCGTACCGAATCTCCCGCAAGCTTGAATTAATCTCCGAAAATTTTTTCTCTGTTGCGAATTTTTATAAGAAAATTTCCCTCGGCTGACGCCTCGGGAAATTTTCAAAAAATTCGCACCTCGAAAAAATTTTCGGAAATAATTCAAGCTCTAGGGAGATTATAAGTGATAATTTAATAAAAAAAAATTACCGGTTTTGGTACTCTACCAAGAAGTAATATCTGCCATTCTCGAAAATGTGAGAAGTAGGTTTCAAAATCCACTGCCAACAAGTTTATGGTGGTTATCTTAAACAACTTTTAATGCAACAAAAGAAATAAAGGTATTTCAATTTTTAATTTTTAAAGGGTTGCCATTTAAAAAAGAAAATTAAGATACGGACCACGGGTTTGCGGTAAAATGTTTCTTTTTTGAAGACCTTTAAAATGAGGTTCCACATGGCATAGGGTTGCAATTAAAATTTCTGACCTCAACTCCCTAGCGTCACCCCTCAAGGGGTACATAAAAAAGTAGATTTATTAACCAATAACATACACCTAAAATTTGGGGTCTCTATCTTTACTCATGGCAAAGATATTTGCCCATACTAAGACTTTTTGGGCACCCTGTATAGGTATAGTAGTAGGTATAGGTAGTATACTATAGAATTGTTTTATTTAATTATGTGAATTTTTATAAAATTACTAAACATGTTTTTTTCTGTTCTAACCTTAGTTAACATATTTTCCGTCAAGATTAAAGATATGTTAGATAAGGGCAAGAGTTATAACTTTCGTAGGGTTTTCACTTCCCTGTTTTGAATGTCTTAAACGACAAAATAAAATTATTCCATGCCATTTCGCTCATATTTACGACGGCGGAGTATATTAGGCAGAACCGAGGTGGAAGAGTAAAAGCGCAGGCAAAATAATATTTTACAAGAGGATACAAATTGCTAACTTTCTCAAAGAGACCGCGGAGCCATTCAAAGGCGGCTACTTTACAACGCGAGGCGCCTTTTCTTATTTTCCTCTAAATATTTTCGTCGGTTTTCGCGGTATAATGTGTCACCGCACTGATAAATGTTTACAAACTAAAAAGAAAACCTAAAAGACTAACGATTTATACAGATTTACAAAACGATTCAATAAACTTGCTATATTTGACTGGTTATCATCAGCTTTATTTTTTATTTTCAAGTTTTTTTAATCAAAAATAGTGTTAAAAGGTCGCACTCTTGTGGCAATGGGCTTGCCAAGCAATTGTTTTTATTTCATAATACAAAAATACACCATTCGAAATGCTTATCCACAATTAATTAGAATTTTTTCTAATCAAATTCAGCCTCAAAATAGCGATCAAACATAACTCCCTGTTAAACGGGTAGAAAACCTCTGGTGACGTAGTTTCACGATGGGCGACCAAAATTTAATAAATTGAGCTTCGGTATCACTGCAAAAATTTTGTGGGTTGATCATCGAGGCTATGTTATCAAACTAATCTATAAAAAACGTTATGATTTTTGAAATGTATACTGAACTATTATAGGAGGGTAAAAGCACAGAGTACGCTATCTTTAGATTACTAGAGAGTCTATATTCTCGGATAAACGGAGGAGTCGCTGCTGTAGTTTTCTGTGACCTGTCAAAAGCATTTGACTGTGTCAGTCACGGAATTCTGTTGCAGAAGCTTCAGTGTTATGGTTTTAGATGGGTTCCGTTAGCATGGTTTCAGTCATGTTTGTCGGGTCGTCGGCAGAAAGTGTTTGTGGGCGCGGAAATGTCATCAGCTCAGGAAGTGGAGTGGAGTGTGCCTCAGGGGTCAGTCCTTGGTCCTTTCTATTTTTTCTTTACATTAATGACTTAGCTTCTCTTAATATCAGCGGGCAATTTACACTGTTTGCTGACGATACAACCAAACTGTGGTATTGTGATGGCGCCGGAACTCTGAAAAACAAATAGCGATTTTGAAAGAGTGAAAACACTGTGTGATTCCAACCTTCTTTTACTTAATTTGAATAAAACCCATGTTGTAAGCTTTAAATGCAATATTGTTGGCGTTTCAAATGTGAACAATCAGTGCGAGGCTCAGTTTCTTGACTTGGTCCTAGAGAATGAGCTTAAGTTTGAACCCTACATAATTAATTTAGGAAAAAAATCGCATCAGGCTTCTATGCTCTCAAGTCTATATTATATGAAAGTATTAAGATGTACAATCATTTGCCAATTTTTTTTAAACTTTGCCCAACTTTAAAGATAATGTGATTAATTCGTTTTAAACATCATCGATAAGTTAATCGTCGATAAAATATCATTTTCGTGCGATTGAAAGTGGTGATGTCATACCAACAATGTTTCAAACCAGTTACAAAATATTTAAAAATAGGTTCGACGGCGAGAGAACAGCTTTAGCCTCAGCTACGCTACTGCGTACTTACATTTTAACAATTTTGACAAATAATTCAGCACAATCAAGTCGAAACTATAGAAGGCAGGCAGGCAATCTCCACAAAGACGTGTGTTTAACAAAGGCTCGCGGTCTGTTTGAGAGGATGGCAATATACTTGATGGTGGTATCAGACCTAACATTAGACTACAACTGCCAAGGGACCAATTCAGTTTACTACTGCGTCAAATGAGCCATCAAGAATCACGGATATATCTGGGATAGTCTGGAATTATACGAATATTTGACTTTGAGGTTACTGTAAGTAGATCTCAGAAACCGAAAATAACTGCACCTTTTTTAAATCAATTGGGTTAAGTAGCACCGTTTTATACCAACTTGGTAACTTGGACAAAAAAAATACTTTTTAATATTTGAATATGGCAGGGATGTCCAGACAGCGTAAAGTTTAGAAAATGCGTATTCCTTTGACAATATAATTTCTTGAACAGAAACAGATTTTTTCAAAAGCAACATTTTTTGAGAATACAAGTTCTTCAAATACCATTTTTTACATTTCCATTTTAAACTCTAATAAGTAGTTTAGAAAATGTTAATACGAAACGGCAGACGCCTTTGTTGAGCGTAATTCTTTTTCAACATTTTTTAGATTGTTAAAATCCTATACCTACATAAAAACACTTAGCATTATGACCCCAACAACATATTTTATACTCATTAAATTTGGTCAGTAGCTATGTTATTCTACGTAGGGTTCGTGATAATTTCAATACTTTTTATATTCCGTAAAACTGATTACATGGAAAGCTTCTAAAAGCCCAAAGGAAACACATCTTTTAAACACATTCTCAGAGAATTTATTCCAAATAATGTATATATGCTACTTTTTTGGTAAAAAGATAGTATTAAGAAAAAATAAATATATATGGTAATTTCGTGATAGATAATTTAACGTGATCGAGAAGAGAAAATTTCTTGATAAAAATATTTTTTATATAAAAAACAAAATGTACGATAACAAACGTTGTATATTTAGGACAAGTAAAACTGTATAATATAAACATTTCTTTTCTTGTAAATAGATATTTTTCCTTGTTTAAAACACAGGGCTTTGAACAAATAACAAACCAAATTTAAACTTGAACAGAAAACAAACTAAAACTGAACTATTTTTAAACTAAGTTCTCTCAAAGATGTTTACCTCTATGCCACGACTTCCGAAAACCGTTAAAATTTCCCTTAAAAGCTTAAGCTCTAACAAAGACAAAAATTACAGTTACCTACGTTGATTTTTTCTACACTGAGAAAATCGTTAGGACTATTTTCATACAGAATTGTAGCAAAGTCTTTGTAGAGCAATTTACTCCAATTATTGGATTATTATTAGTGACAATTTTTTTACATTTTCATACACTTCTAGCAAGTTTTGCTACAAACTAGTCTTCGACATTTTTGGGAACTAATGGTAGGAAAAAGGTACACAATAATTGTAGTGAAATGTCCTACAATGTTTTTTCAGCGTATAAGAGTCCAAATCCTAAACTATAAAATTATTTAATACGATTCAAATTAGTTAGCTTAATATTGCCACCAGGGTATTTTTTAGCATTCCGTGAACAGATTACAGACACAATTAAGTGCGTGAAGACATTAACATTCAGAGTCATTAGGAAGGTTTAAGATTTAATACTGGTTTAAATTAAGATCTTCTAGTTGATCAGTTAGGTTTTGACAGATTCTTGTTACACAGGTCATTGTTAATAAGTAGTCATTAAAAACTTACGAGTTATCTTATTATTTCAGCGATTTGCTTGGGCTCGACATAATTTTTATCTTGATATGTGTTGCTAAAATGAATTTAGTTCTATTGTTGTGGAAAATATGTCATAAAATTACCTTTTTCTTTATAAATTTGCGAAAAAACTCAGAATTCACAGTACAAAACTTAGTTGTCTTATTCTTACACTTGTCAGTTTTAAAACCTTTGGTTGTCAAATTAGACCAGTCTAGTGTTGGAAAATCTAGCTGTTAAGTTCTTTACAGAAAAAACGTACACTTGGCCGTTTTCTGGAACTTAGTTAAGTACCTTTTTTGGGTTTGGCCAAGTTTGCTTAGATTTCATCATCGTTTTTCTGTCTTTTTATCAACATTCTTCAAACTATTAACATTTAATGTCTATATAAAAGAAGAACAATCTATCTACGGTATTCTTTTTGTCTTTTCAAAAAATGTACTTTTGAAAAAGATGATTTTGAAAAAAAAAATTCGAAGAAATCTTTCGAAAAATCTTCGTAGATCTATAAAAGCTAAATAAATTTAGATATTTTAAATGATATTATGAAATATGAAAAACGATAAACTTCTCATTGTTCCAAAAATAAAATTGTCCCAAAAAGCAACACTGTGCTTCTTACGATTGTCACTACTTCCTTTGCTTTCACACTTAACGCCGCCGTTACAATTCACGCCTTTTCAACTATATGCCTTTATACGAAAGTACTATTCTCCTCCTTCGCGTGGGGTCTCTCTGAATAGCCCTCATCAGCTGAATTTATTTCCTGGTTTTGCCACGATTTATCCTCGACTTCAGGATGTAATTGCATAAAGAAACGGGTCTCTACTAATAGTGCTAATTGACGTGAATAAAACACAAGCTGGAAAAGAGAAATTAGGGAGTGTTAACATCAGCAGCAGGGCATATTATGTGTATACAGTGTGCTTTTGTCAAATAAGCCACAAGGCTCCCTTTTTTTAAATTTATTTTAAGTACCTAGCCATAAGAAAACATTATTATATTTACAAATATTTATAAAACAACTTCAGTCAGTCAATTTGTTGTTGAATTATACGTATTTTGTTGTCAGTATCCAACACTTAAATGCCTTTTTAAATCAAAAAGGTAACGAATTAAAAAATTAAAAATATAGTTTCATTAACGTTTTCATAGTTTACTAATTAAATTTGGCCACCAATACTTAGGCAGGAAGTTAGTAAAAATAATTATATTATTGAATAAATAGGTAGTTATATATTTTTTTCTCCTACGGTATATAGTCATGTTCCTGCATTACCTGAAGACTTGTCATTTTGACTAACATCAAACCTCATGCTGACAGAAAAGCAAAAGCAAAAAAACGATTATCCGGAGAAATATTTTCAAAAATCCGAAGAATTCATTCAGAAAACTCTTGTATGTTTTTCTAATTATTTTTTACAATTATTTAGTTCATTTTTAATTTAGTTAGTTTGAATTTATTAGATTCTTTGATAACGAGACTAGATATTTGGTCTCGAAGCGTCAGAAAAATTATTTTATTCAGATTAGGTTTTAGACAGAATATTATGACAAGAGTCTAGGGGATGGGTGCAACTGTTTATCCTGGGCTTCCGCATGCGCAGAGGAAGGAACAATAGTGGATTTTTTTCGCACCGATCCCTCTTCGCTTGCGAGGAAAGAGACCGGTCAGGGTCCCTCACCAGGTGCTAACCCTATTCCGACCTTAGGGTGCCCTCCGATCCACCGTTCGCTACATTTTCTGGACACACAACAAACAAAACATAATTTTTAGGTTAAGGTACCTTTAAAAAAAGACAAAACAAAATTTTTATCAAGGAAGGAGTGCTAACCCGTTTCCAATACAACTTTTAGAGCCGATTTCCTAATTTTTTATAAAATTTTAAATGACAAAAATTAAAAAGAAGATGCGGCCGAGCACGGATTCGATCCAACACCTCTCGGTCAATAACCAATTCAATTCAATTCAAAACATGTTTATTATTTCTAAGTTTTACATTTGCGCTGATGTGCAAAGGTATATAGTATAAAGGATGTATATAATATATAACTAAAATTAAGTGACACACGCCAAAAATTAGTGTGGAAACACTATAATAGCGCGGCAAACACCGGCAAGCCGGGAGCTGGTGTAAGCTCAGGGTACATCATGTGCAATGACCGGATTACTTTACCACTGGACTACGTGGCTCATGCTAGGAAATCGGTAAACTTATTAACAAGTGCGTCATTTATATTTTTGAGGTTATTACGCATGCGGAAACCCGGAATAAAAAGTTACACCCATCCCCTAGACTCTTTACAGGATATGTACTAACTACACTAGAGATAGATTAGGGTCAGGCATACTTTTTATAGTTCAAAATCACTGACAGTGTACAGAACATTTATTTTTTCAGGATTGGTTTTTGTATTTTTATTACTATTTTGTAAATATTAATTTTCCTTAACAATAGAGTGGCGTAAAACCCAAATAATATTTCTTTTAAATATGAATCCGCCACAATCATACAGCCATTTTTTTCTCATTAGACCAAATAAACTTAAAAACAATTAATAATTCGCATTATTAATATTATGCGTTAAAAGGTCCGTTTTTATTTTCTACGCGGAGTGTACTTTGCTGAAATCAACTATTTGGTGTCTCTGTCGTACACTGACTCTCCTGGTCTGTCATCTGCGCATCTCAGAGCTCATGCTAGAATGCATGACCTGTAACTTTGCCTATTTTGCTTTCGTTCAATTAATCACATGAAAATTGCCATCATTAACTGTTGAAGATCGGCATAGGGTATCTAACATGCAAAATACTCGGAATTTTAAGTACAATTCAAATATCGAATAAAAATTGGAGCATTCCATTTAAAAAACTAAAGTTCATGTGTGCCCTGATTTTTGAGCAATCCTGTATAATTATAATACTAAAAATTCTTAAAATTTGTAAAGAAAATAGCATTGACGGGTTCGTATACACATGGTTATGAAAATATTTGGAGTATTCCATTCTTTTTACCCACGCTGTACATATAACGCAACGTTCTACTGTCCTAAATTTTTAAACCATGTTATAATATTGTTGTTTCAACTCAGACCCACAAGGGCCTTATTACTAGGAAAATAGCGGTAATGTGATGCGTGGCAAAACGGAAAACCACCAGTATTTAATGAACACCGCTAATAAATCAAAGGGCGCGACGCGGCGTATTTCATATTTTATTCAGCGGCGTATAACTTACACACCTGCATAGAAAGTTATAAATCTGCCGTGAGCTCATTTCTAATTTGGACGGAAAAGCTTTTTGCTTGCTTTCGCGGTGCACTGTACTAGTCAGTGGAGATCGGTTATTTTTAATATTTAGACAGTGCCGCAAAAATGGTATACTACTATTTCCATATACAAGTTTGACAATGCTTAATACCTATAAAGGTTTTAATATTTTAAGTTTACGAAATTTAAAAAAAAATCATTCAAATCCGAGTGGCTATTGTAGTAAAGATTCATGCAAAATTATGCAATAATTTTCTTAGTGCATAGTGTATCTTTGTAATTTTTTATCATAATTGCTCAGTTCTATTCAGTGGGGGACTTTTGGGGTTGAATGTTTACCTGTTAGTTTTGTTAGGTAACGTCTAATCTCGGGCGTCATAAGTTGAACTAAATAATTCTGAGCCACGAAGGGCCCCGGCAGCAAAATACCTTAAACCGGCACTGGAATAATTATGACCATTATCTACGTTATTCCATATCTACAATGCATTTCAAAAAAATTATATTTTACATAAACGTCTTTCGAAAAAACTATTCAAAATCAAAGATATTTTAGAGAAATTCTCGTAAATCTACTAACGGAATATCATGAGTGTAGTTTTCGATGGAACACAAATACACTAGTGTCCAGGTAGGTATTTAAAAAAAAGCATCTTGAGAAGTCGAAACCTATTAGCCAGAACTTCTCAACCTCAAGCAAAATGAATTTCTAGAGCTATTGAAAAATATATTTGAGACCTCACATCCCTTGAGATAGAATACTAGTATTTAATGAATTTTACCTGACTGTGAGTTCCAATAAAATAAAATTGTTTTTCAAATAATTAAAAACTAATAGAATTTCTCACTGGAATTAATCTTTAATTCATCCTGTTTGTAATACAAACGTTTTGCACTTGGAAACATCTTTATAACCCTCATGAATACCCAAAGCAGAGCTACTGAAAATTTCATTCAGCAAAATGCTGATTAAATGTACATAATCTTAGCCCAAAACTTGCCAAGAAGCCACAAAAGCGCGGCTACCAGACACGGGACTCTTGAGGCGGTATTAAAGATACATGAGACGCGATTCGGCTGACCGGACACACATGCAGATCCTTTCATCTTGATTTAGTAATGGCGTGTCCCCAAGGCGATATGAATACACATAAATATCAAGTTTGGATCCTTTTCAGGGGTCCAGATGCCGACAAAGTTTCAAGAACGTCCGGACGACACATTATGTAGTCGTTTGCTTAATCTCTTTTAATGAGATGAAATATGGTAATATCGGGAAGATATTTATAGGCAATATTAACAACTACCAACAGTTGTTCATGGCATCTTTATCTATCTAAAAAGAAATCTGATATATTTTAGGTCTCCAAACTAACCCCTCGTCTCTTTAATTCAGCTTTGAGATCATCCACTTTACATGTAGAATATACAAGGTGCCCAGGAATGGATTTGACATTTTGATGGCTGATAATTAAAAAATTTCTTGAGGTTTTAAAAATAATTTATTAAGGCTAAAATTCACAGAATATATGCGGATTTTATGTTTTAAAAATAATATTGTCGATTTGCCTTCCATTTCGGTATAAACACTCTTGCAATCCCGTTTTTATGTGGTCGAAAACTGCTAAGCACATCTTAGGTGATATTCCATTACTTTCTTCCGTATAATTTGTCAGTGAATCGAAACACGCACACAAAGAATTCTGTCGGTTGGACGAATAATAACAAAAATATTAGGGTTTAAAATTCGACCAAATTCAAATCATTCAGTTTCCCGCTTGACGTCATTCTACGAAAAAAACCTTAACGTAGTGGGTAATGTGGCGAATCAAATAAAGGCTAAGGCAACACCGCCATTATAAATTATAAAATATTATACGTTGATTGTTTCTTCATTTCTCTTAATATGTCTGTGTACTAGTTTAGTATAAATTTCGAATATTATAACGTTTTTTAATAATTGAGTTTGATACGATGACAACCCGCAAAATTTTTGCAGCGGTGCCATCGTTTAATTTATTTACTAAATTTGGGTCGCCCATCGTGGGACTACGTCAGTCGAGGCAACCTCCCTTATAGTAAGCGATGTTTCATCGCTTTTTTAAGGTGAACTTGATCAGAAAAAATTCCTTTTTTTTTTTTGGGGATATGCTTTTCGAATGGAGTAATTTTTTATTACAAAAAAAATGTTTGATAAGCCCGTTCTTTATTAATCTGTTTATGTAACTAGACGTAACGGACCTTTTTAGTGGCTCCTGGAGTAAATGTTTATAACAATAATCGCTGCCATCAAATAATAGTTGTTATGGTAAAGTCTACGATATATGACAACAAGCCATCGCCTAGCAGTATAATATTAAAAATTATGCATAATTAATGTAAAAAAAAATATTTTGATCACCAAAAAGTTTAGGGAAGCGGTGCTTCCCCCGCTTCCATGGACCGCATATTTAAAATAATATCAAATTTTTCAAGAAAACAACCTAAAACAAATGAAACGTACATTCTAATATACAGAACGCGGACCCTGGTCTCACATTAAATTTACTGTTAGAAAATGGGAAGGGCCGTCGCTGCAGACATAACATGATGAGAATGTAGGGTACCTGAGGAGTCCCAGGAGTGACCGCTACGTCCATTCCTGCCGCACTAACGAGCTGCTTCCTGTGCTTTATAATGAGGATTTGAAAATATGTAGAATTATTTTAGAGTAGGGAGATAGTGCAGAGAGAAATTTGCATTAGTCTAAGTAGGGAAGCGTCAGACTTTATGAGGCACCTTGAAATTTTTAGTGGGAAGTAAATAAAAATGAATGGTGTTTTGAGAGATGTATGAATTAACAACACAATACTTTAAAAAAATCTGATTTAGGGTTAGCACTAACATTTTACGGAGCTAAAATGATTATAACTGTTTTCTTAAATCATACATTTTTATTGGTACAACGTTAAGTACTGGCGTCGCTTGCTTTCCTTCTTTTGATCCTAGTCTTGCCGATGAGCCGCGATACGGCGAGGCGTGTCCCAGGTTGGACTTGCAAAAGGATATAAATATATATAGCTTCCTGAATTTTGGAGATTTTGTCATTTTGTATACGCCTAGGCGGGGATAAAATACTTCTTTAGCGCTGCCTAGCTATATCTTCTGCAATTGTAATGGCAGTTATATGTATTTTCAGGTGATTTTCTGTCTTTTTAGTCTGGAAAGTTGCAAGGGGTTTTGGAAATCGAGTTTTCAATGTGTGGCCATAAAAAAAGTCTCGCGACGTGTGATCGCAGGACCGCGGTGGTCACCCAACTGGCATATTACGACTAATGATTCGGTCTTCGAAAAATGTTTCCAAAAATTTAAATGATCAGCCATCCTGCTGGAAGTAGCCTTATCGCATCTCTTCATCGTCTAATGCGTTGACAAAATTTTCTAAAATTTAAATATGATATCGCCCCGAATTGAGAGTCCCTCCAAAGAAAATCGGTCCAATTAACCTTCTTTTCGATATGGCCGCCCACATGCCAACTTTCTGTGAATGCAGATGCTTTGTAAAAAAATGTGGATTTTCAGAACCCCACATTCTCATTTGTTGATAATTTACATAACCAGAGAGGTAAAACCATGCCTCGTCAGTATAAAAGGTTTTTCAAATACGTTTTCATTATTATGCAAATTACCCATAAATCTATCTGAAAATTGCATTCGCTGCGGCTTATTGTTTGGTAACAATTCTTGGACTGAGCTTAGACGCTAAGCGTGTAGATACAGGTCACATTTCAGGATTGTATTGCAGGTTCCGTAGGATACATATACCTGCTGGCTTAAACGCCGAATAGAGGTGTGTGGGTGTTCATTAACAATTTGCCTCAATTCTTCTACTTTTTGTGCTGTGCGAACTTTGGGTCTCCCACTGCCACTGAAATTAATATTTCATTACCCGTTAGGAAATATTTTACTTTTCGTAACTAGTTACTCAAAAGTGTCATCGGTTTTGAAAAGTGTCACGTTATATGTCAAAATTGGAAAAAAAATATTCGTATTTTCGGAACCCTCGTGCGCGAGTTACAGCTTTTGATTTGTAAGTAAAATTGATAACAATGCAAATTAAAGTAAAAACATCAGAATACAGGTTAGCCAATTTTATTCAACTTTAGATGGTCATTTCTCCGAGAAATACATACGAATTCGACATAAAATACTTATAAGACCTTTTTGATTGAAAATTTAATTATCTTTTATTTGGTTTAAAACTTAATTCTGACATAAAGGGAAAGAAATCTAAGAAAATGGCTAAAAACTGATTTTTGACACCCTTACCCACAGTCGAGGGGAGAAGCCGGCCTCGTTAGAGAGGGAAAACTATAGAATTTGTTGGCAATAGCCCAAAGAACAATTACATCCACTAAAATTCTTAATCTTGGAATATTCTCTGAAATTGGACTCTTGGCGCCTGGCGTGTAGAAGTGATTGTTCAATTTAAATATTGTTCAATACTTTTACATAAAACACACTCGAAGAAACTAGTTACAATATATCAAATACGAAATCTTAAACTTTTAAAACCCAAAAGGCCGAAAATATTGGTTTCAGCATCATTTGCCCCGTCATAAAAGGCGTCCGTCCACCTATTTTGCTTCGATTTCCATAGAAATATCCGCAACGGAAGGGCCTTGTAAATAATTCAGAGTGACCCTCTAATAGAGCCTTGTAGCGTTTCCAATACTTATAAGTTATGGTATGTGACCGGCGACATTTACATAAGGGCGAATCTGAGTCAAGGGAGTTGTCAAAGGCATAAAGCTGAATTCAGGGCCGTCACCATTCTTATTTTTGTCTATGGTTTAAAAGATTGGAGGTTGAAAGGGGAAGGGAAAACATCTGCAGGCAATTTGTTCCATAATCTGGAGACCCTAGGTGTGAATGAGCGAGGGAGAAGGTCTAGGCTTTCGTAGCTGAACAGTTAATGGATGCATACGTAACGTGCCTCTTGTTGTTCTGTTCAGAATAGTCAAGGGAAGAATTATAACGGCTAGTTCTTCTGACCAAAATCCATGGATATATCGGTAGAAAAGGGACAGATCCCCTAAGCGCGGCGATGAACGGGAAAAAAAATTTCTTGTGAGGACTGGGTCGTTGATAAGTCGAATGGCTTTCCTTTGGATTAAATCAAGGATGTTAAATGTCGAAGGTGATGCCGCTCCCCAGATGTGGGAACAGTACTCTAGGTTAGGTCGTATTTGCGAAACATAGAGAGTGTGTAAGTTGGAAGGGGAGAAGTACGTCTGATTAAAATAATCAGCGTTAATCAATGCTCAACATTAAGAAAAAGTTTCAAAATAAAGTTAATTTCAAAGATTAAAAAATGCTACAAAGTTACGCAAAATATAAACATTCCCTGTTGGTACTAAACCGGCCGCAGGGCGCAAGGCCGTGCTGCCGTATCCGTAATTTGATTCGCCATATTGCCCACTACGTTCAGTTGTTGTTCGTAGGATGACCTCAAGGGAAACTGAAGTTGGTAGAATTTCAAACCTGATTATTTTTGTTATTATACGTCTAGCCGACGCAATTTTTTGTGTGCGTGTTTCGATTGACTGATTGTGCAATAATATTAGCATATTTATTTAAAATGCAAAATGACTGAATAAGCCCATAATTAATTATAAAAACATATAATAATCCGGTCCTGCCTAAGCCACAACACCGTATCCAAAAGAGACACGTTTGTTTGCATATGTATGCAGCTTCTTCAGGCGGTGACAGTTGTTGTAACCGGACACAGTTTCCTTCTGGACGGTCTTTCACGTCTTTTTATGTCCCCCAAGCTGACGCCACTAGGTCCGTATGTAAATCAGAGGAAAATATTTGCTTATATCAAACCCTAGAAGTTGTCTCTCTATAAGTAAGGTAAAGAAGAATCTGAAATATTAACACCCAGGTAAAAAATATGTTTTTTTTTCTAAATTTGATGTATACAGGGTGGCCCAAAAAGAGAATATCATTTCACACTTAATATTTGAAATAGAAATCTCTTTTGATATTTCATTTTTGAATTTTGCGTAAAATCTCAATCATATTACGTATCATGCCCTATGTCTAAATTGAAGTGTTCGGGTGAGGTGTCTCACAGTACTACTTGAACTTCGAATGGAAAGATTCGCAAGTATCTGTAGTTCTTAAAATACTTGCGGATTGTGTTGCCCAGATGTATGATGGAAAATGAGAATCGTTATCAAAATATTATTTCGGTTAAATGTTTTGCTAACTCTTCTAGCCTTTTGTCTTTACACAGAAAAAACTTCTATGCTATTTTCAATAATAGTATTATTCTTGACCACTCTCACATTAGTTATATTAAAGTTAATATTGTCTCAACAAAACTTCATTGAAATAACCAAAAAAAGAACAATGCTTTAAAAATAGACTTATTTTTAGAGCTCAAAAGTAGTCTTACTTCTTTGACAACTATATTACCATTTTGTCAATTACAAAAATACTATTGGAAACCAATAAATTATTAATATTCCTTAGAGTATAGAATTGTTTATGCTAAAACATTAAATTATTTGACGAGAATGCTCAAATATAATTGGGTGAAAAATAGCTATTTGTGGGCGGTGTGAAATTAAAATATATTTTATTAAACGAACAAGAGCTAGTGGGCCCGTAATAATTCCCTAAGATAATTTTTATTCTCAAACTAAGGTAATAATGAGTGTTTTTTAGAGAAATAATGTTTTTTATATTGGAAACATTTTTCCTTGTTCAATGCATATTTAGTTTCTTTTCTCCAATTTGTCCGACAACATTTTTTTATTATAAAAATAATCTAGGTACAAATAAAATTTTTCCAGAAGAACAAACGTCTCCTTACCCCCATTGTCTAATATGGCGTGTTTCCTTTGATCACATTGAAAGAATTATTTCGGATCCATTTAACATGGCGCTTGGCGTCGCTCATGGCAGTCACGAAAAAACTTTTACCAAACTCAAATAATCGCTAACTTTTTCTTGGGACATATCGATTTCTCAAGGTGAACTACAATGGCAGCTCGCTCCAATTTCTCTTAAAACTTTTTTCTTTCCGAAGCGGCGAAGTTTTATTTTGATAACATGAAAATCCCTTATAGCTGAGGCTTTTCGATATTATTTTTTCCGGTGGTAATTTTTCTGGGACAACAGATTTAAATATTTAAGCAAGAAAAACAAAGACGTTCTGGTAATGGCTTCGCTGGAAGTATTGGTAAACAATAGGTATAAAAAAGATCATTTAAAAGTATTTTCTTCTAAAGAAAATCAATCGCTGGAGATTAACTAGAGCAATCCATAAAAGTATTGCCGGTTTTGTTTACAAATTCATTGATTTCTGGTGACATTCTCAATAAGTAAAAAGATATCGAAGTATCAGCAGTAATGCCATTAATACAGGGCAAGAGTCATTGATCATTCCAAGTTAAATGATAATAATGAGCCAGTGACAACAAATGAGAAAAGCAGTTTAATACCCTAGCAGTGAATTTCAAAAAGAAAATTATATCGGGATTAGCTGACACCGTCTTAAATTTTTGTCAAGTTACTCAAGATTTAACTAAAGCTGGCCAACGCTTGCCTTAACCCTCCTAATACTAACTGGGGTAGTTTTGTACCCCAACTTATTTTTTTTGAGGTTATTTTGCAATATCTTTTTTTCCGTTTGTTATAAATTGAAATCGTCCTAGAAATACTCATTTGAAGTAATGTCCTACATTATCTACAAGTTTCATTAAAAAAAAGATTTATACTGTATGTAATACTACAGCACAAAGTGGCTGGTGTGCAAGAATATCCCAGTTCGTATTCCGTATTAAATGATTTAACAACCATGGTGGGAGTACTAAAACACAGTACTAAACGGGTTATGTGTAGAAAATATTCAAATTAAATAAAAACTGCATTTTGTTAACAGTATAAAAGACTGTTTTTCTTTACTTTTTTATTTGTTATTATTATAAATCATTTTCTAATTAATATATTTAATTGATTTTTAGTAATGGGGGTTGTTTTTATTTAAATAACAAAACAAACAAAGTTTTGTTGACAAAATAAGCTGGGATCGGTTGGGGTACAAAAATACCCCAGTCAGTAGTTTATGTTGGTTAAATATGTCAGTATTAGGAAGGTTAAAAAGAAATCGGTTAACATCTGCGTTTACATTCGGGAACCGGAGGCATTCGCGTAGCTACCAAGCGTAAAAAGTTGTACCTGATCTGTCTTCTGTTTGTTTTGAAGTGCAATTGTGTATTTTTGGACGAATAATAAGTATGAGAAAAACAAAGTGACATATCCTGCAATTAAACTGAAAAGGAAAAAGGTTTATTGCTCAAAACAGTAGGAATGTAAGAACATTTTTTTTATTGAAATAAATATTCATACCTTATTCAATTATATTAATATTTTCCTGATGTTCCGCCCAAATATGTCGGAAAATCCGTAATCAAAGCCTGATTTCATATTATATTTCCAGTTTTAAACTTTTCCAATTATTTTCTGTCCCTTAATCTCATTTTCCATATTCAACCGTATAATGATAATTTTACGGGAGAGTAGGTTAGGTTAGGCTAGAGTGGCAGACTCCCAGCACCTGCCGACTGGTCTCACATACACCTGGATGGTCCGTTGTGTTACCACATTGTCTTGGAACTAACCTATGATGATTCATGCAACCAGAGAAGATGCAGGGGGATTGTTTAAGCCTCACCATAACCAGCCGCTACTGTTGGTAAACCTCATCAGACGTCCATGTGGTGCAGTGCTTACCTCCTCGAGTCCGCCGAAGAACATCTCAGCTAAGGCATCAAATCCTGTTCTTGCAAGGCCAAGAGATCCACACAAAAAATGTTGAACACTCTCTACCCCTTCTTCATCTCTGCAGCTTCTGCAGAAATCGTTTGCTGTATTTTCATACATTTTGCGTGACTACCAAACAGACAGTGTCCGGTCATCAAAGCAGTTATGTTACGTAGGTCCTTCCTAGTGTGTCATAACAATGTTGCGGTTCTAATATACTTGTATTAGAGGCATAGTTGCTTAGAGATGCTACAGGTTATTAGCTCTGTCAATCTGTTCTGAGCTAGTTGCGCGACAATCAATATCAACTCTAATTATTTCCAGTGGTCTGGCCAGAGTGCTCTCCGCTAGGGTGACTTTCATCTCTGCGCCTTTCCTGGCCAGTGCGTCGGCCTTCTCATTACCCGGAATCCAGCATAAGGTGACTCGGTGCTGGGCTCCAAGTCTGCGGAGGGTATTGCTTGGGTTTGATTGGGGAAATATCGGAAAGAGGATTTTTCTTTCAAATCAGTGTATTGGAATGCAAAATTTTGCTGAATTAACTAGTATTTTATCAAAGATAAAAATTGTTGTAAATATTAATAATAATTATTAAAAATAATATTGTGAAATCAGTTTAATATATGGGTTTTCTAGTGGCAATTGTCTGTTTAGTTATATTATCAATAAGCTAACATTTTGGGCAGTTTCTGCAGATAAGAACAAATCTAACTCTTTGCTAAACTGACTATCTTTTGTTTTTAACACTAAATTAAGATTTAACGATCTATTAAAAGTCTTGTGCAACCGTAAGAGCCTATAAATACATTCGAAATTACAGTCATTTAGAATTTAATGTCTGACTTTTTTCTCTTATAATTGTAAAACTTCAAATTCCAAACCATTTAAAAATCATCTCAGTTTATTTTCCAATCTCTTATCCAAATCACGTTCCGCTAATGTTAAATTCCTTGTCACTCCCGGCGATTTTCTCGAAAAGGTAGGAGTGTCCACACATTCAGGATCCGGGAGTTGCTGCGTGTCTTCACACAATGCGACACCAATTACTGCTCCCTATTAAGAACGATTTTACTTATTTCAGCACGTAACTCTCTCGGTGAATTCAATTCATTAGACCATTCTATGGTGCTCTATATTTAACTTAAACGAAGGCGTTTTATTTGAGATTTCTTTACATTTTTGCATCTGGAAAAAGATAAAACATTGCATTTTTCTTAGGGCTCTAACAAACTAGAGATTTTACAAGTGTGTTAAGGTTTTAGGTACGACACCATGTAATCCATACTCAACCTCTCTTAAACCCTTTTAAAGAATATATTTTGTTTAACTACTCTATGGTGCAATAAAATAATATGTAACTTAAACGAAGGAGTTTTATTAAAACTGCCAACTAAAAAAGTGTGGCCCACTTGAGTCCCGCCAATTATGTGATAATTTAAAATCATATTAAATACAATAATAATAAAGATACTAAATAGGTTAGAGGTTACCTACCAGGTAAGGCGCAAGTGGGCCATTATATTTTAAGACCCGGGAAGTAGCTGGGATATATTTATGTTCGCGGGACGCAAGCGGGTTATACCGTATTTAGATATACTCATATAAAAAACAACTATGAACCGGGGAGTTTCTAATTGTATTGAGGTTTTCTGTAATTAATTAAACAATATTCTTATACCCTTTGAACTGAAAATACAATAAAAAACTTCTCATGTTTGAAGAAATTTATTTTCTTGCGAAGAAGCCCCTTTTGCGAGGACCATAAACAATAATTCCGCACAATTTTCTTTACTGCTAAATATGTAATAGTATGTTACTTACAAATAAGATATTTTTAACGTTTTACAATTTAAAATCTAAACATATCCCTCTCGGTGTAAATACGATTTTCGTTATTTGTCAACCAACATCCTTCCTTTCCCGGTATGTCTATGTATACATCGTGTATATTCGAATGCCCTGCAGCTGTTAACACACAAAAGTGTATACGAAATAATACAGTTATATCTGGCTCCCCACGCACAGTAAACATAAGGATCTGTCGATCTCGCATCTTTATGTTTACCAGCTTATTACTCCGTGTTAAGACACCGAATGATGGTTGCTGACGTAAAAGAAGGCTGCCGTGGAGGCAAGAAAAGCCCTAATATCACCTTGTATCCGGTGCTTAAGACACCTGGGGGAAGACATATTTACAGGGCTGGATACAGAAATTTCTTGCACACGCAAAAAAAGAAAGTCTTTAGTTCAAGAAAATAATTACTTTAAAATAAGAAAATCTTGAAATATTTCTTTAAAGTAGGAAACTATTGCTTAACATATTTGTTTCAGAAATTTAACTATTATGGTAATTATGCTAATAAGCTGCAAATAAGCTTTTTCTCTTTATTTGTCATACGCTTACTTTGACAGTGGCACCTCAGGTTGGGTTGGGTTGGGTTGGGTTGGGTTAAGATGTATTATACCATAAAAATAAATGAGAAGCAAAATATGCTTACTTGAATTTGGCGATAACATTTAATAATACTGATGTAAAATTTTTAATTAAATGCACTGCTTTCTTGTGACTTCGGCTTTTCTTTGCACAAGAAGAAAAACTTCGATCAGGTGCAAGCTATACTTGCATAATTAGTGTTCCATGCCATTAGCCTGAGCAAACCTTGGCCGCCCGATCTCCGTCGATCTGCCGCGCTACCCGCCGTCGCGGTACCAACGCCGTATCACATCGCGTATGCGCGGAGCTGAGTGGAGGAGCTACTGAGCCAAATTAAAAATTTTGCAAATCGTGTAAGGATAAAAGGTATTCCTTACATCGTGAGAAATATTTTTTGTCGAAAAACTTTGTCGCTAAAAAAAGGAAATAAACAATTAAATTGTTTATATCAATTGATCCCGCTAGAATTTTTAATCCCGTATTTAATTCAATTTCTTTAGTTTTGTGATTGTCACTACCACATTTTGTAAAATAAAAGAGGTAGCATTTTTTTTAGATGGATACCTACTTTGGTATCTAGTAAACATACAAAAAACAGCGGGGGGGCTTATTATTTTTGGCTTATGGCTGAACCAGAGAGCCCCATGGGACGGGGTAATTTGGGTCACGCTTATAAAATAGTGTGTTAATCAAATAAGGCGCATGTGGGGGTTATTTGGACCACCAAAGATGGTTTTTAAAAAAACTCTCGTAAATGCTTATTATGGACACAAAAAAGAACGAAAAATGCAGAAAATACTGAAGTCTTTATTTTTTTAACAGATTTTTTTACAAAAACTTATTTTTCATGGTACATCGGGTACTACCTAAATCTATATAAATAATGGAAACTATTACTATAATTCAAGAATAAACATTTTAAATCAGGAAACATAAAATAACTTAAACTCTTAGGAAATACGGATTAGGTAGGCAGTTAGCATAGGTTGTAACAAATAAATTGGTTCATAGCAGGTAATTCTGTAAGTCGTTTTCCGGAAACTCGAAGTAATATCTCCTGTCAGTGCGCTTTTTCTGGAGGTTACTAAGCAACTTTACGATCATATCTGGTGTTGTGAAATCCTCATCTTTGTTTTCTACAAAATGGATGTGTGTTCCGGGATTCCTTTTCAATTTAAAAATGGTACATAATTTTTTCCTTTCCTGGCATTGGTGTATAGCCTCTTGTATGTTCGAACCATCTGAAAGGCAAAAATGTCTTTAAAATAAGTTTTAACTTTGACCCAAAAAGTCCCACACATTGACCCAAAAAGCCCCGCTCCAGGATAAGCCTCCCTAAAAATACATCCTAATCCAAATCAAATATTTTTCTAGTTGTATGTCCTCTCAACTGATTAAAGTTTTTATTTACATCCATAGTGTATTTTAAGCTAAGTGACGTTCATATTGTTCTTTATTTTCAAGCTACTTATGATTTTACTTTTATTTTTTGGGCCTTAAGACAGTCGCGGCCCGTGATTTTTTTTACAGGTGTGTCAAAATTTTGTGGGCAACTGGTGATATCAACGCAACAAGCAAAATACACATTTTTAATTAAGGAAGGTTTTTTAATAATGTGGCTAGTTTTACCAAGAAATTATTTACCTACAGATAAACACCGCAAAAAAACATAAAATAGGTACTGTAGTATATTGAACATTACTACTCTAGATGTTTATGACTTTTAGTATTGTTTTTCTATGTGTTTTGGTGTAAGATTGTTAGCGGCTTCCCGTATTGATACGTCTCCTCAATAGAGGTCGCGCCGTGTACTAAAAGTATGATTATTCATAATGTGTCAAGAGTCAGTCAGTATGAATGAAGCGTGTGCATGGTGAATGAATGAAGCAAGATGGTAGAGGAATTCTTCCTCGACCGAGGTATTACCACCCCACACATCCTCTTAAAGGGCTGGTGAAATCCCTACGGATGTTTCTAGCTGTGGATGTGTGAGTCGATTCCCCAGTACACCCACGGTACATAGTACTTAGACTTCGGTCTTCGTGGGATGTCAGAAGATAAAAAAATAGGCAATACAAGGAAGGATTCTCTCTCTCTACCATGAAGTCATTTTCGTTAAACAAGAATTTTTGGTAATTTACAATAAATCTAAGTTTTTATACAGTTTATCCGTTTCATTATTTAATTCAACTAAACTGCTGGCCAATTCAAGCGGGACAAACTAAATTTTTGATAAAATTTAGAGTGGAATATTTTCGAAACGAAAAAAGATTCTGATTTAACTTTTTCAGTATGTAATTGAATAGTTCTTCTAGTTTTTATACTTCAAGGCACTATTGCTAGCAGTCGCTGCAACTCTATTTTACAGGGTGTTAAGTGAAACCCTGACTTTTTTGGAAAAGTTTTCCAGTTCCGAGAATCTAGGAAGAATTTTTTTTGAATTTTCTTTTCATACTAAAATGATCCATGGTCAAATACAAAAAAACAATTTCTCCGGATTTTCTCTATTTTCATTTGTTTTCCGTATACAGGAGTTAGTCGAAATTATCGACTTCTTCTTACAAAGGAACCCCTAATTTGGCCGTTTATTCACAAAAAGCGAAAGACCAAGTAAATTTGTAGTTTGAAGTAGTCCAGCTAACAAAATTAATACAAATTTTTGTACAGGGTGTAGCAAGTTTGGATCACGGGCTAGTAAATTATTATTTTTTAATTTCTACTACTTTTTCCTAAGTTAACTATTAATTATCACGTGCTACGTTAAAGGGTTAAAATTTGTTAGGTCCGATAACAGTACTGGTTAGAAAGATCCTTTTTGCCCAAACGGGTTTTTAATTTTTTGTCTGGTCCCATTTTTAGTGATTAAACGGCTCGCATTTTGAACCTAACTTTTTGCAATTGCATCCATGAACGATTGAAGTGAGAGTGCTTTTTTGGTGGTACATAATGAATGTTTTATCCAACCAAAAAACATGTAGTGGCCAAACAGCTAATGATGCTTATTCGAAGAATTTTTTAGCATTATACAGGGTTGCAAAAAATATACCACCTATACTTTATATGGAAGTCATGTGATTTTCAAATTAATTGAATATAGTCCCAATTTTCTTGGAACTTTTTGCCGAAACTGTTTTTGAATTTTTTTGTCTGGTCCCATTTTTAGTGATACAAATGGCTTGCGTTTAAAACTTAACTTTTTGCGATTGCATTCATGAACTATTGAAGTGGACATCGTTTATTGGTTTAACCAACCAATAAAAAAGTGTCGTGGCCATAGAGCTAAAGACGCTTATTCGCTGCTTTTGTCCGCGTTTGCCCAAAACATATCACCTACATTTTATATGAAAATCATGTGATTTTAGAGTCCTTTAGGTATTCATAAAGTTCCTTTTTGCTATATTAATAATTATTAAAGAAAATGTCCTACTTATTATTAATAAAATCTAGTAACGATACAGATAAAAAGAATAATATTCATTCGGAACTTTTTCACATTATACAGGATTGTGCAGAAGTTACTACTTATAATAGAAGCCACGTGTTTCTCGATATCTTTGGATTTTCGTAAACTTCGATTATTCATTATAAAAGAAAAATATTTTACCACTGCTCTAAAAAGTCAGTACATGGCATTGAGAAATTTTAATTAATAAGAAGTGTCTTAAATTAATAGTCACGGAGTACATTTTTCTCGTCAAAAATTGGAGATGGATAGTGAATTCAACTGAACAAGTTATAAAATTCTGTATAGCGTAGTTTTTAGAAGGTATAGAAATTTCAGAAGATTTAATTACTTTTGAAAGTACTCGAAAAGATACGTAATTTTCAAATTTAGTAGTTATTTTTCCCGGCATTACTTTAGGAGATCCAAAATGTAAATTTTGGTTGTTACTTTTATAGGTAAACAGAAAACGTTTTAAATTATAGAACATTTTTTTTACTTGAAGGTATTATAAAAACTTGCAACTAACGAAAACAAAACAAATCTTAATACCTAGTAGGACCTCCCCTTACATTTATTATCTCTTGGCATCTTCGAGGCATGCTTATTACCAAATTATTGACAAATTCTTGCTGAATATTTTCCCACTCCTGAACAATGGCGTCTGCAAGTTGTTCTAGAGTCTGAGGAGGATCTTCCCTAGAACTTACCAATAATTTCAATTTAGACCAGACGTGTTCGATAATATTCATGTCTGGTGATTTTGCAGGCCAGACCATCCTGGTAATATTATTAGCTTCCAAAAACTCTTGCACAATGCGTGCTCTATGAGGTCTGGCGTTATCGTCAATTAGCACAAAATCGTTCCCAAAATTGTTTGCAAATGGTAGAACGATATTGCTTAAAATTTCGTCCCTATATACCTGACCGTTAATGGGCTCCAATGTTAAAAAAAGTTCCGTTTTGCCATTAAACATTACACCACCCCAAACAGTAACGCCTCCACCACCAAAAGGTTCCTGAGGAGCCATATTCTCCTCCACATACCGTTCGCCACGTTCACGCCAAACTAATATTCTGCCGTCCGAGTGAATTAAATTAAATCTTGACTCGTCTACAAACATGCAGTTTTCCCAGTTATCTAATGGCCAATTGCGATGTTCATATGCCCACTGGAGACGTCTTCGCCTATGCTGTGGTAGAAGTCGCACACATTTAGCACGTCGCCGAGCTCTAAAATTAAAATTTTGGCTTAAAAATCTGTAGTATAGGTGTAGGGAATGAACCAATAAATAAGCCAACAGTAGCTTTTATTATACTAAAATGCAAAATTAGGTCAATTTTCATAACGTTAGTTCTAGGGAAGAACTAAGGAACATTACGCTGCAAGCACAAATAATGTGTTTAGGGTTGCCTATCAAAACTTTAATTTATGAACAACTTAGTTCAAGTTTACATTTATAATATCGGTGCGCAAAATCCAAGATTCACGCCTCAGCTGACGTCGATATTATAATAGCCGACTTACTAAAATGAAACACTAAAAATATTGGTACAAAAAATAAGATCTCATTTGAAGTAACTCACCTTAAGTTATTATTGTTTAAAGTTCTTCTAATGGTCCTATTGCTCACACGAATGTGTGTTCTTGCTCTGAACTCCTGGTTAATTTTCTCTGATGGAATTTTTCGCCTTCGACGAGCCTCTCTAACCAACCATCTTTCATCTGCAATGCCGACTTTCTTTTGGCGACCTCCCCCATAACGATAGTTTGCACTTCCCGTTTCGTGGAAGCGTTGACGCAGTCGAGATATTGTACTTCGCCCAACCCCGTACATATCCGCAATAATACTAATTTTTACCCCATCTTGTAGTAAACGCAAACAATTAGCTTGTTCTTTTGCACTTAATCGAGCCATTATAAAGGATAATAACGCACCAATTCAAAGAAGAATACTTTGTTGCCTTGGTAACTGTCAATAGCAAAGAAAATGTTTTATTTTTTGGCCTACTAGATCTTTTGACTAAGAAATAGAAACGCCGCTAAATTAACAGAAATCCACCTGCAAAGTATAGGTGGTATATTTTTTGCAACCCTGTATAATGCTAAAAAATTCTTCGAATAAGCATCATTAGCTGTTTGGCCACTACATGTTTTTTGGTTGGATAAAACATTCATTATGTACCACCAAAAAAGCACTCTCACTTCAATCGTTCATGGATGCAATTGCAAAAAGTTAGGTTCAAAATGCGAGCCGTTTAATCACTAAAAATGGGACTAGACAAAAAATGAAAAACCCGTTTGGGCAAAAAGGATCTTTCTATCCAGTACTGTTATCGGACCTAACAAATTTTAACCCTTTAACGTAGCACGTGATAATTAATAGTTAACTTAGGAAAAAGTAGTAGAAATTAAAAAATAATAATTTACTAGCCCGTGATCCAAACTTGCTACACCCTGTACAAAAATTTGTATTAATTTTGTTAGCTGGACTACTTCAAACTACAAATTTACTTGGTCTTTCGCTTTTTGTGAATAAACGGCCAAATTAGGGGTTCCTTTGTAAGAAGAAGTCGATAATTTCGACTAACCCCTGTATACGGAAAACAAATGAAAATAGAGAAAATCCGGAGAAATTGTTTTATTGTATTTGACCATGGATCATTTTAGTATGAAAAGAAAATTCAAAAGAAATTCTTCCTAGATTCTCGGAACTGGAAAACTTTTCCAAAAAAGTCAGGGTTTCACTTAACACCCTGTAAAATAGAGTTGCAGCGACTGCTAGCAATAGTGCCTTAAAGTATAAAAACTAGAAGAACTATTCAATTACATACTGAAAAAGTTAAATCAAAATTTTTTTTCGTTTCGAAAATATTCCACTCTAAATTTTATCAAAAATTTAGTTTGTCCCGCTTGAATTGGCCAGCAGTTTATGCTACAGGTACTAAAATTGCATTTGTGCTGTGACTTTTCTTAAATTACATACAAATAGTTTCTTGCACTGTTAAAGCCATTGTTCACACAAGTACTCAAGTAAAACCGATTTCTTTAATAAATACAATGCGCATGTTAGGTACCTAATTAGTTTTTCTTTGCCAACCCAAATGTTTTGTTTTGTTCACGGGGAGGTTCGAGTTTATTGGCTCGGGACCGGCGGCAGTGCCGACGGTCACGCGCGCTCCGAAAGCGATATTATTGATGGGCCGTAGGCAAATTGTGTCTCTTTTTAACTTCCTAAAGCGCGTATGTTTATTTCTCTGTTAGTTTTAATGCATTTGTATAGTTCATATAATCCTATGAGGTCAATTTAAAATACGACAGAGCCCAGAGCAGGTTTTGATATTTTTCAACAATTGCTTTGGCATAATGGCATTTCGATTTTTCTTGTAACAGTTCGACGTTCACATTCTTCGAGAATGTCTTCCAGTACTCCATCAATCATTTTCTTTTAAAAATATTTTAAGCACTAGTGCGAAAAAGTGAAACTTTTTGCACACATATAAGTGCGGAAACCGGAAAGTAGTTACTTTCCGCACTCTCGTAGAAAAAAATATTGAAGCAATTTTTTAAAATTTCTAAAATATTTTGACCAGATTCACTGTTGCTACTACCGGTTTAATTTGACAGGTGTAAGAATAAACCAGCTAAGTTTTGTACTATAAATGTTTTTATTTTCCACAAGAAATAAGGAGAGGGAAATTTTACTCGCTCGCAAAGTAACGTAAATAATGAAAGAACGACAAGTACGGCTCTGCTTTACATTCCGAGATTATCGCCAGCAGGGGAAAGAGGAGCAGTCTTAATTAGGAAACGTGTATGCGGGATAAGAAGCATCAGAAGCAGGTTTGTTTTAATAAGTGCTACTGAGAACGAATTGACACTCTTGATACAGTACAGCGAGAGTGAGGATTAACTCAATATTTACTGATGAAAATTGACTGGGAGTTCAAAGTGAAGGCTTTTTCCCGAGATTAGAAATATTACAGCTTTACTTACGTTATGCGTGAAGAATTTCCAAGAGCTTTTAATAGAGAGATACAACCAATAACATTTCATATCCTTAATTTTTGTAGGTTTCTTGTGAATAGTGCACTGCGGTATTCGTTGACGAATTTTGAGTGTTATGAAAAGATATTTTAATCGTTATGTTTCAAGTTTCTAAAAAAAGTAAAATATTTTGTTGGCAGCATAATTTTAACGGCCGCTGTCTGCCTGGAAATTTGTGGGCGGTTATCAAATATGTATGTCAACATTTTGTAATTTCGATACAGTATGTCCGCGGATGGGGTTTAAAAGAGGGCAAATGGACCAAATTTTGCAAAATAAGTAAAACTGTCTCTCCTAATAACAGTTTTTGCTTGTAAAGTAAATAAGGTTCACGTTATGAAAAATTTAATTTTTTATACAGGGAGCATAAAAAATACGAAAACGTTATTCTGCGTAACCGTAAACATACCTTGTTTATCATTTTCTACTAAAAGAACAAATATGAAATTTGTTTTACATTAACCCCTAAGTCGAACTACTAGATTTCATTTAAAAAATATATATTAAAACTAACGAGTTTTATCACATTATTTTTTTCTCTCTCACACCTTTAATCAGAGTACTATTATAGTTTATAAATATTAAACAATAATGACACCTATGGATATGTTTGTTAATGTCTTTATTAAATGAAGCAATTATTTAATTCAAAATACTTGTATTCAAGTGCAATGTTTAAATAACACGAACGTTTAATTGAACTCAAAAGAATATGATATAAACTAAGCAATACAACACAGATATCAAAAATTTAAAAACTCCACCCCCATATTCAACACATTTTTCTAATTGCTTTCTTAGATATCTGAAGCAATTTCTGATTTCTTCCTGGGATATTGAACGAACAGCCTAGGTAATTCTGCCTTTTGGCAGGTCAATATTATTTGGTTTGGAGGGGTATAAACAATTTGTCTTAAACGGCCCCATGGAAACATATCGGCCAACGTTAAGTCGGGACTCCTTGGCCACAAAATTGGGCCATTTCTACCAATCAACCTTGGACAAAATCTGCAGCGAAGCCACTCTATTACCTTGCAAGCGCAATGTGCTGGTCAACCATATCGTTGAAAATCCATTTTTTGTGAAAATTTATTGGAAAATTTTCGAGTTCATAGCCAAAAAATATATCCAGCATTTCTAAGTAAGAGATCCGCTTCGCGTCGTTCGTGCAACTGCCGTCGCGTGCGGAAAAGTGCCATTTTCCGCACATGTTAGGTTGGGTTGGGTAACTATTATGCGACATTGTGCGAAATCACTTACTTTCAAACATAATTAGCAATGCATTTTTTAGACTTTGTAACAGTGAAAGAAAAAATATTTTTCCAGTAAAGGTAAAAATAAGGCATAAATAAATACGTGTGTTTTCCAAGTTTTAATAAGATAAGTAAACAAATCGGTATAACTTAAGATTCATTTATAAAACAGCGTTGAGAAAAACCAAAGGAAAAGCCACTTAAGGGTTTTCGTCTCAATGCACTTGGTTGGCCACGCGTTCCGCGGGGCTGATTTAAAATTGTACCCTGGAATTTTCATCGGTGGGGAGGTTCAAAATAAATTTGATTTTTAAGCTACATAAAAGTTGTCATAAATATGCTCTTAGGGGAAAGAATAAAGGAATTGTTTAAGTAGATTATACTTGGGGTCAATATTTTTAATTCTTCTTTTATTAAAAGCCAAATAAGCAAAGTCGAGAAATAATTTTGTTACGTGCAGGTCCATATTTCACATTGAATATTAATTTTATTTTCTGTTATTATTTGTTGAATTTCTCAATATTGTTAACATAGACGAAGAGGGTCAGCGACTAGCGACGTCAAAACCTACACAATTTTGTCATAAAAAATAAGAGTCCCTTTGTGTTGTAAAACTGAACTTAGTCATTAATATCAGTGTCTGACTGGTAAGCCCCGTTGAGCGTCTACAGTGTGATCCCAGAAGTTTGCAACAAGAGGGGAATTATTGATTTTTCTACGACTATTTAATAACAATATCATTTTCATGCAGTTTAAAAAAAATTATATTTCTAATTATTTACGGGTAGTGAATCATGATTCATTTTCCACGGTCTGTGGCCAATCACAATAAGTAACCAAATAAGAAGTAACTTTAACAAAATGTCTAAATCACCAAAGCAAGCTTATAAAAACAATTGACAAATTATTGTTCCAAAAGTATACTGGAAAAATTTTAACACGTCAAAGTTTCTTAAATTTAGAGGTTGATCGAGTCGCAAATTTCGTCCTCGTAAATAATTACTCTCATTTCTGCTTTTGAATAACATATTATTATTAGTTAGTTTATTTTAATGTCAGTATTGTAAAAATTTAATGTATAACTAAAAACCCTCAGGAAGTAACACCTGTCGTTCTCGAAAATGTGAGAAGCGGGTTTCAAAATCGACTTTATTACTGCCAAAAACTTCATGGTGGTCATTTTGAACAACTTTTGAATTAATAAGAGAAATAAAGGTATTTAAATTTTCACTTTTTTCTCAGGATTTTTAATTTTTAAAGGCTTGCCATTTAAAAATGAATTAACCTACGGACCTTGGTTTTGCGTTAAAATGTTTAAAATATTTGCCCTCAGCTCCTTAGCATCGCGCCTCAAGGGGGTTAAAAGTTAAATTACATGAAGATACACCTTAAATTTGATGTCTTTATCTTTACTAATAGCGAAGGTATTTGCCCATACTAAGACTTTTTGGACACTTTGTATAACTAAATGTTAGTAAACTATTACAATATATCCTTATTTTTCATAGTAATAGATTTTTAGTACTTTGTTCCTATTGCATAGTGGCGAAATTTAGAGTGGTAGTGACAACGCTGCTTTCTTTAGTCCTATAATTCACTGAGTTGCTAATGTGACTTTCTGTGTTTTCTTTATTTATTTATTAGGGAACCTAATATGAGATCCCTGTCTCATATTAGGTACACAATTTTGAAAATGAGGAAAATTGTTTTTGCATAATGTAACATTACAGAAAAAGTAACAGTTTCTGGTTTTCGAAATTACAGGGAATGGAAAGTAAACATAGCACAGAACGTCCTAATCACATTCAGGCCCATGTAGTTTACCATGGTCTCAGCTATATTAAAAAATAAAAATGGCACTCTTATTATTAGACTACTTTCCTCTAACCAAAAACTACTAAAATCCTTAAACTATGGCGCAAATTGCAGCCTCTCTAATAAGTTAGGCTAAGGAAAAACGTTACACGCACGCCAAAATCCGCAATATTTCTAATCCAGCTGGAAAAGCTTTTCTCGTTAACGCTTTCTTCATCGCTCAGTCAATTTTCGTCGGTAAATATTCGGTTAATCCATGGATTTTTGTTGTATATTACGGATTTGGAAGAGGGACTGTCACGTGCCAGAAATCTTAAACGCAGTTGATCATAGTAATTTTGCAATTTGTTGGTATTGCGTAAATTCGTGTTCATATGAGAGGCCATAGATGATATGTCGCATTTATTCGTAATGAGTTTTTTCGTATAAATTTTATTACTCTATGAGACCCTTTTCTCAAAAACTACCTTATAGGTATCGTATTCATTTATTTTTTTTATCCAGGGCAACTCTGTAAACTTCAAGTCTAAGTACTAACTTACCGTGGGCATCTGAAGAGAAGGATTTAAAGGATTGGAGGTTGGGAGGGGCAGGGAAAACATCTGCATGAAATTTGTTCCATAATCTGGAGCTAGACAATAGGGATGCATACGTAACGCGCCTCTTGTTGTTCTGTTAGGAACAGTCAAGGGGGGAATTATTGCGGGTGGTTCTTCAGAGGAAAATCCGTGGAAGTATGGATAAAAAAGGGATATCAGCGCGGCGATGAGCGAGAGTTTTCTTGTGAGGACTGGGTCATTGACGAGTCGAATGGCTTTCTTTTGGATAGAATCAAGGGTGTTGTGTCGAAGATGGTGCCGCTCCCCAGATGTGGGAACTGTACTCTAGGTTAGGTCTTATTTGGGACACATAGAGAGTGTGTAAGTTGGAAAGGGAGAAGTATTTTTAGTCTTTCTAATCAAATGTAATGTTTCTTCTCCACGAAATCTCCTAATATTCGGGAAATAAACAATAAAATAAATTAACACTCGAGTAAAATTTGAAATTTGTAACCCAGCCATATTATCTGCTGTTTAGTAATTAAATTATCTGTACAAAATACCTAAAAAATTATTTTTAAATATTAAATTTGTATGCTACTTTTTGTTAACCGTAAATTACCACCTTATAAAATAAACCCTCTATCAAAAGACAATGTTAATTGACTTCTATTTCCAAATATTGGTTTTCGGACTGTCATGCCTTGTTGAGAATGTGTCTGCCCCTTCGGGATAGGCATTGTCGTGAGTGGAATCCCACAGGACCTCACGTCTACTTCGGTGATGTGGGCCACCTAGTCAGTGACCTTCGTTTGTTTTCGGCGGAGATGTCGTCGTCTATTCGCAGATGTCTTCGCTGTCATTGTGTCTTGGATAGTTTCTTAGATACGGGATAAAGGAATCTATGTTTGTAATTTGTGTCACTGGGATGGAAGTGCATGTTCCTTAAACAACAATTGCCTATATCGCTTGCTGGATGCAATACTGGCATCTGGTATATATGGCAAAATAGTTCAACGGAGAAATTAATGAAAAACGAGAAATGTACTTGTCTTCGTTATTGAAATAGCAGAACTCGGTAAATTATAATAAAACTTGTTATGTGGAATTATATATTTTATAGTCAAGTTGTTATCGCTCTCGATTCATATTTTAATAAAAAAAAATATTATTTTGAAATTTGAAATTTCCGTGCCGGGTAAAAACGTTTGACATTTTATCTCTGTTGACAGGTAACAAAATGTCACTTTTTATGAAATTACTTTTTTCCCCGGGAAAAAAGTGAGTACTTTTTTCCCGGATATATATACACATAAGTAAAGGTAGATAATTTCTAAAAAATTTCTAAAAATCTACTTTCGCTGCTTCTACTAACTTCGGCGGAGTCGGAGAAAACTCGGAATCAGACATTTTTTAACTTTATATTATTCAAAATAACTACTGAACAACCACTAAGTTCGCAATTTTTAAATCAAATCGCAGAATTAAAATGACAGATGTCTGATTACTTTAAAGGTTTCCTTAGCAACTCAGGTCTAATTGTCGCTATAAGTACAACAGCCTACCAGTTTAAAAATTCAAATTTCACATCGATAATTTTCTGACTTTAATATATTGTAATAACTAATAACATGTTTTTTCAATATTAAATCGTCGTTTTTCCCTTCACAGAAAAAAATAGTGTATTATACACGGGAAAAATATTAGATTTTAGCTCTCGGTTTTTTGTCTCCCTCCGCTTCGCGTCGGGAGACAACACAACCTTGAGCTAAAATCTAATACTTTTTTCCCTTGTATAATAAATAACTAGTTTTCTTCGATCGTTTTAAAAACTAGACTATTTTAGGCCTACAGGTGTATAAAACACACCTTTTTTTAGCAAGTTAAAAAAGTATCTCAGAGTTGAAGTGCTGTAACGGTTAATTTTTTCACCCTTATTTAACGAAAGTCCAATAAAACCAAGGGACGAACAAGGCTGATGTGACCGAGGGTTCAAAAATTTAGGGCACTACTTGTATAACAACCAAAAAACTCTTGTAAAATGAAAAGCAGATAATATTCAAGATGAAATCATCTGGAATATACCAAAAATTCATTAAAATCAATTCAAGATCTAAATTGTCATTTAAGATTAAACTTAAACAAAATTTTATTTGTCCGAGTGTATATATAGTGTATTTTTATTTTTAGTACCAAATACTCATAGTAAAAATTAATATTTGGACAAGATACATCTAATTTTTTACGTTCGTAGAAAAATATTTTATGAAATTCATACATAAAGTGCCTTTTTTTAAATATGGAATTTCGCATGCGTAAAAAAGTACCACTTTATGCTCTTGTTGCGTTATAGATATTTATGTACTCTTTTTTGTGTGTGTAGCAAAATAATTCTTACATTCCTTTTTAATTTTAAATGTGTTTTAGCCAAACAAGTACTGTATTTTATTATTATAGTATTAAATTATTTAGTAATTACATTTGCTGAGGTGTATTCCATTGACAAAAATGAGTTCAATCCGGATGAGTTACGAACTTATAGCGCAGTGCATAATTACATAAGCAAGGGTAGTAAAAAGAGATAAAATAACATTGGTGTGTCGTAAAGTGATCCGGATCGATCCAATATTTTGTAAATCGAATACTGCTATAAGAAATGCATACGAATAAACAGATAATTCTATCGAAATAATTTGGTGATCATAATTATTAATTTGGTGATCTCTAATTCCGGAAATAAATTTCATTACTTGGTAACTAAAAACGGTATGAAGCATGAACCATGAATGATCAATTAAATATATCCTTATCGAATCTAATACCACAAGATGTTTCGGGATTACCGAATAATACTTTTACCTGATACGAAACGCGTTACCCGGCAACACTACGACTCCGAAGGAGGAGTAGTGGTGCCGGTATCGCGTTGAGTGTCAGGTAAAAGTATTAGGTAATCCCGAAACATCGAGTTGTATTCAAAAGATTATACAACGAAATAAAGTACATATATCCTTCTTATTTTCTTTTGCCATTTTGTAACAAGAACTGACAGAAATGACTTCTGAAATAATTTGTCAAAAAATGACAGTTACAATGTGGCCACCAAGCGATAATCACTTAAATGATTATCACTTATTAATCACATCCTTCTATATAGGAAAAATATACATGGAGTTGTATAATCTAAGTAAGTTTGTCGCTAGCGGAACTAAATTCATGAAACACTGACAGAAACATTTTCAAAGAATAGATGACATAAAATGTCCCTTAACAATCTCCGATTGTGTGCCCTAGCACCTTACAACAGCAAAAGGGCTTACATTTTACCCAAACTGTGCAGCAAAGGTGTAATACGAGCGTAGTAATGGGGCCAGAGGTCAGACCAGTGTATTTGCCCGACTAATAGCCAATTCATGGTCCTTCGAGCAGGTCCAATCTATCCAATTAGTCCCTGGTTTATTTACAAACAGACCCAGCTACGTCGAGGAAATAGTCTTATGTAATTGTTAATTAGGTTGTTTGGACTTGACGGCAAAGGATTTATATTTTTTGGTACGATTATAAATTTATTTTCGTTTTACAGACAAATTACAAAAATCATGAAAAAGTGTGTTTTCCGTTCAAGAATACATACATTGTTTTGTTAGAAGCAAATTATAATTTTTTTTTAATAGAACTATTATATTTAGGCATTCACATCTTACCAAGATCGAAAAGATTTGTTGTTTAAGTGTTCAAATACTATTTTCAATAAATGGGTTATTTCTCTTCTTAAGGGAAGGACTACTATTCCCTTTTTTAATCGACTCCAACAAAGGAGGGTGGTTCCTAATTCGAGTGTTTCTTTTGTTATTATATTTTTAAATGTATGGTCAATTGGTCAAGCATAACTTAGGCACAGGTGCAGCGATTTTAATGATTTTTTTTTTGGTCCCGTGTAAATTTTATCAGGATCAGATGAGGGTCTCCGAAGGTAAATCATGGAACTCCTCAATGGGTAAGATGTACATACTGTAATTGACGCATTACTTTGGTATGGGTAAGCGGATTTCCATGATTTGTTATTTGTTTGGAAGAGTATATTTACCCAGTGGTTCCATGTAAATTTTATCATCAGGGTCTCTTCATAAAAAAAATTAAAGGCAGGGGTTAAAGAGGGTGATTTTTCTTTCCCTCTTTATATACTTAGATTTGAAGTCTACGTAGGCTGTCAAAGATAAAAAAATAGTAATATAACAAGTGCAATGAAAATTATCGATAATTTTTTGAGAAATTTGCCCTTGCATTGTAAGTTGAAAAAGAGCACGAGTGCATGTAGTTCACGAGTGGCTTTTTCACTTTAAAATGCCTAAGTGGAAATTTATCAAAAATTATAGATTTATATTCGTTGCACGAATTGTATTTAATGAGAGAATTTCATGAATTAAAATTTTCAATTTTTGCTATACCCAAAACTTCATCGTTACACTAAATGTCAAAGAAACTGCAAAATTCAATAACCAGAGCTTCGCTGTCATGTCACAAAAAAGACAAATTCTTGATTGTTATTGTCGTTTCCATGAAAAATAAATGCAGCAATTCAAACACTAACAACGTCTTTTTTGAAATTTTGTGAAAAATGTCGCGATTTGGAGCAGCAACGCTAGAAGAAATTAATCAAAACATTGACGGCCAGATTCTCCAACGCTAGTCCGGTCTAAATTGACAACCAAAAGTTTTAAACTGACAAGTGTGAGAATAAGACAACTAAGTTTATACTACGAATTTGTTTCTGAGCTTTTTCGCAAATTTATAAAGAAAAGGGCAATTCTAGTAAGTACGTACTTTTGACAATAATAGAACAACATTCATTATAGCAACTCGTTCCAAGATAAAAATCATTTGGAAACCAAGCACATCGCTGAAATATCATAATAATTCATAAGTTTTTAATGACCACTTATTAACAATGACGGGACAAAAATCTGTCAAAACATAACTGATCGACTATAAGATCTTAATTTAAACCAGTACTAAATCTTAAACCTTCGTGAAATTCTTTCCCCAAAAGAGACCAATAGGTCCAAAGCTTCTGTTCTAATTATACCAACTGCGTGCTTAATTGTAACAATTTTAATGATTAGATATAAAAAATTTAAAGCTTATTAAAAAAAAATTGCTTACATAAGCACTTCTTATTCTTGATTATTTATTCTGATTGGTTTAAGTCAACAATTAAATCTTGTCGTTTTAGTGTTAGAATATCTAATTTTGACAGATGAATGAAATTCTCAATAATATTTTTTGATATATCGTTTTTGGGATAATTGAGACCAAATAATCCAATTTTGCAAAAGATGTGAATTTTCTTTTTAAAATATTCAGTAATATGTCGTTTTTAGAGATCTTGGACGCAACAAAATTCAGTAATACCTAATAATGATCATATTAGTGATACTGGGATCAAAGATATTAATATGAAATGGATATTAAAAAATTAATGAGAATATAATGGGAAAGGAATGGAGGGGGGGGGGGGGAGAAGAGGTGCATTAAAACGTTCTTTTAAATTATTATGTAACATTTTGGAATTTTCAGGAACACTAAAGGAAATAATTTTTTTTATACAGGTTTTACTTTGTCAACGAAGTTTTTTTTTGGATAATATAGTGTATTAATTTAATTTATATCAGACACACCTATGTAAACTGTTATTTTCGTAATGTTTTAAAGCATTTTCCATAGTTCCCCCGTGTGCAGCAAGCCCCCACATAAAGTGCCAATAAAGATCTGTTCGATAACACGCTTTGTGTCAGGCAACAAGCACCTCGCTAATGTAACGCCACTCAAAATATCTAATAAAGAAGCTTTTTGAGCTTACGCAGTGTTAAAATGCAGTAAAAACCTGAGCCCGGAGCGCTTAGTGTCTCTACTTTATGTATCGCAGTCTGTGTTGGTGTTTAGTCCCCTTAAGAGGCGTTTTTGTGAGCGCCAACACACTATCTTTATTATTTTATGATTATAATGCACTTGGAGCTAATAATTTACTCTCTTAGGACTTTATTTGAAATTCTCAATTTTTAACGTGGCTGTTAAGAGCGAAAAGACGTGTTTTTATCGCATTAAACTGAAGATTTTATGTACTTAGAGCTAAGTTAACTGTTGCTCGGGGATTTTGAGGTTTTAAGGAAATTCTTTTTATCCGAAGGTTAATTTTTCATAGACTAATAAATATCCAAGTGAACGTCTGGGGATGGGTTTACTATAACTTTGCTCTACCATGTGCCATAACATTTCCATACCCAGGATTCATTAAAAAGTATAATTCTGATTGTTTAGATTTAAATTTTCTAGTTGATCAGTTGGGTTCTGGTTTTATATAAGAGCAAGGACCAAGGAGTGATAATTATTTTACGGAAATGGACATACGAGTAAGAAATGACAGTTATTTTATGAAAGTTATACACTGGTATTTGGTTATTAGATATAAAAAAAGATAAAATAAAAGACAAGTAGGGTTATTCATCCTATTAAGTAATAGTCATTACACGAGAGTTCAATGAGTTGAATTGTATATTTTATATACTACTATTTTATTTATTTTAGAATTTTGTTTACCCAAGTTTACTCAGATTTGCTTAGCATCACCATCTTTAATATTCGTGCAACAAATGATAACGTAAGTTAATTTGTTGTTTAGGTGTCACAAAAATAAACGAATTTGTTTAGACTTACAAATATCTTTTAAAAATGTATTTTTTTCATAGCTGCACATTCTAGAACACAGAAATTTAACTACTCGAAGAACCCGTAATACTATTTAGAAGCACAACATAAATATAAGTAAGATATAGTAGAAGATCCATCACTTAACAGGTTTGTGTTGATAGAAACACATAATTTATACTGTCTTACAGTGCGAAGTAAATTTTTCACAATATGTTAACTTTTGTTCTGCTCAGAACTAAAAGACGAAATTTGCAACAGCGGTTATTTAAATCCCGCCACAGTGACTTATTTTTACCAGTACGGCTACCAAAGATGTAAAAATGACTTCTTTTTCTGGTGAAACGCAATTTTTTTAACCTCTGTGTCAGGTATTTGATTTTGACAGTTTGATGCGTTGTTTAAATTAATTTATAACTGTAAGTTACCGTCAGAAAATAAGAGATGTTCCTTAAATTGGTATGGAATTGCTGAAAAAAAAACCGTTCAAAGCGAATTGAAGACCCTAAACCATGTACCTACCGAGATTTTTCACAAAATTTTTAGTATAACAAAAGTTAACATAGGGTAGAAAAATTACCATGCAAATCCCATTTCCCGAGTTAAAAAAACACTCTATATAATGGTTTCTTATCAATGAATGTGATGAAAGAATTATTAAATAGTTGTATATAAACTTTTTATATAGATTTATGCTATTTTTAATATAGCATCAAATTAGAGGGATTTAATTGACCTCGTTGAACATCGGACAAAACCATCAATTTCGGAACATTGTTCGAGGGGGCCTGTCCTGCCCACAGCCGCCCTAACAGCCAATAACGGTCCCCACAAATCATACTCTCCGTCAGGGTCGACAAGTTACTTCGATTTTAGGCATTCAGTAATTAATCGGTTTTTAATTGAGCCTCTCCAGGTACAACAATGCCTGAGTTCGCGTTCTCCTGCTGGTCCGCAGGATAAATGAGATGCCGTCGTTGTCTTAGACCGATACTCCCTGGAGGACGTAGCAGCGGAGCTCCGCAGGATTAACTTGTACGGATTTTGTATTTATCTTGTCATATTACTAAATTACTTTGGTAATATATGCGTTGGAGAACAAATTGATCATCCAGGAGCTTTATTGTAAATATGGAATAATATAACATGATGTGTTTTCTCAACGGTTTAGTGAAATAAGTAAGAGTAGTCAGCGATCATCGCTACTATTTTGGTTATTAAACCACTACTATCTTATATCAAAACCAAAATATAATAGGGTTTGAATACTGACCTAAAAATGCTTTTTTAATCCTCTGGGTTGTCTAGTTATAATGTTTGTCGTCATGTTAAATACGAGTATTGTTTAAAAAGCCTTATATATTGCCGTATTTTTAAAAACCGTATGACTACATTAAATAACCTTTAGACGACCAAAAACATTTTAGCGGTGTGTATTTCACCCGAAAGCGAATAAAAGCCAGCCGTATCGCATTGTCCTGAGGATGACCGCAATTTTTAATAATAGTGACTGTAAGTATCGATTGGTCGCCAAGCTGGGATATTTGTACAATTTATTTGGAGAATGCTGGCCGTGTCCCCAGGCCATATATCCTAAATGACTACTGCAATACAATGTTCGTTGTAGCCAGCTACCCCCAACGTGTTATGGCTACCCTCTGTCTTTCGTACAAAAAAAGTCAATAAAGCATTTTTATTATTGTGCTATAAATACGAGTTATGATTGTTAACATTATTTATGATGTGTTTAGTTTGGTAATGATAAAATGAAAAATATTAAAAAGTTGCTTAAAATGTCGACTACGTAGCTTGTAATACCTGAGTGTATGGAGTACACGGTTACGGAATATCATAGGGCGACACTGATGCCTTTGCTTGAATTGTGAATACTTTATCTAGTTTCGTTACCAAGAAATACTCCCTAAGAGCAACAAAACGTTTTTTTTTTCAGAAAAATCTATATATTTCTGTAACAAATTATTATGATTCCGTTATGAAGGGTTATCGCCCACACACATGATGGTGTGGTCTAAGATCCTTATACCCCGGAAGCTACAGCTTAACGTGGGCTCGGAACCACGGTTCTCAGTAACCCGACATCTCAAGTCTGCACCCTCCAAGGGCTATCAGTCTTTAGTTTCGTGAGACTCGAAGTTGCCATTTTTTATTATGAATTGAGTATTGAATATTGAATAGGACCGTTTTGGTATAGTGAGTAGAGGCAACTCAATATACACTCGATCAAACGTTCTTAAATTCAATTTTTGGCTTAGATTTGTTTCATGTCAAAAAGAAAAATGTTGAATTTAGTAATTTAGCATCTGATGTCACCTGACAATGGCGGTTTTTTAAATTTAAATAAATTTTAACGGGAAGTAAAGAAAAATTGTTAAAATATTCCAGTAATTTTTTTAAAAATAATATTTTTAGATATGCAAAAATTGAGAATAAATTCTCTAACCACCTGAAAATTCCTTATACAATAAGGATTTCAACAAATAATGGTAAAACAGCTATTCTCCGTTCTATATGCCCCTCCGAGCGCTGAATTACATACCAAAATTTGCTGTATTTTCTTCTAACACAGTTAGATAATAAAATACTTGTTTTGAATGCAAGAAACTACCAGGAAGAAGGAAGCTTTTTCTTTAGTTAGGATGTCGTCACCTGCAGACCGGTTTCGAACTAGTTGGTTCTCATCAGTACAGGATAGACGAACATACCAACCTTCCGAAAAAGTAATCCCTTAAAGCTACAACTGTCGTACTGCATAAGCAGTGAGACACAGGCAGCGCCATCCATTAGCAGTTTCGAGCATTCAGAGTAGAGTTTACCGTAAGGTAAAATTTTCAAACGTATGAATGAAAGTCTACTTGTCAGGGGTACATATAAATATGCAAAAATTGAGAATAAATTCTCTAACCACCTGAAAATTCCTTATACAATAAGGATTTCAACAAATAATGGTAAAACAGCTATTCTCCGGGCTATATGCCCCTCCGAGCGCTGAATTACATACCAAAATTTGCCGTATTTTCTTCTAACACAGTTAGATAATAAAATACTTGTTTTGAATGCAAGAAACTACCAGGAAGAAGGAAGCTTTTTCTTTAGTTAGGATGTCGTCACCTGCAGACCGGTTTCGAAATTTCGAACTAGTTGGTTCTCATCAGTACAGGATAGACGAACATACCAACCTTCCGAAAAAGTAATCCCTTAAAGCTACAACTGTCGTACTGCATAAGCAGTGAGATACAGGCAGCGCCATCCATTAGCAGGTTCGAGCATTCAGAGTAGAGTTTACCGTAAGGTAAAATTTTCAAACGTATAAATGAAAGTCTACTTGTCAGGCGTACATATAAATATGCAAAAATTGAGAATAAATTCTCTAACCACCTGAAAATTCCTATACAATAAGGATTTCAACAAATAATGGTAAAACAGCTATTCTCCGGGCTATATGCCCCTCCGAGCGCTGAATTACATACCAAAATAAGGAATTTTCAGGTGGTTAGAGACTTTATTCTCAATTTTTGCATATTTATATGTACCCCTGACAAGTAGACTTTCATTCATACGTTTAATATTTTTAGGTTTGTAATTACTTACTTAAACGATTTATGCAGTAAATTCATTTTTAAAATAAATTTCTGTACATTTTGTATATTGTTTTATAATACAAACATATAAAAGATGATTTTCTATGCGTTTCAGTAGCTACATAGATAATAATGGGGTTTTATGTTTAACGTGATTGTTGTTATCCTTTTAAGTATAGTCAATTACAGATAATATTCCTTCTAAGCTGAGCCCTAAAAATATGATCAGATCACTCACAGGGCTTTGGTAAGTAAAAGAAAAGAATTTTTTGTTTAATCTATATTACTGATGCGACAGATTGCTTCCTTTTGAGTTGTGAGTGGAATAAATCTTATTTGGAAAGTTTTAATACAATACAAATATAATAAAACAACCAATGTTAAAATAAAAATATACCCAAAACGTATTTTGAACAATATAATTAAACTAAACTCGGTAATATTTTTAATTTATATAAAAAACCCTTGTTTCATCAAAACGAAAAATAATAAAAGCTATTGTCTTGTCACAAAAACTTTTACTGTATAATTGCCAACAGTAAAAAGCAGACAAATAAAAAGATAACATTTTTAGATGTCAAAATACTCGAGACAGTAACACCCTGCATACAAAGTAAAGGGACGGAGAACGATATTATGCGAAACGAAAGCGGGCCATTGTCCACTCGGCCTATCTTGTTTGTCAGAAAACTTTTGTCAGTTTGACAACCGGACACGGTTTTGTATTTTTCTCTTGTCTCGGTCTCGAGGAATTTATTAAAAAATGCATTTTAACACATGCGACCCTTGGAGGAAATTTGTGTTTTGTCGGGGTTGAAAAATTAAAAATTTAGAATAAAAGCTTGTAAATTAGTATCTATACGAATAATAATGAATTTTTTATGTGACAAAAATTTATTACGCACTGACAAAAACGTGAATAATTAAAATTGCATATTTTGAGATAGGAAAGTAGGCATTTTAAATTTTTTCCTTCGAGCGTGCGGAAAAGTGCACTTTTCCACAATGCTTTGGATGCGGAAAGTAGTACATTTCCGCACTTGTGCGGTAAAGTTACGTTTTCACACGAATTAAAAAAAAATCTCAGTTAAATTTTGTTTCTACTAGCTTTCAACTACAAAATGGCCTTTGCAAGCACTATGTATTAAGTGAACGTCATAGTTCGACAAATTATGATATCAGTTACTCTTCAAACGAAAATAAGTCAATTTGCGAGAAAAACTACAGCAAACAGGGGAAAAGAAATGAAATTTGCAATGAATCTTCAATGCGCTACAAATTGCGCTTTTAATTTTAATACTTATCGTTCCTAATGTTGCAAAAATTTTAATAGTTATCATTCATAATGTTTGTTACTAATAAAGTTTGTAATAAAAAATATCTAGATTTTTTTTTTAATTTTCGTGAAAGAAAAATGTAGAGTACGGAAAAGTTACTTTTCTAATTTTGACATTAAAGTGAGACTTTTCAAAACCGATGACACTTTTGAAACATCTTACTTTTCGTAACTAGTTACGAAAAGTAAAATATTTTCTAACTGGTTATGAAATATTAATTTCATAACTAGTTATGAAAAATGAAATACAAAAATTTAAATATTTCGTATTTATCTTTTGACTTTTCGGGTACAACAGAAAATAAAGCGTTTTGAACTGCCTCTTCAATATCCCTTGGGGTCTCGGAATTAGACATTTTCAATATTTTTTAAAAAAAAAATTTAATTTGTGACGCGAAATTTCTTTACAAAAAAAACTTCAAAACGACATCATGACAACCCACACAACTGTCTACTAGGTGAAATAAAAATTTCTTCGTCTAACGCCTACTTAGATGTTTTAATACAATAATTAAAGTTAATAATTTTTATTTAATTCATAATTTTGTCAAAATTGGAAAAAAATCTTGTGGGAACACGTTAGGAAATGCATTTTTTTTAACTCGTATAATTTTGAGGGATCTCGCTTCGCTTGCCCTCAAACATTACCCTTGTCAAACAAAGTAAAGCATTTCCTAACTGATTACATAAGTAGCTTTCTCTTCGCGATATTAAAAAAAAAATTGTTTCATTTAAAGCAAAAAATAGTTCTTCGCATGTTTTTCATATTGAAGAAAAACTTTTTCTTCAATGTAGTAATAATAAAATTTTGTTTTTCTCTAAATTTTTGTTAAATTTAAAGTAAACCGGCGTTCGTAGGAAAAAATTTGTACCTAACACATGCGGAAAGTTTTTTCCCCCCTGTCATCGCGTGTGGAAAAATGACAAATTCCGCACTTGTTAGGTAAATAACTAATCTGTTAGTTTCTTCGAAAATTTGTAGGGTAAAGGCCAGTTTAAGTATGTATTTTCCACAACAATGAACTAAACTCGAGATATAAATCATTTGAATACCAAACAATTGTTTGTATTTATAAAGGAACTATAATATTTCATAGTTGCAATTTTAATGCATATTAAATAAGCTACATCCTGCCATTTTAGAGGGCAATAACTGATGAACTAGTAAATGTAGATTATCTATGTAACTTCCGAATATTGATAACACATGTGTTACAGTGGAAAAACCAATAATATTTCATTGATCAATATTCGGAAGTTCAATATATAAACTATAATCTTATTTTACTTTTGAACATTTATCTATGAGATATTATTGATTTTTCCACTTGTAACAATATTAATCACTTTCAAGTAAAAATGTTTATTATTATTGTTCAACAATATCCTTGCCGATTATAAAAAACAATACGTTTCTCTTTATTAAACAGGTAGGTATTTTTTCATGCTCATTGTTTTCAGCCAACGTGCTTTGTTGCCAGATCATCTACTTTATCGCCCTCTTATTAAAGAAGGCTGTGTATTCATCCAACCGACGCGACTTGATCTTGTGTGTGCGTGTGTCGATTGACTAATTGTGCAATAATATTAATATATTTATTGAAAACGCTAATTGACTGACCAAGCCCATTCCGTGTCCTCGACTTCCTGGTTAATGTTGTTTTTCAAAAAAAACCCTTTTAAATTATTGAAAAATATTCTAGCAATAAATTCATTTTCAAAGCAGCAAACAAGCAAAGCCGTATAAAGGTGTTTATCATCCATATTCATAAGAGCCATACAAAAAATTGTTTTTTAAACGATTTGAATAAATCAGGGAGCTATTTCTCCTGTGCAAATAAATTTATGGGGAAGCGGGTTCGGTCCGCTATTTGCAAACAGGAACATATGAATGAAAATAGCTGGTTCAGAAATACGAAACAGGGGAAAGGCGTTAAGCATAAATGCTACTAAGAAGGGAAAATATAAAATGAAGCATGATAAACACATTTATATGTTTTCTGTGAGTGAAGTTTGGTATGTCTGGTATTTTCTATAGCAGGTAAAGTAGGTAGTGTGTCCAAGTTTAAAAGAACCCTGCAAAATTAGCTTATTTCTAATTAAAGACAAATCATTCACAGCACAGCGATGAGTGACAGAAGGAAGGAATACAAACTTTTTCTGTTATAAATTTTCATACAAGATTCAAAACTGTGGCAAACCGTAACCTCAATATTTTTGTTTGATATTTCGATAGGATTTATTATACCATAAAATAAATGCGAAGGAAAGTATGTTTACTTAAATTTGGCGATACTAACATTTATTTACGTAAAATTTATAATGAACTCTGCGTTACTGTCTTTTGATTTCGGCTGTTCTTGCCATATAAAAAAAGAGTTTGTTCATGGCACATGCAGTGGTATTTTTGCATATAGGTCCTTGAAAACTTTAAGGTCTTTTACCAAACAGTATAAAAATATATTTTGAAGATGACCCTAAAAAGGGTCGAAACGTCAATAGACTTTTAATTTAAAAAAACGTTTTTACTATGAACCTAATCCCGAGAAACACAGTAAAAAAAATTATATTATAAATGGCTCAAGAAAAAATATCCTAGATAAACTATAGGCAACTCAATATAGTTTGCAATGATTTGCTTAAAGGCTACTTAATGTCGAAGATGATGCCGCTCCCCACATGCAGAAACAATATTTCAAGTTACGTCTAATTTGGAAAATATCAAAAATAGTCGGAAGAAGAACAATATTTTCAGGTTCATAAGAGAAAACCATGCTTTTTCGGAGCTGATATTGTTGTGCCAGCGAAGCAAACCCGATGTTAATAAGATTCAACGCTTGCTTATTGTAGGGCTAGGCTATTTGTGTGGGTGAAATGAGAATTATCAGCGCACAAAGATAAGTTTGGTTTTTATCTAAAGAAAAAAAACATCACGCTGTAATAGTATAAAAACAAATGGTATGACTTAATTTTCATTAAGGTTTATTCAACCGATGTACACTATGCAGGTAGTAGAAACTTGAATAAAATTTGAGTTAAACTCCCAAATATGGAAATATTCCTACAGAATTAATCTACAATGCAAAGATTTTCCACATCGTACAAGAGATATAGAAAATAATTAATATTAAACCTACACCAAAACTTTCACTAAATATGCATTAATTCTATCCAAAAGCATTCTCAATTACTGTATAGTAAAAATAAAATCAACAATTTTATTTTTTAGAAAAGGGTAAGTCATATACCTGTTCATTGTGAATACAACTTAATATATGTGTGTCATACAGTGATATATTGTGACCAATTATAAATGCATTGTGTTTCAAATAATTATAATGTAGCTTGACATAAGAGAGCCTGGAATCTACACATATTAATTTATTTTAAATAATTATGTTCCTGCAATCAGAAGAAAAAGCTAAAAGGACGTAGACTTTCCACGCTTAGGTTACATTGTGATTGTTGGCTTAATGCATTTCTGCTTATAAAATATTATATAGTAATAGAATAAATGACTGTATAACCATTTAAATAAGACAATTATATGCTTTAAAACAAATAAATATCATACAATATTTTAGTACCAGTGTAAAACGAATCGTTTTTGCTTGTTGACTCCCTCATAGAACAATCTCTTAAAGACAGTCTTAAATATTAATTACAAGTAATTACATAATTACTCGAGACTCTTAGCAGCATGATATACACGTAGGGGGGAAAATTAAGCTTCTAGTCTACGCGTTTTTGCTGGCGACGAAACTACTAATTTGTCTGGTTTTCGAAACAGCGCGGCATGTTCACAATACGGAGCCCCACGTCGTGTCGAGGAGCCTTTCCGCAGATTTATAGCATTGTAATGGGGCCAAGTGTTTCACAACTCGCCGACCCATCACCATTTTGTCGCCTCTGAGAGGCCTTCTTGTTGCTGTGTCAAATAAATTGGACTTTAGGCCTACGACGGAATCCTTTTCTTCTTTATTTAGAGAAATGCGATGCGGCAGTAAATGGAATCCGAGACTGTTTTATGACATTATTACCTGTGATTGTTATGTTTAAGGAGATTTATTGCCGTGGGGGAGATGTTACGGGCTTTTTATTTTATTTGGAGACTTCTTTATGTTGATACTTATCGGGATAAGGACATGCAAATAAAAATACCGGTAAAAATAACTTCTTTTCTCTGCGACATTTTTAACGACCCTATTTTATTTTGTCGAATACGTCGCGAATTATGTTTGTGTTATTATGGGTTATATGTAATTAGATTGCCATGTTTTTAAAGAAAATTTGTAACTTCTATATTTTTTACGGACTTTTCATAAAAACGTATACTTCCCACTGTTTTTGTCAAATTAAACATTTCATATCAATAGTTCCCTAATTATGATATTAGATAATTCTTGAATGCAATGGTTTTTTATTGCATACACAAAAGTTAAAACTTAAAAAGTTTTTTGAAACAAAATATTATTTGCAACTTGAGAAGCATACGGTAGTTGCCTAACATAACTGTGTCCATAACTCAGCGAAAAATACCACTCAGTGTACTTTTCAGTTACATTCTAAACAAGAGTAATCAACATAAAACTGGAACAGCCTCTATTTGTTCCTAACAGAACAACAGGAGCCTTGTAGTATACAAGGACTTTTCCATATAAAAAATTGTCAAAATTTACTACATTTTGGAACACTGTTTCGCCTTTACCTCCATTATAGACCCCACCAGTCAATAACAGAAACACTAAAATCCTCCTTCTAAGATTAAATTCCCATAAAATTCATCTTTAAATATTCTCACGTTTCCAGATATAGGTCGGCTGACCCAAGATGGCTCTTGGCGATCCTTCGAGTGCCTCAACAGCTGCTTACAAGTGCATTACTTCGGGTCCGCCGAGCGCGATAACGTATTATTGAGTAGAACAACGAAGCCCCAGGTTATTTGTGTTCCGTGATACCTTGGCCGACTGCACGAGAGGATGCCTTTCCCTTTATCTGAAAAGCTACTCGTACCTAAATGTTTATTCAAATTGTAGGCCTTGTTGGTTGAATATTAATGTTTACGTCTATGGAACTATGAATTTACATGTGTTTTTAGTAATAATTTAGTTTAAATTGTAAACATTCTTCATGTAAAATTTGTCAGGCAGGTTTGCTCAAATTTGATCTTGTTCGCAGGAAAATTTAAAAACGCTAGGTAAACCTTCGTAAACAAGCAAAACCTTTTTTTGGAGAAAGAAATAGTAAGTAAACTCTGTCTAATATAACCCTTTTGTAGTGGCAACGGAATTATCCGCCATCTTGAAAAAATAAAATTACCAGCATCAGCTGATTGACGTTGTCGCCCTTGGTTGGACTGTTGGACATTCCGAAACAAACCCTTTATTGTTCTGGTTTTTCCCCAAGTTTTTGGTATTTTTCAGTCGTTTTTCTTCTATTTCTAAGTGTTTTTGAATGTTTCAATTGTTTTATTAGACCTGATATTGTTGATTTTGTCTGTTGACTATTTTTTATACATAATTTCGGGTAAGTTGTCAGTTTGTTTAAAAATTAATCAAATTTCATAACGAATAAAAAATACTTTTTAGAATATGGAGCAGAATAATTATTGTGTCCCTGTTTTGTTTTATTTATGGGTCCACCTTAGGAAACACGTTTTTTAAAATTGTTTAACCTCAATTTGAAAAAAATTTTAGAAAAAAAACGTTCAATATCATAACTGCCCTAGAGATTGGTTTAAATTTTTTTCAACGCAATTACAGTGCAGCAGAGAAAATATTTTTATTTATTTTTTGGGGTTTGACTACAACAAGAACCAGCAGAGAACAGCGGAGCAAAAATATTGTAAAATTCAGGTTAGGACACCAAGCGTTCTAAAGATTGTTATAGCGTACACAAAACAGTATTGCGAGAAACAAACATAATGCATTTAAAACTAACAAAAAAGCTTTTTCTCGATAAAAATTCCAATTTTAGGTCTATTACGGTCCTGATTATTTTTATCGCGCCAACATAATTAGAAAATCAAAAAACCACTAGCATTTAGGGTTACTGGGAACGCCTTAGACACAATTTATCATCTTAAATCAAATTAGGTAATGATAAAAAGCTCATTGGCCTTTGATACTACACATAATGTGCTTTTTTAAAATAAATTTGAAACCTAAACACCCCTAAACCATTTTCTTTTCATCTTCATTGAATTTAACCGATTCAATTTCTCTTTTTCCGGCGCCATTTAAAGTTAAATAGGTGTAAAATTCGTTTAGTAATAGTCTACAAATCCTCCCTTCTGCTTTTAGTAGTTTTATTCTTTTACAATTTTATTTTATTTGTTCGTCGCTTTTTCCTCCGTAACATCGGTACCTGTTATAGAGAACGACTGGATCTGAAAACTTCGACTTAATTTTATGTGTTATTTAAAATCAGGAAAATCCTTGTTATAGCCGATAAAAGTTTTCCTGCAATTTTATTTAAAACTGAAAGAGTAAACGAGTCGGCGACTTGGCAATTCCCCATTTTCAATCGGCTCTCAATTATCGTAATTAACCAGTAAACTTGTTTTTTTTGCTGGATTTTGTTTTATTGAAATGTCAGTCTTTAGAACGGGGAAGTAAATTTTTCATATTGGATTTTCTTGCTATTTTCCGCTTTAAGTAATTAATTGATGAAATGTTTCTCTCGGTGGTTATTGTACATGAAATAGAACATATTAATAAATAATTTGTCAAAATATAAAAAGGAGACACAAAGAATTGCAGTAATTACCGAGGCATCGCCTTATTGAGCACAGTTGGCAAAATGTATGCACGAATTCTGAAGAAAAAATTAAGAGAAAAATTGGAAGAGACAATTGAAGATTCAAAACAAGATTTTAGAACACAAAGAGGAACGACAGATGCCAATTTCATAATCAGACAGGTAGATTACAGAGAAAACAATCAGAGAAGACGGACAGACACACCTAGGCTTTATTGGTGGCTTTAATAAAGCATTCGATTTAGTAAACAGAAGAGACATATGGAGAATACTGGAGGAGCAAGGAATAGAAGAAAAATTAATTAAAGGAATAAGAGCATTGTACAAGAAGACAAAAAAATTTCGTAAGAATCATACAAGAGAAATCCCAGATGTTTGAAACTACCAAAGGAGTACGACAGGGTTACAAATTAAGCCCTCTTCTCTTCTCACTTGTTCTAGATAAAGGAATCAAACAAGCAAGAAGAGATGTAAGAACTTGCAAGGCGGGGCATTGGAAGATTAAGGACATACAAATAGTAAAAATTCTCCACGCATGCATGTTCATAATGACAAAATTTTAGTTACAAATTGTTGTTCCTTACATCGTGAGAAATATTTCTTCCAAACAAAAATTTTTTTATTTTCTTTGGGGCTTACTTTCTCTCGCTGGAGCTTCTTTTTCCTCCGAATCAGTTACCATCTCATATTCACTCCTTTTTTTCATAATTGCGGAACTCCTGATCCGTCAGATCACTACAAGAAAATACTAAATATGTAGAATTTCTTCACCAGTTGTGCCCATGAAGCACCATTGAATGACAACATGTAGAGAATGGGAAATTTCTTCGGTCTATATAGGTATATATTAGTAAATGCAAAGATTGCCTTCTTCGCTAGCGCAGAACCAGGAGAGAATACCATAAAATGAAAAATAAAATAAACTAAGGACAATTTTTTTTATTCTGGTCTAGGTGCCTTCCTGCTTCAGACACACTAGGTGTGAGCCTGCCTGATAAAGGGTAAGGGCCTGGAAATCGCGAAAGATGCAACAGATTATCCAGATCGTCCAGTACCCAGGAAGATGACAGTCCTACGATTACACGAAAAATTGTTTCACATGTAGTAGAACAGGGCCTAACATGATCTTAAAATTTAAACATGTAAAACCCTATGAACCGTTTTTAAACAAATGCACTGTATTTTACGATTTATCCAAACTATGACTTTATAACCGAGTTCAAGAAGCAGCAAAATCAAAATGTATATCATAGTTAAACGAAGTGCATAATCCCTTTCTCTTATCCAAACCCAGACGTAACTTTGATGAAGTAATCCGTAGCTACTTAGGTTGCTGAGATTAAAGAGCTTTCGAGGAAGTCCGACGCAAAATAATGTCGCTGGGCGCTAGAGATATGCCGATACTAACTCAAGTTGACACTCAAATTCGCAGACACATGTTAGCCTTCATAATGGAAGCTCGGAGAAAGATGCATGACGCACCTTAAGACTCGAATGGCTTACTAGCACTGTGATTGCCACCATGTTACACTGAAGTTGTAACGGATAAATTATGATGGAGATTTATACCAGAGTGTTAAAGATTACTGCGATAGAAATACGTAATAAGTCAAATTGATGTAAATAATACATAATGCTTCGAAAAGACATATCTTAACAATTTATTCCGATTTATTATTATTTTAAAGTTTAATGTTATGTTTCTACGAATATTTAATAAAACATTTTTATGCAATTTTTTTAGAAATAATTTTAGTCATTATTTACGGTTCTTTGAGTTAATCAGGAAGCAACTTTAACAACATTTCTAAAACACCAAAGTAAGCGTATAAAAACAACGGCTAAATCATTGTATCAACAGTATACTGTTAACCTAAATTTTAACAAGTCAAATTTTCTTAAATTTAAAGGTATGTAGGTACATAATTTACAAAAATTTTGATGATTTACTTTTCCGACTTTTTAATAAAATAGTCGTACCTAGAATAAGTATAGCATTCTACTCGCGATAATGACTATTATTTATTCGGATGATTTACGACTCGTAAATAATTACAGCTATTACCCATCGTAAATAATAATCTATTATCCATGGGAACAATTAAAAAATTTAAGAGAGTACTGGTTTAAATTTATATCTGCTAGTTTTTGTCTCATCAGTATAGAGCACAATATATGCATCTAAATTTAATCAAGATATGCAAATAAATGTGTATCCTTTTTAACAAAAATATGCAACAATTTACCCTAAATATGCAAAATGCATAGAAATTAGAAAATTTTAAAAAAAAACACATACAATAGATTTTTAAAACCAAACCTTTATTAAATTAAAAAATATAATAGCAATAAATGGTTTTTAACAAAAATATGTAGCAATTTTACCTAAACATGCAAAATATATGGGTTAGAAGATAAAAAACACACAATAGTTGATTTTCATAATAAGCAGCATTTATTTTTAAATTAAAAGAATACAATGATAATACAGTTAGAGCTGGGCTAAAATTTTAATTTGATATATGTATTATTATAAAAAGAGTGTATAATGAAATGTTTACAGAATTGTCTACTAAAAAGTTTTGCCTTTTGTTCATAAAAACTTCTTTCATCATCTGATGACGTAATCGGACAATACGGTAATTTTGGTATTAAGGCACATGGCCAAAGAACAACTTCTTCGGTTAATTTACCATCAAAAATATTTACCACTTCAATTAAATATTTAAATCCCCCATTTTTTTCTAGAGTAACATGTAATTTTTGTCTTATTTTAATACCTAATACCCACATGGAAAATTATTCTTGATGGGGTTACTTCTCGACTCCAAAGGCTTCAACAATGACACAGGCCCAGGATTTCCCAGACCGCCAAAACGTCAAAAAGCTGACTTCTAAACACCATGACTCAATAAGATAATTTCACTGAGTAAATAAACCGAATAATTAAATTATTAGACTGGGTCCTCCTTAAACAGAACAGTAATGAAATACCGACACATGAAATTATAAGTTAGAATTCCCGTCCATACAAAATATATAATGAAAATTAGAAAAATCGGCACGGCAAAGATTCATTTGTAAAAACAGGAGAGATGAAACCAGATTTCAATTTCCAGTAGAAAAGGGACTTTCCCCTCAACCCTGCTTTCCGAATATCATGTCGGACAAATGACAGTTCATAAGTCACAAACATCAAACTGGACGGTATGGCTGACACTTCTCGTTTCAGTTCATGCTCTCGCGAATTCACGCGTTTCATTCACGCATGCTCGAAAATACCCAAAACCCAATCAACTACTTGAAAAAACAACAGTAACGAATGTAACAATATAAAACTTAGTTGTCTTATTCTTAAACTTGTCAACTTAAACCCTTAACTGTCAAATTAGACTTATTTTAGGGATAGTGAATTGGGCCTACTATTTTTTAACCTTTTCCATTACTGTTGCCTTATTTCATTTCATAGAAGAAAACGAAAGTTTATTTGATCTTTACAAGTAATTCCCTTTGTGAGGTCGAATAAGGGGCAGGAAAAAGGTAATTCTTATTATTCTTAGGGACTCTCAGTGCGTGACTTGAAAGATATACCTACTCTCAGTTATTTAACAAATCGACGCACGTCGCGAGATTCAGTTACCTGATCTTATCGAGGGGAATGGTTCTTTGTTTTAGAATGTCATTTTTAGGAGATTTTATGACAAGAAAGTGTCGAAAAAATGTTTTCGGAAAGTATTCGTGGATGCCTCTTTCGTGGGAGCTCTGTTAACTCTATTTAAAAAGACCATCTTTATGCATCGTAAATAAGTATAAAAATGTGTGTAAAAACCATTTGAGGAATCGGGAATTTGCATGTAATTTTAGTGTTCCGTGAAACGTAACACCTATGGAATCACTTCGGTGTCCGTCCGTCCGTCCATGCATTTGTCACAGGCGATTTTCTTGAAAACTATTCGACGTAAAAATTTGAAATTTAGCACAGAGATAGAGTGTGGTGACCCAATGGGCTTATTCAACATTTTTTGTTTATTTCATAATACAAAAGTGCTTCATTCGAGAAACTTATCCCCAAAAGATTAGAATTTTTTCTGATCGAATTCACCCTTAAAATAGCGGTCAAACATCGCTCATTATGAAATGGGACGATGACATCTGGTGACGTGGTCCCACGATGGGCGATAGGCGATATCGATATATCGTTCTAAAAAAAATTGTCCATTTTAGATACACTAAAACTGTATCAAATTATCAACTAAATTATCATTAAGTTTTCGACGAGGCTGTATGCTATAACGGCAAATACAAACAACAAAGAAAACATAACATTTGCAAACAATTAATTTTAATTAAGAAAATATCGTCAAAGTTTTGTTTATTTAACATATTATAGCATGATAAAAACAAAAATTACTTTTTCTTTAAAACACTGAAGCACCATTTATATGATTTATTTTGGTTCGTCACCAACAACAGGTCCTGTAGACCGCAAGCCTCTAAATTTTAAATTTAAGCTTGCCTTTGCGAATATGCAGCGATAGTAAAAATATATATCTCTTGGTATTGTTGTTAAGAATATCAGTTTTTCAAAAGAAACAATCCAATCTTAAAAAATGTCTATCGACTTTAGTTAAATAGGCCATAAAATAACACTTTAACGGTTGACTTCCAGAAGCTCCTCACCCTCGAAGCGTTACGTAAGCAGAAAAAGGCTAATTTTTAAAAAGCACCCCGGCTGGGTTTCTATCAGCATCGCAAGCTTTCATTAATAATATCGACGGTCGCATCTGCGGCGAGATGCGAGAATCTGGTGTCTATAAATCGCCATCCAACTCTGGCTCAGCTCTCCTTTCTCTTTGAATTCTAATTAACGTTTGGTTCTGCCATTAGTGTAATTAAACTGTCATTCCGGTACCTTATCTTAGCATATCAGTAGCGTAGCTACATATGAAAATTTTTAATCTAAGACCATTTTTCCAAAATATGTTTTTGGAAAAGGATTTTCCTAATGTTTTTAGTGTGTCCGTGAAGACGGAACACTAAAAACACATCATTTCGGTGTCCGTCCGTCCGTCCGTCCGTCCGCCCGTCCGTCCGTCCGTCCGTCCGTCCGTCCATCCGTCTGTCACAACTGATTTTCTCTGAAACTATTCGACGTAAAAACTTGAATTTTGGCACAGAGATAGAGTGTGGTGGCCAAATTATAGACGGGAAGTATAAGAAGTTGAATTTTAATTCTGGGGGTGAATTTCAGGGGGTAAATTGGGAAATAAAAAAAATTTTCAAGGGCATCGTGTATAGTGTCAAATGAAAGCTTATTGAAGCACGAATTCAACAATATATGTCTATGATGTATTTTTTTATGCATTTTTTAAAACATTTTTCGGGAAAAGCGCTTAAAAATGGCTATCCCCCACCCTTATCACCAAAAGGATAGCCCAGAAAACTCTGACAAAAATCATGAACATTAAGAATTAGGTGTAGATTGAGCCAAACTTATCAGGATTGAAAAATTCTAGCGCGATCAATTTACTTTATTTTCTTATAACTGCTGAACTATTGGTTTTACAGAAAAAATTTGTCGACAAAAAATATTTCTCGTATGTAAGGAAAAACTTTTGCTGTTATACTTTTTCATTGCTCCGCACATACGCGATGTGATACGGCGTTGCTGCCGTCGGCGACCGAGGTTTGCTCAGGTTAAGTGGGAGGCTGATGGCACGGAACACTAATTGTGCAAGTATAGCTTGCACTTGACCGATTTTTTTAACATTATAACGTTATTAACGTGATCCATTTGGCCACTTTAATGCGTTCAGAATATATTGTTGTTGTCATAATGTTTAATTTTCTTTAAGGTTGGGTTTACAAGATTGGGTAAGATTTTAATAGTTTAGAAAATGTTTATATCAAGACAGAAAAAAGCTGAAATACACCTAAACAAACTTAAGCAAACCTAAAAAACAATAAAGCAAAATGTGCAGGGAAATAGTAATGTTTTTGTGTATTAGCCATATACAGGGCATGCCACGGCTATATGGTGTACGATGGATACTAAAAATCATTAAACTGATTAGAATTTTTATCCAAAAACAAAGAGGCTGATTTTTTATGATAAGATACGGGGTACGCCACAAATGTCAGTGTTCAATAATATACAGGGTGGTCCATCAGCAATAATGCACAGAGCAACAGCAGATTCCTTATGTCAAAATAATGCAATTTGTTTAAACTTGCCTAATTCCAAAGTTGATAATATCCAAGATGCAGGGTATCAAAATGTTAATTTTGTTTTCGATTTTTTCCAATAATTTCCGAACAGAACGACATAGCGGAACGAAATTAGAGATTTCGGGGTTTTTTGAGGGGAGGAATTCAAATTTGTCCATACTTTTGATGTCACGAGTAGGGGGCGCATAGTGTACTTCTTTTAAATGACATAACTTTTTTTAAGTTTAGTACATCGGTATGACTATTAAAAAAATATCCTACGTCTTTTATGCCAAAAAGGAATACTTTATTAAAGTCGCTAGAAGTATCCGTTTCCGAGATAATCACATTTGAAATTTCCTATGCAATGTCTGTAATGGTACATAATGCAACAGCAGACTCCCCAGGTCAAAACAATGCGATTTTGTTAAACTTACTCAATCCAAGGGTTGATAAAAACCAAGATACACGGTGTTAGAATTTTGATTTTGTTGCAATGCAAATTCATCCAAATTTGAAAGCGTCATTCAACACAACTATTTCTTGCATTGGAAATTTCAAATGCGATTACCTCGAAGACGGTTAATTCCAGCGATCCCATTCCACCTCCAAAGTACACCATTTTTACTTAAAAAAGTAGGAGAGTCGTTTTTTTTTCTATAGTAAAGTCGATACAATAAGCCGCAAGAAAATGATTTCAAAGAAGCGCGATGTGCCGCAGGTAGCGCTCTCTACTGGTGAGATAGAAACTATGGATGAATTTGCATTTCTTGCCCCAAGAAGCCCCCGAATCCCTAATTTTGCGCGGTTATCCGGATTTTTTCAGAAATTATTCGAGAAAAAAATGTGTATGGGCGTTCTACAATCCTACAAAATATTCATTTGAAATATACTTGGTTTAGACGAATCACATTCGATTATTTTTTGACATTTTGTATATTTGATTTTAACTGTGATAACGTTAGAAACGATTTTTATGCAAGGGAAAATCAAGAATACCCAAAATTTTCTTAAAAATAGGAAATGAATTTTTTTCCATATGACGCGAACTTTATGGATGCCGCTGTACATATAAAGTAATAAATAATAAATCCACATAATCACTGAATCATTAGTTTTAATTTTTGAAAATATTTCTTAATCCAGAAATTATTTAATTAAAAAAATCTTGTGAAAAGGTACTACGCCACTGATATATCGATTTTCAGCAACTAAGCCAGGAATATCCTAAAACGACACACAGCAAGCGTGATGTATTCATGCCTATGACGATCGTAGCTTTTATTGTTTGATTCTTACTTTATCCTAAACACTTTTTCATGAAGATATAAAGATTTAAAAAAAGTAGATTTATATATTTAAGTTCTCGAGAGATTGAGAAAATCTACACCAGGACTAACACTTGTTGCGTATTTATTGAAGACAATAATTGTCTCACATCCAATCTTATCTAACATTCAATGATGTAGATTATTACTAAGTTTGTTATTCTGACTGGCATCCTGACAAGTGAGTAATAAACTAATTTAACCTATAAAAATCAAAATAAATTTAAGTAAATTGAAATTAAAAAATTTCTCATTTTTAAATTTCAAAATAGAACTCATCTCTGAATTGAATTCTTAATCTGTATCTAAACCAGTTCATTCCTTACTTTCAGGAAGCACTGATGATGACCTATAGGGTCGAAAGCGCTCTGCTAATTAATTAAAATTTTTGCACTTAATACAAAGTTTTGTATCATTCATGTTATTTAAATCACTAAAATATAATACTTTCCGTTTTAGGCCGAGAGATACTCGAAAGTTAATAGACACAATCCTGAGCTTGGCACACCATCGGCAACACGGCTAGAAGGTATGTACTCGTAAGTCCTCTGATCCGTTACAGAATATTTTTAAAACTTTAACTCTTATAAGAGCACTAGTCAGTCCTCATTGTCACTATTTTGGTTTTGATGACTAACATTGTTGAGGTTCGGTGAAACACACTTACTGACTATGTATCGCAATATCCTATTGTGAATAATATGCTTTTTTTATGTGTCTAGGTCAGAAAGACATACTGGTTTTTTAAAGCAAATAACCGAGCAACAACAGTGATTATAAAAAGGCAGAATAGTAGGAATGGGAGATAATTTCAAAATTAAACAAGATTTTTATACGTATCAATATACAACTATAATATTTAAAGACCTATTGACGTTGTTTCAAAGTAAACACTTTTTATAAGGAAGCACTACTATAAAACCCTCTACTTGCTGTCAATATTTGTAAGAACATTAAACGCCTGAAAGTAAACCTTTTAAACGGTGGTTTGATTAATGTCCATGTTTACATTTACTTAGAGGTCTTGTTATCATCGGCAAGTCATAAATATCGAACGATTTTTCTAAAACTATTTTAAAGCTAAGAATATTTCCCGGCGAAGCTTTAGTCTTTGCCGGCGGAAAGTTTTCAAACAATATTATAATGATGAAAAACTTGTATACAAGCGAAACAGAAACATCAAAAAGGTATAAAAAAATAATAAAGAGTCTTTTAAAAAGACTCATCAAAAGACTCATCAAGCGAGACTCTTAAATAACGACATTCCGTGTTCTGAGATTGTTGTGAGATTCTTTTAAGTTGGCTTAAATTAAATTTTTCGTTAAACTTGGAAGCAATTTGAATTCTTTTATCATTCTTCGAAACAAAGACGGAAAAAAAATTCCTAAAAGGAAAGATTTTTAAAGATGAATTCATGGACTAATGTGTATTTTGGATTTTTTGAGAGTACTAATCAGGTAATATTTGTACTATTTTGTTTTTTTGTAACAATGTTACAATTGACGTATTTGCTACAAAAAATCGATTACTTTCTAGTCTCAAAAATTTGGGGGAAAAATTGAAATTAAAAACTTATCACGGAGTATATTATTATATTGAGTTGTCTATACTCACCATACCTAACGGAATCGCTTATACATGCATACATATATATATATATATATATATATATATATATATATATATATATATATATATATATATATATATATATATATATATGTATATACAGTGACTGGCAGAATTTGCAAACTATTTGGTAATAAAATGTTATTTTTGATAAAAGTTGCTGCATGTCTTTAAACTGAAAGGACGCCTACCAAAAGTGAAAAAAAAAGGATATACGAGGGAAATACAAATTTTTAAAATTAGGGCAAGAGTAAAGTACCTTTTTAATTTATTTAAAATATTTATTTATAAAACTTTTTTAGAATTAAAAGTTATGTCCCAATATGAAGTAATGGCCTTCTATTCGGAAAACGAACATAAAACTTTTATAAATAAATATTTTAAATAAATTAAAAAGGTACTTTACTCTTGCGCTAATTTTAAAAATTTGCATCTCCCTCGAATGTCTTAACATTTTTTCAATTTTTGGTAGGCGGTCTTTTAGTTCAAGGACATGCAGCAACTTTTATTAAAAATAACATTTTCTGAGAAATTAAAAATAAAAAAAAATTACCATATGGAGCGCGAATTCTGCCCGTTTCCTGATTATAGTGTGATTTGTGTGTAATTCTGTTTATTAAACAATAAATATTTCTCTAAGACTACCCTCTAAGTACTGTCGAATTTTTACGACAAAAATTCAATACTTGTGACGAATTTTTGCAGAGCAGAGCCTAAAGGAAAAGTATAAAATTAAATTTTGAGATCTCTAATGTGCTTTTTATGTATATACACTGGAAAAATCATTGGTTTTCCATACTAAATAACGGGGCAACAACCATTTTGACAAAGCCATTATATTACTAATAAATGCTGAACACTCGTCTTAATTTTTGGACTAAATTTAAGTATAAATTTATTATCAATAAATAATTAAATATCCGGAATAAGATTATAGCGTTTACACTAACAATATTTTATCACAATGGAAAAGTTAAGCCATAAGAACATTATATCCGTGACGTGGCAGCTTTTAGATATCAAAACTCTCCTCCACATACACATAACCTTAAAGCTGAATGATTTACAACCGGTTTTAAATCCCTGAAACTTAGAACATAAATTCCCAATGAAATTAAATATCTCATAATATATTTTTGGCCCGAAACGGGAGACACTTTTAATTGCCGCTTCAAGCACAAAACACGCGGCTATAAGTAATAAACACAAAATAAATCCCAAAATTGTGCCTACCTAATCATAAATACAACTAAATTATGCCCTCATAAATCCATTCCACGTGGTTCACGAAAATTTGTGGCCTCCAATATATCAGAAAAATTTAACGGTAAGGTAGCGTGAGTTATAGAGTAACTTTATATTTACGATATTAATTTCCTTGCCTTGGCTTGTACTGTAAAATCATCAGTGGCGGCAATATTCTTTATGATCACACAGAGAAAAATGTTGCGTGAATATGACTCAGTAATATTAAAAACTTAATTAAAATTAAACCCAAATAATTTACATTATAGGTGAAAACACCTTGTACTATTTAATTTAATGCGTAGAATTATGGTTTATAAAATATCATGGCTGGTTATTTCAGAAATATTTTTTCATGTTTGGATTATAGCAGAAAATATTTTCCAACAAATACGTGCATATCGTATGTTATTCGGTTGTGACAAACAGAAAGAACGGCGTATCATAGTTTCGTGTGTTAAAAAACATTATTGACCAAATTTAAACTCCAAATTATCTAACCATCAGTTTGCTCGTCACTTAAACACAATGACACAAAGCTTGTTTTGTAGTTAGTGAACTCGAGTACAAAGGCAAAGGGTTACACGTATCACGGTTATGTTAAGTGAGTTTCCAATTTGTGATCGCAGTCGTATAACATACTGAAGCAACTGACAACGACATAGAGAGTTCCCAACGAAAGGGCCATCACTCACTTGGCCGCTTATTAGTCGCCGGAGGCCAATACCCACTTTTTTCTTAGCCTCATACAGTCAAAAAATCCACTCGTGTAGGTAACCATTATTAATTTCCATGTTTTTATTATTATCTGTCCCATTTCGCAGAATCCTCTCCCCACAGCTAATCTTTACGACGTCTTTTTTTGGGCCATAGATTTTAATGGTTGGGCCGTTCGCGTTATAGCGTTGTAATTGTAGTATCGCTATTATGGCGAACTAATTTAGTACTTTGAGCTATTAATTTTTACGACGCTCTTCTCTTTTCATTCGTTTGTCCTCAAGAGCAATTCGCAGGCCATAACGCTGATTCTTATTGGTGATAATTTGAGGTTATACGGCACTATAAAGAAACATAAATTCGCCGAAACTATTTGGTTGTAAAGCCATTACAACTGAATAATTAGTTATATTAATGCAAAGGCGTTTGTAGTAACCGTTTCGAGAATGTACCATAAAATCATTTCTAGAAATTTGCTATGATTTCGGACTTGGGATTTGTTGAAAATAGTAATTAAAACTACTGGTGAAATTGGTTCAGCAGTTAATAAATAGGACTGTTATGCAGTTAATAGTTTAAATTCAAATGTCGTAAATTTCCGTGATTTTTTATTAATAATTATTCACAACAATGCTTTTCGAAATTTCCAAAAGAACGTTTTTTTTGAAAATAGAATTTTTGGAAAAACACTAAATCATTTTCGTCACTTAGGCTGACAATAGACGAGTTTTAAAATGTATTAATTTATTTCTATAACGACATCAGATGTATTCTGTTTCTGTCATAATAAATATGTTAAAAAGGGATATACATACACAGCAACAAAGTTAATTGCTGATTTTCTTTTGGCTTGGGCAGTTCTGCCATTTAGCCAGAATAGCTGAATTTAAGAACTTAATAAATTATAAAGGGACCGGAAACAAGTGGTACCATGTGGGAAAAAATTGTGTTAGAATATCGAGAAAACTTTTCTGGCGATCGTTCCTGCATATCCGATAACCCACAAATTCATTTTAACATTTAGCACATGGCCGCTGCTTTAATCTTAAATTTAAAAATTGTATGGAACCGTCGAAAAGTAAGGTGAGTTGGCTAGATGTCAAAAAGAGCTATTTGAAAAATGTGTCGAGAATTCAGTGTTAGATCGATTTACGAAGTTTTAGGCAAAAATTCGAAAAAATACAATGTTCTAATATATTTTTTGAAAAACAAATTATTTTTTTTTATTTAAATAGGGCAGCTCTCAATTTCACCCACTAACGCGGTACATGGTAACATTTATTTTTTCTACATTTAAATCGATTAATTTCGAAAATTATTTTTCAGTTAGTTGAGGGGCGAGGCCAGGCTTTTTGTCTAAGAGTCGCATTGGAATTTTATGATCCCTATAATCATGCTATGCTAAAAACGCCTAATTTTATTAATTCTTATCAAATATTAACAGTCCTTTTAAAATAGTTTTGTGAGATAAAACTTAATCACACCTAGTTGTTCGCCGAAAAAACAATTTTTGAAATTACCGGGTACGTGGGTGAGTTTAAGACTGTTAATATGGGGGATGTTATCACATCCCTCCCTCCCGTTATTTTTTTTAACATCTGTTAGACAAAATTAGATTTTCTGATCTCAGTAACCCGGAAAATGGCACATTAGTTAACATTTTTGGACAATTTCCCAGTCTCTCCTTTTTATTTCCCCCCCCCCCCCAGATAATTGTTTAAATATCTGCTTGGCAAAATTAGATTTTATGCCCTCATTAACCCCGAGAATGAGATATTAGTAAACTATCGAAAAAATTCTAAGCCGCTCCGGTTTTGCCCCTCTGACCCCACCCCTTTATTATTTTTTAAAATCAAGTACCAACAGGACCACCGCACCGTCATGCTAAAAACAACGGAGAAAAAATTATTTAAATCGGTGCTGCCATTACACAAGCAAAAATTGTCGATTTCAAGAGTTTTTTTTAGTTTTTCGCAGTTTTTTTAAGGTTTCCACTCACTTCAGCAAAAACCATTAAAATGGGCCCATTAAGGAAACCTCATCTACAAAACAAACATAAAATTATAAAAATCGGTTAATCCGTTCAAGAATTATGCGTAAACGTTCACAAAAAAAGGACACATACTGTTCGAATTGATATCCTCCTTTTGAGAAGTCGGTAAATTAAAAAGGAAATATAGATTTTAATAACAAACAAACTTATGTGGATAAAACGAAAAGCAATACGTAAAAACCTTTATATTGTAAGAGTAGCTTGACTTTATCCTTCACTACACTACCTTTTTACCGATACAGGGCCAAAATCATTATCACCTAGTGCTGTTCCTCAAACCAAGCTTTATTTGACACTTTGATGGATGATGCTCGAGAGCAAAACTGAATTATATGGCAAAATAATCGTTTTATGATATACACATTGAAACCTCTATTTCCTTTAGTCTCACGGTGACGATAAAATGTTGTTTTGTGATTGATAGCGAATACAGAGCTAAAAATGTTTGCGTTCAGGCATCAAATTTGAATTTCTAAGAACTTAGAATAATCGGCTATATTTATTTACTACATTTCACAGCAGTCACGTCGCACTGTGAGTGGTCTAGGGTGTGTTTTTGGGATGACAAAAGTACTATGTAGAGCTTATAAAATTATAATTATTGATGTTTATATATATCTTATTTTACATATATACCCATTGCCTTCAATAGGTTTAGTAAATTACAGCCAGATTCTCCAACGCTAGTCCTATCTAATTTGACAACCAAATGTTTTAAACTGACAAATGTAAGAATAAGACAACTAAGTTTTATAATATGAATTTGTTTCTGAGGTCTTCTGCAAATTTATAAAGAAAAGAGAGATTTTAGTACGTACTTTCAACCATAATAGAACCAAATTCATTTTAGCAACCCGTCCCAAGATGGAAATCATTTGAAAACCAAGCAAGTCGCTGAAATACCACAATAATTTAAAAATTTTTAATGGCGACTTATTAATAATAACAGGAGAAAAATCTGTCAAAATATAACTGATCAACTAGCAGATCTTAATTTAAACCAGTACTAAATTTTAAACCTTCTTAGTGAATCTGAACGTTAATGTTTTTGATGACAGTTTTGAAATAATTGTATTATAGAAAAAGCTCTGTTTTTGAGATAATATATTTCCGAGAAAATGTGCCTCCCCCCTTAAGCAAAAACCTGGATCCGCTACTGTGTCGCACGCGAACTGGCCGATTTTTTTTTTGGGTCTATGCTTTTGTGTAGCTCGAGGTGACCTTGCGCACCCCTTAGATAAAATTCCAAATCCGCCCCTGCATCACCTTTGACACGTGTCATCCTTAATTCTCTCCAAAAAAGGGCCATTCGACCCATCAATGGTCCAATCCTCACAAGAAAACTTCCTTCTCTCGCTCGTCGCCGTGCTGTTGGTGATTTGTCCCTTTTCTACCGATATTTCCATGGATTTTGCTATGAAAACCTAACCGCTATAATTCCTCCCTCGACTGTTCCTATCAGACCAACAAGAGGCGCGTTACTGTCCAGCTACAAAAGCCTAGAATCTCCAGATTATGGAACAAATTGATTGCAGATGTTTTCCCTTCCCCTCCCAACCCCCTTTAAATAGCGTGTCAATAGATTACATTTTCCTTCTCTTCAGACGCCCATGGCACGTTAGTACTTAGGTTTGAAGTCTACGTGGATTGTGTTAAATAAAAAAAATTATTCTAGAAATCTCAACTTCACCTACAACTGCAGACAGAAGACAGAAATTAAGCTTAAAGGTATTGGTTTAAGAAACATTAACTGCTATGTTATGCTCCATATAGGTTTTTTATTTATCTTACTATATACTTTGATAATGGTAAATTATAACCTCAACATTTAATAACACTGTTTTCTTCTGACTCCGGCTGTTCTTGTCACAAGAAGAAAAAGAGTGTTCGGTGCGCTTGCATTGAAGCTGATAAGGCCAAGTTAAGGTATTTTTCATGCGTCTCGTACCAGAGATACTTTACATGATATTTTTGACATGTATGAAAACTTACAAAATATTATAAAAGCGCTCTTTTTTCTTCACGTTTCACGTACGAAAAAAAAACGTTCCTAAATAATTCCGAAAGTAACCCCATCGATAGTTCGATGTTTGTCCAGCAGAGTTGAGGCGATGAAAATGGCGGTTTTCTCGAAAAATTCGTTTTTCTGGACACAACGGTCCAAACCTCGAAAAATCGTATTTTTTTTATTGAATATACATTTCATCCGACATTTGGACTTCATGTAGGTCTGTAATCAACGTTACAATCCCGAACAAACTTAAATAAAATAATTAGTTTTTAGTTCTATTTATAAAAAATTCCTTGGCGTTTACGTTTAAAAAAGTATAATATATTAAAAATTGGCGAATGTCGCTAATTTCGACTTATTTAGAACTCTTAAATGCGTACACACTATATGTTTGATAATTGCAAGGGGGTTCGTTAGTCGTTCCTCGAAAACTCGCCAGTGTTCGATATAATAACGGCGGCGGCAGATTCCTCGGCGACCGCAGCCCGCGCGCGCCGTTGCCAGATCGCTCCTAGGCCAGCATCTCGAAACCGCAGCACATTGCGACCCCTTCGGCTTCACCGCCTTAACCCCATCTCTCTGCCACCCCCCATTCTACCCCCACACTCTTAACGGCGACGGGGGAGCGTTTTACTGTTTTATTGATTAATTGAGTTCAGCCGAATTTCTGCCGCTTTCGGATTTTGGTTTTATTACGTTTTATACTTATCTTTACATTTCAAAGAGTCATTCCGTAAAAAACATGCTTGAGAACAAAAACAGAATTTTCGAGGATCATAATAATACGTCACTGCATGAACGATGGCGTTCTGACACAACCAGTATTGTAAACACCATAATAATTACAACATATTTAAATCTCTCCTCCTACATGCGAAAACATATATTTCTAGATTAACGCTGTTTCTAAAAGTAAGTCTTACTTTCTGCGCTAAAAGGAAATAAAATAAACGTAAGAAATTAACGACAAAAACACATAAAAAAATCTGAGAAAACATAAGTAAATCTTGCCTTTTTGGGTGTGGTCAGGTTTGCTCAGGCTTATTTCTGCCTTTTTATCAACATTTTTCAAATAATTCAGTTCTGATTCCTATAGTTATAAAAAAGTCAACATTATGATCCAACACTGTGTTCTAAATTTCTATACACATAAAACTTGGACAGCAGACCATAACTACTTAATTCTATAACGCCTTTTTGGAAAAATCAGCTTACTTATTTAATTCTATGCTTTTCCACCGTTCTGCATTTCTCTCTCCATCCTTTCCCGTCCTGTATGTGTTTTTTATGTCTTTCCATTCCATCCCAATGTTCTTTGTCTCCTCTCTTATGTCATCGTTCCAAGTTTTTCTCGGTCTTCCCTTCTTGTCTCTTCCTTGCACTTGCGTTCCATACACTTTTTTTGTAATTCTACTTTCCGGCATTTCGTATTTAACTTTTGTCTGTACACTTCGTTCCGTATTCTATCTTTCTTCGTTTTTCCATCTATCTTTCTAAGAAATCTCATATCTATAGCATTTAATCGCGATTTGTGTTTTTCTTAAAGTACATATTTTGCTACTATACGTAATTGTCGGTCTAACCACTCTTTTCATTACTTCTGTTTTAATTTCTTGGGGTATTTCTTTTCTTCCCAAAAACGATGTTTTCATGCTGTTGTAAATTTTTCCTGTCTTTCCTATTCTTTCGTTGATTTCCCCATCCATTCTTCCGTCATTTTCTATTACTCAACCTAGATATTTGGAGCTGTTCACTTGTTCTATTTCTTTTCCGTGTAATTTTATGTTATGTACTGTATCTGATCTTGTAATTATCATTGTTTTCGTCTTTTCTATATTTATCTTCCTATTTATTTTACTCATACCTTATCCAATATCTCTAGATTGTGTTCTAGAGCTTTTTCCGTGTCTGCCAGGAGTACCATGTCCTCTGCGAACATCAGCTCTCCCTGCTTCATTTTCCAATGTCTTCCTCATGCCTCATCCAGTCCCACCAAGAACAGTAGTGGGCTCAGCACGCATTCTTGCTTTAGTCCCATTTTTGTTATAAATTACGAAAAGTAAAATGTTTATATAGTGGTCAAATATTAATTTCATGACTAGTTATGAAAAAATGAAACACAGGAATATAAATATTTCGTATTTCTCTCTTGACTTCTCGGGTACAATAGAAGATAGCGCGTTTTGAGCTGCCTCTTCAATATCACTTGGGGTCTCGGAATCGGACATTTTCAATATTTTTAAAAGAAAAAATTTAATTTGTGACGCGACACTTCTGTACAAATAAAACTTCAAAACGACATCACGACAACTCTCTACTAGGCACCTATCAGATAAAATAAGAAGCACATCTCTAAAGATAGGACCGCGTGAAAGTGGAATAATTCTCCGACGTCTCGCCTTCGTTTGCACGACGCATCTTCAGGAATCTTTAGTCTGCGAGATCAAGACACATTCAGTGATTCAGTATTCATTCGCATTGTGAAGATTCCTGAAAGTGTCTCCTTCAACCAAACGTGGAACGTCGGAAACTTTTTTCACTTCGACTCGGTCTATCCCAAGAATAATCATGTTATAATTTGTTTTGTTATTTTTAAAACGGCAGTAATAATTAACTTATAGTTATTTATTTTACAAGTGAGTTATGTTACATATAAGTCACGTAAGAAAAAGTTTAGACCACGAGACCGAAATGGTTTATATGCAATAACTCACCTGTCTAATACAAACTTTTATCCAACACTTTCAGATAATAGCGTAAAATTAAAATTTATACAATAAAATTTAAAAGTCAAAAATAACATTAATTAATTAATTTGTCATTAACAGTAGCAACAATGATGTTCATAGAGGTGGATTGCTGCTTTAAAATACCCCCGTAGTGACTTATGGCTATAACTCACTAATGAGTCATAACTCACCAGTGAGTTATGAACAACTTCATATTTCTAAAATCTCATTAGTATTATAAACTTTATATGAAGGTGTTGGATAAAATAAATTATATTTTTCTGTTACCGAAAATAGATTTCATTAATAACTATGATGTCGGCAGAGATATGTGCACTTTTTATCCAATATATAGGACAAGAAATATTTCTTTTATAAAAAATATTGCTACTAATTTTGAATCTTTACTCCTCCGTATTTTTATTTTTATGAGGTTCTATGTCTGTACAAATAAAAAAACATGTACAGAATTCTTAACATTTCCTTTTTAAATTGAATTTTGATTTTATAGGTAAACGCATGCTCGGTCATTGGTTGTACTCTTATATTTGTCTAGATACATTTAGTTAAAAAAAATTTCGAAATTGCTGTCGTTCTAAAGAAATGTTATTCATAACACATGAACGTATGACAGCCATTTATCCAGTATTTATTTAGAAACAAAAATGAATACTATTTTACTACATAAATCTAAACCACAAATAAGAAGTAGGATTACCATAGGCACTACAGAAGTCTTCCCTCAGCTTCAGCCGGCTGCGATTCGAAGCTGTTTTCTATGTATTTATTCATATCTACAAGCCAGATGATGATATAAATAGTTGGATGTCGCATTTTCTATCTAAATCACGCCGGCATATTGCGATGTGTGGCAGTTCAGACCCCGCCATAAATTAAACTAAAATTACTTTATATTATTGTGCCAGGGTCGCATTAGCTCTTTTTTAGAAAACTCAGCGTATTCAATTTTTTTTTAAATTTATTCGTATATCAACATTGACATCTAAACAATAAAATTCAGGTACTTATTAACTTTTTTTAGATTCTAGTTCTTTGATTTTTTAATATAATAAATAAGCTAATTGAAACATTTATTTTTCATTAAAAGAAGCACTAGTGTTGGGATTATGTTACATTTGGCGTTCTAACACAGTTTTATAACTGTCTAGATAATATTGCAGGTACTTGTTTGCTTAGGTTTGTTCACTTTTGCTCAGGTTTATACAGCTTTAGAACTTTATAAACAGTATTACAAGTACAGGTTTTCTCGGACACCTGACCTGAGCAAACATCAGCAAACCTAAGCAGTGCTAGAAGAACACTACAAAAACTAATATTCAAAAATGGAACAATTTCACAAATTTTTTGACATCGTTGTAGATATTTTTCAGAAAAGATTTAAAACGCATCATGGTTTATATTGCTGTCAATGTAACTGCAATGTAAACAAACCTATAAGCAGACTTAGTACTGATTTAAATTAGGATGTTCTAGTTATTCGGTTAAATTATGACCTGTCGCCGTCAATAAGTCGTCATTAAAAACTTAAGTAATTTTAATATTTCAGCGATTTGCTTAGTTTTCAAATTAGTCGTATTTTGGAATTTGTTGTTAAAATGAATTTAATCCCATTATTATAGAAAATAATCACCTACTTAAAAATAAATTCATGGTAGAAAATTTACTACTTATTCTTATACTTGTTAATTAAAACTCTTAATTGTCAAATTATACTGAATCTCTCCATTAGAATATATTAGTAAAAACCAGCAATAAAAAAAGGTATCACTAACAAATAAAAGCAAACCTCTAACCTTAGCGATAAGCTACAAGAGACTCCATGAATGCATAGATGCATTACTCATATCAGACCAAATCTACCCTATCCTAAAGGGCTCCATTTATTTAATCAGGCCCTGTTGTTAAAAACATATATCTGAGATGTGGTGGCAGCAAGAGAATACTAATAAAATAGTAATTTTGCACAGACAACGAAGCTGCATCTGCATACTTTATTAAGCTTTTTGCCTTCGAATTTAATGTGATTTATTTTCGGTATGCTACGAATTTTCTGGCGAAATTCCGGAGTATTAAGATTAAGCTTTGATGCAATTTATTTTAACGGTAGTGGATGGGTAATGCTGCTTTTGGTGCAATTTACAACAGAAAGTCTATTTTAGTGGGACTATATTTCCACTACTATACAGTGTGTGCAAAAAATATGGAATTAAATCACCATTTTCCATTAATAGCATAATATTTTGTTCTACGTTTCTACTTAAATTTTAAAAACCAAAAATCATAGGAAAATTATCTCGAGGAATCATGTTTAAAAATGTGTTTTTTTAATATTTGCTCAATAATTGAAGTTAATTTGAACACTTATTTATTATTAAAAGAACCACCAGTGTTGGAATTATGGAACCTTTGGCGTCCCAACACAGATTATACAGTTTTACAAATGTTTAAATGCTATTACAGACAATAATACAAATATCAAGCACTTTTTCTGAGGTTTCAAAATCACTTAGCAAATATCAAATTTTATACCAAATTTCAAATTAAGCTTAGACCAAGAAAGTGCATCTGCATAGTTTAAATCCTTTTGCCTTCCGAGCTAATATGATTTATTTTGGTTATGCCGCGGAATTTTCCAACTTTGGAAGGACGACATTTTATCTTAATGAGATCAAGGGAAGGGCTTTGATCCAATTTCTAATGATTATCACGGTGTACAGATCTTCCAGAATTTATTTTCGAAATGTAGTGTAAGAGCCTTTTTCTTTTATTAACTAAATGCTATTATTTCAACTTTGCTTATGTATAATTATAATTATCGTCGTATTGTGCTAATAACAAATATTTGGGATATGCCCTGATATGTTTATAATCATAATCAAAACTTTGTAATGCTCGTTTCTAAAAGTGTAAATTTTTTAAAGCATTTTCAGGCCATTAAACCATTCGCTACGGTAACCTACATCGTATAATATAGATAAGTACAATAAAAATCGTCACCACTGGCCAGTAGCGCAACCAGGGACTGCAAAAACCGGTGCTGCAAAAACTTAAAGTTTGTAGACCTCTGTAATTCGCGTCCGCGTATACCTTTGCGTCCCCAATGTGGTGTAGTAGCCCAAGCGCAGATTCAGGGGGTCGTGGAGGTCATGACCCCCAAATCATCAATTATTATATATACGTTATATAACTATTAAAATTCAAAATATACGTATAAAAAGTTAAAGATATATTACTGTTCCCTGAATGACCCCCCCCCCCCCCCGACCCATCGAAGTTCTGGATCTGCGCCTGGTGTAGCCCCTCCGAGATAACGGATGTAGTTTACTATCTCTAATTTGCTTTATGTGAAAACCAAGAAAATCGTAGAAATAATATAGTAAGTTATAAATTATTGACAATTTATTAACAACGATCGGACAGAACCTTATAAAAACCCAACTAATCAACAAGAAAATCTCAGTTTACATCAACATTAAGTCTTAAAGTAAATGAAAATATTTGTGACAACAGACGAAAAAGACAGTGCTTTCTGCTCTTGAATTAAAGTACGGGGAATCCAACAACTAATGGAAAACCTCGGACCGAGTAGACAGCAAGCCTTTGGCGTAAGAAACGGGGCCCGGGGGCCCCAAGCTTGTCGTTGCCCCCCTCCCAGCCTCAATTATTCACGTTCTTCATGCAAAGAAAGAATATTTGCATATTGCAATCACAAAAATTTACAATAAAATGACATCAAAATCTTTCAAATTCCATTAAACACAGTTAAAGGATTTTTCCTGGTTCCTGGCGGTTAAATTTATTTGTGTTTTTCTTATTCATTATTATAAATAAATACGTTGTATATTTTGTAATAATAAACGAAAATACTAATGTTACCATTTTTTGATAGTTAGGTACCAGTAGCTACACTACTAGCACTGTAACATACAAAGCATCGCGTCCGGCCAGTAGCGCAGTAAGGATTTAGTATTAGGGGGGGTCAAGAGTAAATAAAAGTCTATTATAAAAGTATTATTAACAGATTGAATATAATAAAATATTGACAATGATACAGTTGTAGAAGGTAATGATGCCAATTTTATTTTCTTCTTTGGTAATTAATTGTTTATAAAATTGTTAATTCGTTAACAGCGTTTAGGGAAGGGTTATCCTTTTCAATAAATAACTACCTACATAATAACATATCATAATAACATTGTTAAAAATTGATTTAAAAATTCCTAGATAAATCAAAATGACCTATGTGAGCTGCTACGAAATTCATTTAGAAAAAGAGCGAGAAAGTGTTTGGAAGTTGAATGGGGACATTTCGAACAATTTCTCAGGCATGACAGGCGACAAATAAGTTGAAATTAAATGGCAATTTTTTTTATCTTATAACCTCTTAAATCATAATTCCGTAATCGAAAGAGCAAATAAAAATAATTGTATACTTACATAAGTAGTTTTTTACGTAGATTCGAATTTTATAAACAAAAGTACATCATCCCATTTTAAATTCCAAAGTTACTCCCCGCCCTTCCAAATAGAAAGAGGGGGTAAATGTCAAAAATATGCCCCCCAGCTCCCTATTAACACACCAAAATTTCATGAAAACATTTTAAACCTTTTTCAAGATATCGCCTTGTAACACTTTAAAAAACTCTCCCTGTATAAAAGTGGCCCCGACTGCCCCCTCCCCCCAGAAGCAGGTCTTAGTTACGCCAATAAAGTAAGCTTTCTCTCTTGTCGGGATCATCAGACTGACGTAACCATTCAGCAGCCCCCTTAATAGCATATTCAATATTTTTTCTAAAACAGAAACGGAAGAGAATATATACATAAATGCCATCTGTAGGAATTACTGTAATTCATGTTTAATTATACATAAAAACTAAATGCGTCAGCCGCGGGGCTCCCGCTTTGCGTTTGCGATGTCCTAGCTGATTTTTTTATGAATTGGAAGTCTTAATTAAAATCATTATTATTTTAAAGACGTATTTTTTCACTTAGCGCTTGTGAAGCTAAAATGTGGACACACTGTGTAATAGTCGGTGTATCAATTGTTAAGGTTATACTGTATAGTACATCCTTAAATACTGACTTCGCCTTCTTATCGAAATAATTATCAAAAAGCGACAACCTTTCTGATCTCCACACAAGAATCGCACTCGCAGAAGGTACCCAGATAAGAGATCCGCACCCCCGCCGCCGCATTTTCCTGTTTCCGCCCGTAGATGAGCAAAGTGGCAAAAGGCGAGATAATAAACGCAAAATACATCGGCGGATATACACGACGAAGACCAGGTACAGAATTCCGTGGGACAATCGTATCGTGAAATCGCTGCGATGCCGGTGGAAAGGCATATTTTTGGCGGAAAGTGGGCTTGTCATACAGAATCAGTGGTGGAGGTAAGAAAAATAACCATTTAGACTTCAGGGATCTAGGAAAAATTTTTTGGGAGCACTTTTTTTTTAAAATGAATTTTAGGAAGAAGGTAAAAACAAACCTTCGTACAATTTTTCAGAAGTATAATTTTTCGAAAATAACTTTTTCCGTTAATTGTTCAAGAATATTAACATTTCTGCCAAGATTTCTTGTAGAAAAAGTCAATATTACAATACATCTAGTAGTTGCTAGACAACGAAAAATAACTCTTGGAAAATATTTATTTCTGTATTGTAAGGAAATAATGTTTCCTTACAGTTGTGTGCAGTGTACTGCAAAAGTTATTAAAAACATGATTTCTAGAATATTTCATCTTCATTTCAGCTCTAGAAAGTTCAGAAAGTATGTCATTATAAGATTTTTCAAGACAGAACTCCTATATTTGTTCTTGCGGTATTCCATAAAACGATTGTATGCATATTCATATTTTTTTCTTAATTTTTTTGGAAGTTAATCTAATGTGGCAAGTATTTACCGCTGCCGCTAGTTCGGGAAGAGTTCCACGTCACTCGTTATTTTGCACTTGTTTACTAGATTATAGCGAGTGATTTTTAATTATTTTGCTCAAGGGAGGCTGTGCTGGGAACCACTTGGTGTAACAGTACCGCATAGAGGAGACCATGGTGCGTTTGCGAGAAAGCAGCGTCGTCAGTTTGAAAATTTGCAATAGTGTTTTTCTAAGGAATCTAAAATGAAATCATTATTTACCTTATTCTAGGCACCTTCCGATAGTAAGTTTGGAGAATTGTTAATTTCGGCAATTGATTTAGAAATTCTTCGTCTGAGGTTATTTATATCCTCAAATGGAGTCCAATAAATGGAATTTTTTATAAAAGGCCACAAAAAGAAATCGCAGCGTGTCAAATCCCAGGAACGAACGAGGTGGCCATATTTGGTGTGTGTTTCGACTTTTTTTTCTGTATTCAAAAAATTCACTTAAAAAGATTAAATTTTCTCTGGTTACATGATTTATAGCGCCATTTTGTTAGAAGTATCCTTCCCGCAATTCGTCATCATGCAGATGGATAAATGGTGTTAAAATTTCTGTCCGATATCTCTCGGCTGCAATTGCGCCATAAAAATAAATTGGGCCTGTTATTCTTCTAGAACTAACTGCTGCCCATACATCTACTTTTTGCGAATGAAGCGGACTCTACAAAAACATGCGGATTTTCAGTATTCCATAGTCGCATATTTTGCGAATTAACAGAGTATGAAAAATTAAAATTAGCCTCATCTGTGAAAAGATTTTCGCAAAACCACAGACATGTTCGTCTTGAAAATTGTTTTAAAACCATTCACAAAGATTTAGTCTTTGGGGTCATTAGGAAGGAGTTCATGAACAGCCATCACTCGATAAGGGTATAAGTATAGATGCCGGTCGTCTTTTAGAAGCTTCTAACATGTAAGTACGGTAGCAGCAATCTGTTTGTTGAATTTGCTGAGAAAGATATCTAATTGAAGTTGAAGGATCATTTTCCATAATTTGCCGCCCTTCTTCAATCCCTTTTGAACCTTTCATTGATCTTCCAGCCCCTTTTTATGTTGAACAGAACCAGTTTCACGAAATTTATTTATCAGTTATTGCGATCGCGTGCGAAAATTATAAAAGGTCACCGCAACATCAGGAAACCCGTTTCGAAATTCATTAAAGCAGTCCTGAATAGGGATACCTTGCCGATAACCATCGGCAAGGTACCTATCGATAAGTTTTAGTTATCGATATGCCGATACTTATCGATTTATCGATAACTATCGATATATCGAAAACTATCGATATATCGATAACTATCGATTTATCGATAACTATCGATATATCGATAACTATCGATATATCGATAACTATCGATTCATCGATAACTATCGATATATCGATAACTATCGATATATCGATAACTATCGATATATCGATAACTATCGATATATCGATAACTATCGATATATCGATAACTATCGATATGTCGATAACTATTGATATGTCGATAACTATCGATATATCGATAACTATCGATATATCGATAAATATAACTATCGATATATCGATAAATATAAATATCGATATATCGATAAATATCGATTTATCGATAACTATAAATTATATATATTAATACTTATAGATACATTAATATACATTTAAAAGGTAGTTCGTAATCGTAAGTGTTCGCTCGAGCCGATATTTACCAAATTTCTGCTTTCTGGAGGTTTACGAGAAGTGCTTTAGCAGTATATTATTATAATAATTAAAAAATTAATTACTGATAATGCACTAGGTGTTCCGAAATTAACTATCGATATATCGATAGTTATCGATATATCGGCAGTTATCGATATATCGATAGTTATCGATATATCGATAGTTATCGATAGTTATCGATACATCGATAGTTATCGATATATCGATAGTTATCGATATATCTATAGTTATCGATATATCGATAGTTATCGATATATCGATAGTTATCGATATATCGATAGTTATCGATATATCGATAGTTATCGATATATCGATTGTTATCGATATATCGATATATCGATATTTTTTAAAACATTTATCGATTGTCGATATATCGATAGTTATCGATAACTATCGATATATCGAAAAAATTTCCCATCCCTAGTCCTGAATAGAATGAATCTACACACCATCTATTTTGGTTCGATTTCGTAAAAAGACTTTCCACAATAAAAAAAATGTTGAGCTTCGCTGAACATTTTCATTGCAGAAGATTCAATCCGCCAACAGAGCTTCGCTGATAAATGTCAAAAGACAACAAGAAATTAAATCATATCACACTGTAGCAATCAAAACACGGTTTCCCGAAAAAAACAACAATAGTAATTTACCTTTAATCCTCCGCAAAAATTACAACATTTTTTAAACTTTATGAATATACAAATTCAGATCAAACGTAAATGTCACAAATAATCATGTCACTATCTACACACAACGGTTATGCGACTACCAAATGCAAAGCCACCTTCGAGCAAAATAATTAAAAGGTACCTACTCGATATAACAGCTTTAATATTTGAAAAAACCAACAAATTCAATTTACATGCTTCAAGTTTGACTATACAATATTGATGCGTTTCCATGGTTACATATTCAATATTTATTAAGCGGGTATTACACCAACAATTTCTTTGTCAAATAAGTTCCCAAAGTTACTTCATGAAGAAGTTTTATGAATGTAAAACAACAAATTTGACTTCAAATAACTTCACATCATCTTTGAAAAGAACTTCACGAAATTAGAGCTTGTTCCATTTTTCCCCCCGTTATTCGTGAATTTCAGTATTGCAAACTGTCAAATTGAATTAAAAATTTGAAGCCTTTGAGGTTATGTTTTTTTTTGTTCTTTGGTTTTCTGCTTTGGCGATAAAAATTGATTGAAGGTTAATTCTAATTCTATTTATGATAGCAAATTCAAAACAAAATGAGCAAAAAAATAATAAAACTGCAAACGAACACATTCAGAACAAAGTAACGGAAATAACCTTAAAAATACGGTTTAAATTGTTATGTTGGTGCAGCGGCTGAATGGCACTAAAGAAAGCTAAATAATGTCAAAAACTTCGTGAATTTATTTGATCAATATAAAGGCGCAAAAATTCATCAAAGAAATTCATGAACAAAATTAGGAATTTCAGGGCATCAGTTATTTGTGCATATTAGTCATGCTTTTTTAACAGTTTAAACAGTTACAAAATAAAATTTTGACATTTTGGATGTGGATATGTCTTTTTTATGTGTCTACATAGATAAGTAAGTGTAAATGAGCAACAACATTTAAAAAAAATAGTAGTATTGCGCTGACTAATCCTTGTAAATGCCCTGTTAAAAAAAATTATCGGTTTGATTGTAATATTTATTTTTACATAATAATGCGGAACAAAGAAATTCACTCAAATAAAGTAGTTTCTTGTTTGGGCCCCCTTTGTAATACTTTCCGAAATTAAGTTTTTGCTTTTTTATTAAGGATATACATTTTTATTTTGGCGTAAATCGCTAGCATAAAGTATATCCGCGCTTCCCCTCCATCCTGCTAAATTGTAGACATAGTTAGCTGCAATCGTATCCCAGAGGATAAGTAGGAAATGGGGTCGAGGCAAAGGCAGGAAGAACGAGACGTTTTATGGTTCCTCCTACGCGGCAGTGCATGTCCTCTGCTGGGGGGCCATAATCATGTGTCTTGATTAGCGCCGTTTGTACATAAGAATCTCGCCACCGCAAAATGTTATTGCCGAGAAACCCTGTTCTTAGCTTACATTGTGGAATTGAATATCTTTATTTGGCGGATTTTCTTTATTTTCCTTTTTTCTTTGCCGCTTCTTATTAGTTTATCTGAAATAAGTTTGGATTAAATAACATGATAACGTATCAAGTGGGCAAAGTAAACAAGAAAATGTAGATTTTAAAGTATTTTATATTATGGATAAACCCATCCATGATAGACAGTAAGGGTTTTGTCACCAAAGATTCACAGCTGATCTCCTTACCTTTATCATACACAACTGATTATTGCCTTTGAAATTTCCAAGACCTTTGACCAATTATGGTATGCTTCACTCCTCAACAATTTGCCTCTTGCGGCCTTCCTCCCAAACGATGTACCTGGATCGGTAGCTTTCTTTCTGATTCATGCAGATCTGTCGTGGTGGACGGTCACTCATCTAACTTACGTCCTACAATGTTGGCGGACGTGGGTTCAATCCTGGCCAACCCAACCAACCCTATTTTTTCTTCACATTAATTATCTGCTCTCGTCAACTACCAAAACAAACGACAATCTTCAAACAAACAGTGGCGTAAAGTAGGATCACTCAATTTGAAATCGTTTGTTTTGCCGCTTTCGAGTGAGAAAAACACAAAACTGCAGACAAAGACCCGTGCTGCGAGATAAGCAAATGAACACTTGCCGCCGGGCGGATAGCAGATCGAATCAACGTGGACTGACGTTCCTGAATGTTATAGGCTGCATTAGGTCTTTTAAAATTCCTTTTTGTTCAGTGGAATTAATCAAACCCAATCAAACCATGTTTTTTGAAACGCCCTGAAAACTTTTGAAAATTAATTTTCCGAGAAAACCTTTTCTATACCCTTTTTTTCGAAAACTTTTCGTAAATCCGAGGCCATGCAATGTCTGGACGCCCTGGTTAAGAAATGGCTAACTCTAGCTTAGGATTTTTTATTTAGAAAATACCCACCTTCGGTTTTAATCTAATCTCAATAAATAGCTTGGGCCTAATTTTTGTCGTAAAATTTTTACCGGCTTATTTTTGATCATATTTTAATTTTTTAAATAAATTAGTTCTTTATTCTATAATAAAAAAGACATTCAAAACTTTCTACGACTGAACAAACCACAGATTGCGATAGAGTCGGAAGTAACCGTGCTTATTAGATAAAACGAAATTACTTCAAAATTTAATAACGAGACGGTGTCTCGCGGATTTAAATTATATTTGACAGTCACACCTGCCGAGTTCCGCACAATTTGAGCCTCTATTTGGGTGCTTTGAAGAAGATGTGACGCCGTGCTTACGGTGGCGTCCTTGCCATTCACTCAAGTAACCTCAATCGGTGACAATTAAGTGGTTTTAGAGATTTACTCATGCTTACCTTTGCCGTTTTGTCACCTTTGCATCGTCATTTTACGGGGAACGGGTTAAAATAAAGAATCTTTAAACAAATAAATGCTCAATATAAACTAAGGGAGTGCTCTATAAAATATTTTATCAAAAAATGAATTTTCGAGAGTACCTATGTACCCTACGATTTATTTCAAATTATTTTACATTTCACAGCACCATAAATATCAAAATCCAAGATAAAACAAATTCTCAACAAGCAACATTTTTTAACCCTTTACTAAAGGGCCAATACCTACAAAAAGGGCTAAATTGACGACATAAAAAAGCAAAAGGATTTTTTGCGGCCGCCCGTTCCCTGGAATGGGTCATTCGGCTGCACGCACAAACGACAGGCAGTTTTATTTTTACAAATGATTCTGTTTCCGCTTTACAGTACAATAAATTCCCAAATAGATTGATATGAAAATTCTTTAAATATTATTTTTTTAAATAAATGGAATTAATTAAATTACACATTGTCCCAAAAGTGAGTCATCCTGTTTCCGTGAGAAAATAATCAAATTACGAAGGAAAATTTAAAAATATTTGGATAATCAAATATTGTGAGCTGTACCTACTTTAGAAAGTTAATTATTATTTCTTAACTTAAGCCTTTTTTTAGACAAATTAACCATAAAATGTCAGTCCCGTGCTTGTTCCACTTACGAGTTGAAATATTAATCAAGAAACTGCTTTTATAAGAAATACTCTCACTTTCAAAGTCTTGCACCCTCCCCCCGGTAATGCTATTACCGTTTTTTGAACAAAAAATCTAATTTATACTCCATAACCCGATACCTCGTCAGTTTCGTGCTGGTTAATATTTATGATTTTCTAAATGCTATAAAAAATGTTAGGTAAGTTAATGTAATTGTGGTTCATGGCTTAGACAACAATTTTTTGCAGTTACATAGAAAAAAAAATCATTGCGTTCAATTTCGTGGCAAACTGTAGTCACAAAACTACGATTTATAAAATAATTCTATAAATCAGCTTTATTGACAGGTATTTATACAACAAAAGTTAGGGCCTACCGTATTCGTCAAAAGCATTATTTTGCATTTTTTATGAAGGACAAAAGCAGCACAAAGATGACTCACTTTTGTGCCAATCGCATATCTTAAAATATCCAAATTATCACTGCACATATGTATTCTGGTAAATTCTCTTTCTCCATTTCTCGCATTGTACTTGTTGCCTAATATCACAAATTTACGGCATTAGGGTAATAATTACAAGGTATTAGGGAATACTGGTTGAATATTAATATTGTAAGAACAGCGATTTTAACGAATTATTCGGCATTATTATTACTTACTACTTAAATTTATTGTAAACATATAATTGAAAGTAAGAATGATTACACTTCAGTTTTTGCTGCACAAAACTAACAATGTGATAATCATGTTTATCATAATAATGATCAGTTGCTCACTAGATTGACAATCATACAGGGTGGCCCACCGAAAACTTTCCACCCAGGTTCATTTTCGTTTAAATAAATCAAAAAACGCTCGAACCCGTACATTTTAGCTTTCAGTGGGAAATTTTTTTTGGTATTTCCACCAACCGTGCTTCCACCCTTAAAATCTTAAATGGGAAGGGGGATTGAGTGACACCTTATTTTAAAGGGAATTGAATTGCGTTTCCAACGGGACCTTGCTTGGGTAAGTAGTTTCTGAGAAATGAGACCTTAAATAAATTAAAATTTAAAAGTAACGAAATTTCTTACCAGTTGTTTCAATGAAGTAAAATGCTGAAAATGTCCACCTCCAACCTCCGTGCAATTATAAAGGTACTGTTCGAAATGTTCGCGAACATTATGAAGCATTTCGGGAGTTATTTGTCGGCACGCGTACTCTATACGTTGTCGCAAGTCTTCTAAAGAATTGGACTGGGTTGCACAAATTTTTGTTTCTAAATGTCCCCACAAGAAAAACTCTAGTGGCGATAGATCAGGAAATCTTGCAGGCCATTCAATAGGAACTCTTCTCACATTCTATCTTCCTGGAAAATTGTCATCCAGATACTGTCTTAAAGGAAGTGCATAGCAACCTAAGCAAACCCAATCAAGAAAATAATTAACACTGGAATTCACCATGTACTAGCCATTGTAACACTTGTATTTACATGACATGTGACGTCACAACCAATAGTATTCCGTTATGCAAGTTTCAAATTTTGTATGAAAATTTGTTGTCGAAAATCTTTTTTTTGTTACTAAAGATCAAAATAAATGGATAAAAACCACCATAAATATTTAATTTATGTAGAGAATACAAAAAATATATTTCAGGTTTATTTGGATTATATAATATTATATATTCCCCATTATCTCTAATAAATTTGCTTATAATGTTTAAGAAACGTTTATTTGCATATTTGTCTTCACACGTGGTTGAGCGCTAAATAGAATAAAATCCTTTGCCCACATAAATTGAATAAAAGGGCCCAAAACACAGAGATTTTTAAATGACCATTAAACATTTAAATCCATTACCCAAAAAGACCGAATTATCACGTTTTTCCCTTTATTTAACCCCGTGATTATTCTTTTCGCGGTTTGGCGTAGTCTTTCACCTCTTAATTGTGTGTATGTAGATGTAAAACGGCGTGTGAAAACGCACTGAAAATTTCAACGCCCTTTCCGACACACACAATGAATGCGAAGTAGCTCCGAGGGTGTCGAAAGAAACCTCTGAAAAAATGCTATCTATGTCAAGCCACCTGTGGATTTTATACAGTGTCGTAGAAGGTATAATTTGGGTCCTTTTTAGTAGTTTGTAGATCCCTTATGTGGTATGGTTTATAATTTATAATAAGGAATATGCATCTATTTTTTTTTAATGTTTAGCTCGTTTAAGGAAGTGTCATTACAAACTCAAAAATATTATCTTGAAGAAAATTATTAGGATAATTTAACTAAAAGAATTTTTTTGTTTCTCGGTATAATTTATTACAATTTAAAAATGAGTTGCCCTCAGTGCCAAGTGACGTCAGGATATAAGCAAAAATAAGTGTCAATCTACATTGTAACGTAAAGCTAGGCCTAAATTGAACAGGTTTGTTATGAAACACAAAAATCATCCACATTCCCTAGCGTCACATACCCTATCCGATTTATTTTTTCCTCTTCGCAACAAATCAACCAATCCAGACGAAAAATTTTCCTTTAGAGACAAAAGTGTGCGTTTAGACTAGTAGCAGGTGTAGAGTCACCTAATTTGCCCAGGCAGTAATTGTTGTTAGTGTTTTTCTTTCAATGTAATTTCTATATAATTCATTTATTAAATAATGAAATCTATTAAAAAACTACCTCATAAATATTGTATTGTGTGAATGTGCAAAATTACCACTGCAATTGCCCTGAAAACCTCATTTTGCACGTGCCAGAACAGCAGATGTTGGAAGAAAGTACAGGGTGTCCAGTTCTCGATACTTTTGCAGGGTTATCTTTAAAGATAATTCGCAGCACTGTGCTATTTTTTCGCGAAACGTATGATGCTATAAACAGAATTCTCATAGCCCCCTTCGTTTTGGAGAATCAGGGCGATTTTGAAAATGTGTCATTTCCAAGCACCCCTCGTATCTCAGTTGCCTTTTAAGTTATCGGTGAGGCAAAAACTAATAATTATATAGCTTTTAGGGTAGAATATAGTGGCGTAGTCATTTTTTCTAGAAGGAACAAATTTGAAGATAAAAACCAAAGTTGCATTTTTTAATGGGTGTTCAACAGGGTATATTTTGTTTTCATTCGATTGCTCTTTTTTTGCTAAAGAAAAAATCGTAAAAATTTTCTTGTAAGATGTAAAAATTTGCAAATAGTACCAAATCAAAAGTAAAAACTTTAACTTAAAAAAAACTAAATCACAAGCAAAATTTTTAAAAACTCTAAATATCTTTAATTTTCAGACCTTAAATATCTGTATCAGTGACTGTTTTTCCAAATTGAAACTCCATCACAATGGAATAAACAAAATAAAAACTGAACTTAACAATCATTATGACAACATTTTCTGGCCAATTTTTATAGAAAACGAAATGAAAAACACGAATTTCTGTTCAATAAAATAATTAATAAACAAATAAACAAATTAAATAATTTAATAAAAAATCAAAAAATACCGGAAAAACAGCCCATTATTAATGATAATTGGATAACAAATTTAAACAAAACCTATAGTCCAGACCATATCAAATATATCATTTCATGTTTTGAAAATATTATCGCCAATATCGAAGCAGGTATCGAACAAACCAATTGACCGATAAACCCAGGAAAATTCAAGAATATTTGCCAGGAAAAAATAAGTAAATTTAAAAATATTTAATTTATGAAGAGAATCTAAAAAAAAATATTACAGATTTATTTGGATTATATGCATATGTCCTATTCATTCAAGGAGTTGTTTTATACTTCCTATGACAAAACAAAAATGATCTTTAACAACCTCGTAGGAATATTTCCCTTAAAAATTCATAGTTCGTAACAATAAAGCGATTCGCAGAATTTTTACCTTTATACAAGCCTTGCCTCTATAATTTTTTACTATAATACTCCACCCTTAATCTTTTTTCTGAAGAACCGTCTCAAGATTGTGCCTTTTACTATCCGAAATAAGGCATAGGGGAGTTTTTATCTCATTGTATTCCCTGTAATGGGAATGTAACGGGTCAGTTCCGGCTCTTTTAGGACGAGATACACGTGATTTGGCCAATTTTTGTTAAATAACTTGTTTATGTCCGATCGCGATGATACAGATAGTTTTTAGTAGTCAGAAAATCATTAAAAGTTGAGTAGAGAGAAGAAAGTGATAAGAACACCATAAAATTAAATAATACTTATTAAATGTTGGACTCAATTTTTTAGCGTATTTGTTTAGAAGTAGAAGACCAAGACTCTAAAAATTATTTGAAAGACAAAGAGATTGATTTTTTGATTTTTGTTAATTTGCTAAAATAACACAGAGAAGCTGACAAAATCCAAGAAATTAAAAGTAATTGCAACAAAAAATATGCTGTCAGATTGTAGGGATATATTTCGACAAATGTTTTATCTATATGTGTAATATATATATATATATATATATATATATATATATATATATATATATATATATATATATATATATATATATATAGGTTTTCAGTAAATAATGATTGTGGGGTATATACTTTCCGCACTCTCGTAGAAAAAATAATTTTTGTAGTTATAAACTTTCTTACAAATAAATTCCATTTTTTTTGTTAATTGCCAATTAATAATATTTTAATGCCCCCAATATTTAATCTATGCAGTACAGTCCTTGTGTATCCATGACGACGACGGCCGGCTTTGGACTGAAAGGAAGGGGGCATTTGCAGGGCGGTTTTTGAGATGCTAAAAATTAAAGTTGTGAAAAAGCAAACGTCGTTTTGCGACAGAAGCTTAATTAGAAACGTTTGCAGAAGTGACTTCTAAATCACGAAGCGTGGAATTAGCAGGCCGACCGACCGCTTCGAGGAGGAGGGCTGCTCTGTATCAAAAGCACTGCTTGGTGGTGCGCGCCGTGGCTGTCCTTCAATCATAATAATTTTTGGACTGTTTAATTTTACTATGGTTAAGATGAGACATTCAAATAAAGCAGGTCTTCGAGACAGAGACGTTTATATAAAAAGGGTCGAGCATGACAAAATTACGTGAAAATTAAAATGTCCGAAGATATTTGTTGGAATCTTTTAGCGACGGGTTTCAACAAGACTTGTTAGTTTAGGCGCTCCATCGAACAACTTTTATTTATACACATGCACATATAGACATGGGTTCCAAATATAACTTTCAATTTTTAAAGTCTTAACTGACATCAAACGCCGCTAAAAATTTAAAACAATTTTCTCAACTATTACAAATTCTTTTTAGTGTCAATTCTTTTAGAGTCTTTAAATTAGGTGGGTAAAAATCATTAACCACGCGATTTGCTAAGGAAGTTTAAGGGGTTAATACAGTCAGGAGGCCTAAAAAAAGCGATTTTTCAAGAATTTTTCCTGAGAAGACTTTTAAATTTATTAATGTGAAAATTTGGACACATATTATGGTAACTTTTAACTGAATTTTAAGATTTTTGTATTTGTAAAAATAATAATTTTTAAAGCTGCTATAGCTGATCTCCAGGAGTTCCTCTCAAAAAGGCATCTTGCGGTGTCAACGATATCTCTGGACTGGATCATCGAAAATGAAAAAACCAAACGGTTTTCGTTAAAGTAATGTTATAATCTTCTAATTAATCAAAGGAATAAGCAAAATAAAATTTTTTGACAAAATGGCGGCTTCTCAAAAAAAAATCGAGTTTTGACCAAAATTTTGGCCTTCAATTGTTTATTTAAAAAAAGTATTTATCGGTGAGAAAAAACGTTCAACTAATTAGTAAAAAATATACTTAAGAAGCTTGTGTTAAAATTTGAGACTGATCGGTTCAGCCGTTTCCGAGAAATCTTCGTCACCGACTTTAAAAACACAGTTTGAGAAAAACGCCTTTAAAGTTTCAAAAGCACATTAGATAGCGTACAATCGCTCTGACACGTCTTTACAAATATGCGTGTAACTTCGAAAATGATCGCCGGATTGCCTTGAAATTTTCTGTATGTGTACTGTAATATATGTACATTACGAAAATGAAATTTAAAAAATCGATTTTTTGAAAATTCTAACTGTATATAACCCCTTAACTTCTCGGTAAGGTAAAAACTAATTATTATGTAGTTTTTGCAGCAAATTCAGTGGCGTAGTCAACTTTTTTTTAGAAGAAACGAATTTGAAAATAAAAACCAAAGATGCATTTTTTTTAAATGGGGCACCCTGTATATTTTGTTTTCATTCGATTGCTTTTTTCATAAGCTTTTCAAAAATATATAATTGTTGGTATATGTTTTTGCCATAACTTCCGAATTTTACAATTAAAAAAAGGGAATAATATTTCATAGTAGGCCCGTGATATTATGATTTGAAACAAATAAATATAGGTACCTAATAGTATCCCTTTATGACTGCTAGCATAGACTAAATAATACATAGACGAACACTGGTGAGTAATAAAAATGGACCAAAAAGCGGGTCTCCCTTGAGGAATTTTGTGGGTTTACTGATTTATGCTTACGAATTTGTTTGTCCACCATTATATATCTATGGGGATATATGAACTATATAGATATATAATGGTGAAGAAACAAATTCCTAAACCATAAACCAGTAAACCCTCCCAAATGTTTCAAGGGAGACCCGCTTTCGGTCCCATTTCGGTCTATTCGAGAATTTGTCTATATTCTTTATAGTCTCTGCTGCTAGTCAGACCGCTTGTCAAAATTTGTAAGAGATCACATTTAAAAAAATTATAATTCTTAAAACACCTACTTGTTATTTATTACGTGTTTTTCGATTGAAAAAATGGCTGAAGTGAGAGTTTATCAGAACTTTGAAAAGTATGATACTTATGCCAGACTTTCAGTTACGTGGCACATTTTCAGACTGATAAATTATACTAAAATATCGCAATTACTGTGGTTAACATCTGTAATCGTAAATACTACAAGTATATGACTAAGGATTAATAAAATAGTAGTACTTTATTTTCACTGCTTGGTGACGACATTCAGAGTGAGAGTGGCAACGTCGCTTTTTCTCCGTGGCAAGTGAGGTAGTCCCGTTCAATCATGGCTTAAACAGCTGCAAAGACGTAGGATTTTGTGTATAACGTTTTTTTACTAGTCGGAATATACTTGATGTAGTGAAATTTTAAGTTACTTTTGATTTTTCTTAAGGGGTTATATACATTTAGAATTTTCAAAAAATCGATTTTTTTTAATTTCATTTTCGTAATGTAGGTACATATATTCCAGTACACGCCCAGAAAATTTCAAGGCAATTCGGCGATTATTTTCGAAGTTACACGCATATTTGTAAAGACGTGTCAGAGCGATTGTACGCTATGTAAGTGCTTTTGAAACTTTAAACGCGTTTTTCTCAAAACTGTGTTTTTAAAGTCGGTGACGAAGATTTCTCGGAAACAGCTGAACCGATCAGTCTCAAATTTTAACACAAGCTTCTTACGTATATTTTTTACTAACTAATCGAAGTTTTTTTCTCACCGATAAATATTTTTTTATATAAACAATTTAAGGCCAAAATTTTGGTCAAAAATCGATTTTTATTTTGAGAAGCCGCCATTTTGTCAAAAAATTTTATTTTGCTTATTCCTTCGATTAATTAGAAGATTATAAGCTACTTTAACGAAATCCGTTAGGTTTTTTCATTTTCGATGATCCAGTCCAGAGATATCATTGTCACCGCAAGATGCCTTTTTTGAGAGGAACTCCTGGAGATCAGCTATAGCAGCTTTCAAAATTATTATTTTTACAAATACAAAAATCTTAAAATACAGTTAAAAGTTGCCATAATATGTGTACAAATTTTCACAGTAATAAATTTAAAAGTCTTCTCAGGAAAAATTCTTGAATAATCGCTTTTTTAGGCCTCCTGACTGTATATAACCCCTTAAACAGACTTTATCCATAAACAATAAAAAATGGTGCGTCAGTGCCAAGTGTGTGGAAAATGGATTCTTTTTTCACAGGTTTGCTTGGGGAATACACATGGCTCGAAAAGCCATAGCGATGGCGCGAGTCGGATGTTTAGCGTTCTCTCTCTCCCACTCTTTCTTTGTCCTACACACGCACAATGTATGGAACGATACAAAAGGCTAGTTATGAATGAATGGTGTCGTCTCTCTCTCGCTGAAGGTCAATGGTGGAAAATATTGCTCTTAAGGAGGAAATTTTACCGTGTTAAAAACAGGGTAAATTGGGTAAATTTTGATATGTACACAAGTTTAAACGCTTGTAATTTAAAAATTAACTAATTAAAGGATTAGTAAGAAAACCTAAAAAAAAATGTGTCCTTCCATAAAAAAAATTTTGTTAAAATCTAACATAAATCTCATAAAACAACACTCTGTTGACATTTTTTTATTTCGAATGCTGAAAATCAATATATTGTTTGTTATGATAAAAGCTACAAAAATATTACGCCTGCAAAGTTCCTTTGCATTCGCCATAACTTTTTTCAGACTTTTCCAGAAGTTCTGCGCACATTCGCTGGATCTATAAGCTCCAGATTTAAGATATTTTCAAAGTTTAAAAACTTTGAGTCCCAAGTGCGTTGCGAGTTGCTCCTTTCCCAGTTCAATTCCCGACTAATGCATGGAGGTCAAGGCCTACTATGGCCAAGCACATCCGGAAACTTCGACTTACAACTTCATTTCGGGTTAGTAACTTTGTTTTAAGAAATTAAGTTGTACGAAAGTTTTTTTGAAGTTGTGAGACTTTGATTATTAATTGCGTTTTATAAAAAGGATAATGCTTGTTTAGGAAGTTTTATTTTTAATGATGTTCAGTGACAATGAAAGAAAAAGAAATAAAATTGTGAACTTGAAAACAACGGCTATTACCGTTTTTAGGGTTTAATACTTAGTACTGGTTTAAATTAAGATAATCTAGTTCATCAGTTAGTTTTTGACAACTTTTTATCCTGGCATTATAAGAATTTATTGCTGCATGTCATTAATTAATAGTTGTTATGGTAAAGGCCAAGATGTATGACAATAAACCATGGACTAGCTCTAATGTAGCGGGTGGCAGTTTATTTGATTTTAGGTCATTAATATCACATTCTAATGACCAATGAATGTACTTACCAAAAATAAATGTACAATTCTTATTATTATTTGTGTAAGCCAACAAACAGATCTAATTTGGCGCAACTTACAGTATTATTAATGTGTCAAACAGCCGACTACCAATAATTATAGCTCCTGTAATAAACTTAAAAAGTGCACATAATAAAACAACGTTAAACGTAAATTAAGTGTTTAATTTAAAAAAACTCAGTCAAGTGCAAGATATACTTGCACAATTAGTGTTCCGTGCCATCAGCCCCACTTAACCTGAGCAAGCCTCGGCCGCCCGATCTCCGCCCATCTGCCGTGAGAAATATTTTTTGTCTTAAAACTTTTTCTGTAAAACCAATAGTTCAGCAATTATAAGAAAATAGATAGTTAAATTGTTTATAACAATTGATCGCTCTAAAATTTTTCAATCCTGATAATTCTAGTTCAATCTATACCCCATTCTCAATGTTCATGATTTTTTTCAGATTTTTCTAAGCGATCCTTTTGGTGATAAGGGTGGACAGCAATTTTTTGGCGTTTTTCACAAAAAATGTTTACAAAAATGCATAAAAAATTCGGCATATATCTTGTTGAATTCGTGCTTCAATAAGCTTTCATCTGATACCCTACACGATGCCACTGAATTTTCTTTTCATTTTCCAATTTACCCCTGAAATTAGCCCCCACAATCAAAATTCAACTTTTTATACTTCACGTCTATAACTGGCCACCACAATTTTACACTGTGCTAAATTTAAAATTTGTACGTCAAATAATAGTTTCAGAGAAAATCGCCTGAGACAGACGGACGGACTGACAGACGGACACCGAAGTCCAACCATAAGTGTTCCGTTTCACGGATCATTAAAAAGGCAAGGATCGTAAGATATGCATCAGTTGAAAAAAAAAATGATAATCATTTAACTAGTCCTAGGAAGTTGCAACACCTTTACAACGCTAAACACTATTTTAATCAGTTTCCCTTACAAATACGGGTATTCTGAGCTTTTGGCTTTTCTAAGCTAATTAAGTACTTATCTTGATGGTGATGTAACCTTGAAACATCAAGTGTCAATTCCTAAACTGACAAGTATTCTTCGTGGATTGCCCTTCTCCACTAATTTATTTCAGGGGGCTTAAACACATGTCCAATATCTCTCCAAGCTCACAAAAATCCAAGCACGGCCAAAAAAACATCAAAGGGGCAGTCTACAAAGCACCGTAACTTGCTCTCGGGAACATCGTGCAAAGATGCATTGACATAATAAATAATTATAAAAAATAATATAAATAATTAATTAGGTAATTAAGTCGGTGACAATTACGCTTAGTTCTTCCTAAGCCGGACAATATGATCAGATTCCAACACGTGAAATTATAGGTTAGAACCACGCCTATTCAAAAATATAATAAGAATCAGAAAAATTGTCCCTACTCATTCTTTAGAGTCCCTAACAAAGATTCATCTGTATGGAAGGGATGAAACCAGATTTCAATTTCCTCCAGAAAGGGGCTTTCTTCAGAATAACGTCGGACTAATCACAACTTAAAAGTCACAAACGTCAACCAAGACGCTATGACCGAAACTTCCACCCTGAGTTCATACTCACGCGAATCCACGTGATTCATTTGAACTACTGGAAAATATAACAGTAACGAACGTAACAACATTGTTATTAAGTTTTAGAAACTTATGAGTTATTATGATCTTAAAACTTGTTGTGAAAATAAGTTTAGTTCTATTGTTGCGAAAAGTAAATACATTAATTACTTTTTCTTTGTACATTTAAGAAAAAACTCGGAAATAATAGTAAACGTTTACGAAAACGATGCGTGTTTGGTCGAGATGTCAAACCCACACAGAGCAAATAGTTGGTTATGTTTCGTCTGAAGTCAGTAACTTCAAACCTTTGGTTTTCGCAAAACTTTGCCTTTCTGGTGGAAACGATCACTTACATTTTACTATACGACTGAAAATTATAAACTTGCGGAAAAACGACAAACGTTCACAAATACGATGAAAACTTCTGTGGAGATATACCTTCAAAAATGTTCGCAAGCATTTACGATCATCTGCTAACGTTCAAAGAGTCAGGTCATCGATTTGTAAAAGATTTCTCAGGCATATAAAGGCCCACAAGTACACACAAAAATATTAATGCAGTTTCAAAGAGGCAGTCATTAAATTAATGGTCGACTCAAGTCCGAATTCCTGAATGACTACTGTATTTAATTCAATGCTTAATTTATTCTTGCTGTAGCACTAACGATTATGATTGATTTAATTATAAGAACACATTTATTTATATCAAAACACCATTGTATTGCAATGGCTGCCTTATTTGGGGCAAAATAATGTATACTACTACTTGTCAATAAAAGTTTAGGTTTAAAGCAAGACAAGCTACAATGCTTTTAAATATTTATTACATCGTATGATTAAAAGGGGTATAATTTCCTCAAAATGTCGATTACGGTGGCATCGAGAGGCATTTAAATATCTAGTGAGCATGAGCATTTACTTACCATTTAACTGAAATGAATTTATTCAACTCCCCAGAAGCGCTCTACGACCAGCGACACATTTTACACATAGAATGTATCGTTAAATTGAAGACAGAACAGCAAAACTTCGACCAGTCGTAAATAAAAAATGATCCACATATACGCATAGAGTAGTGGGGGCTGCGTACCTTTAATATTTTTAATATAAAAATAACTTTAATATTTTTAATATAAAAATAAGCAGCATTGAAATAAAGACAATTAAATTTACTTTAATTTCCTTTTGCTTTTGGGCAGAGAAAAGATATCATGAGATAAAAAAAAGTTCTGAAAGTATGCCGTCTTGAATTATTACTCTTTGAATTGAAAGGTAACATAGGTTTAGGTGAATAAAAAATAAAACTGTCAAGTTCTGAAGTTTTCATTTTTAAAAAAATTTCATTTTAGTCGTTGTCCTTGCATAATACAGAATTTAAAAAAAAGGAACCTAAAAATTGTAAATTTAAACTAAATGAGACGTGTTCACCCTCTACTTCCAAACATGTGCTCATTCTTCTTTTTACAGCATCAAAAACATTGGACAAAAACTTGAGAGGAGTTGTTAATCTCCTGAAATTTATTTGTAATTCTAGCCTGTAGGTCTTCTAAATTTTCGCAAGGGGTTTTGAAAATCGAGTTTATAATGTGCGGCCATAAAAAAGTTGCACGGCGTGAGATCGCAGGACCGTGGTGGCCACCTAACTGGCATATTACGACTAATTCGGTCTTCGAAAAATTTTTCCAAAAAATTTAAATTGTCAAGAGTTACGTAAATTGGTTCGCCATCTTGCTGGAAGTAGCCTTGTCGCATCTCTTCATCGTCTAATGCGTTTACAAAATTTTCTAAAATTTCATTACGGTATCGCACCGAATTGAGAGTCCCTTAAAAAAAATCGGTTCAATTAATATTCTGTTGAATATGGCCGCCCACCAGTCAACTTTCTGTGAATGCAGAGGCTTCTCTATAAAGAAATGTGGATTTTTAGAACTCCACATGCTCATTTGTTGAGAATTTACATAACTAGAGAGGTAATACCATGCCTCGTCGGTAAAAAGTTTTTTCAACACGTTTTCATTATTATGCAAATTACCGAAAACCACTCTGCCTGCGCATTTGCTGCGGCTTGTCGTTTGGTAACAATTCTTGGACTGAGATAGACGATAAGCGTGCAGTTCATATTTCAAGATTGTAGTGCAGGTTCCGTAGGATACATTTACCTGCTGACTTAAACGCCGAATAGGGGTTTGTGGGTGTTCATTAAGAATTTGCCTCAATTCTTCTACTTTTTGTGCAGTGCGAACTTTGTGTCTCTCACTGCCTTCCTTTCTTTCACACTTTCTGTTTCTCGAAACAAAGCCACAGATCTAATCAAAACTTGGCGAAACTGGTCAAAATCCATGACTATATGTGTGGGAATTCTGTTGGAAAATCCTGAATGGCATAATTCAAGTCGCGTTTTTAATGCCACGGCATACTTTAAGGACTTTTTTATCTTACGCTAATAATTAGTGTTAAGATTTTATTTTTTTGATATTATAGTAGATATGATAGTAGTGACTTTATTTTTAAAGTTAATTTATTGTTTAGATCTTAAATTTTATTCAAAGAATGAAAACGTATTGAGTTATTGGTAATAAAATAATGTGATTTCCGTGTAGAGATCAAAATTTTCTATATTCGAAAAACTGCATATTATCAAAAAAAAAGTATTTTCGAAAAAATATTTTTGGAAATTTTTGTTCGAAAATTTTTCGTGGAAATTCACACTTAAACTAAATTTTAACAACAATATAAAATACCTAAAATTTGACAAACCGCGGGCGGCATATAAAGTGCTCAAATTTTCCCAGGCCGATTCGGGGTATCTTAGCCGCGAAAGAAGCCATAAGCGAGGGCGACTTGCAGATGAGCGCTCAGAGGCCGGCAGAGATTACACGTGAATTATGGCACAAAGATATCTAATTGTAGCTCAGGGCCTTAAGGGGGTCGAAGTGGTGCGAAGCAGCGGTGGCGATTTGACCCCGAATGGGGTTTCAGCCCCCTTTCCCCGCACTACAGTAGTCCGAATTGGGATCTTATCTAGGCAAAAATGTCTACTTTTATTGATATTATGATATAGTATAAAGCTAATTTTAGGACAAAATTTCTTTTGCTAATTTAAGAAGTTTATATAGACTTAGATATCGGAGTAATGACAGATAAGAGATAAAATCCAAATTATAATTTATAGTCTTGAATAAAAGCACATTTTGGAATTTTCAGATCTTAACGTTTTGGAGTTTCTAAATTACTGTTATTGTATAAATACATATAGTATTTTATACGGGCATTTATTAAAATAGTGTGAGATCTAGCACTGGTTTAAATTTAGGTTTACTCAAGTTTGGTTAGGTTTATTTTATGCCGATGAATGAATGATGACAGTGATTTGTGAAGACAAAATATATTTAGCAGTCATATTTACCAAAATTGTGAAGCATTTTTTTGCATTGAGGGTTAATTTTAAAAAAATTGGATATATTTTTATATAAATGGATATAGTATTTTACTACGGCACTCACTAAAATGTTTTAAAACCTAACACTGGTTTAACTTTAAGTTTATTTAGATCAGCAGTTCTTGCTCTGTCTTGTGTTAATAAGTCGTCATTAAATAGTAAACTTAATAGTTCTGCTATATGCTGGGTTTCCAAATTATATTTATCTTAAACTCGTTTCCAGAATGAAGTTAGTGCTATTATGGAAAAACATACTTATATAGCCCATTCCTGTGCAAAATTGGGAAAGAACTGGAAAATAAATTCTTAGTCCAAACTCAATAGTGTTATTCTTACCCTTGTCAATTTAAACCTTTAATTGTCACATTAGAATGGTCTTGCTAATAGTGAATTAGGCAATAAGTATTTATACAGTCGCCATTTAGTAATGAGCAGTAATATTTTAAAATTTCTAGTTCTCCCCTAATTTTAATAAAACGGGAGCGTAAATTTTGGTTTAATTTAAAATTTTGTCCGACTCGAATTAGAACTCGAACTACTGCATGTCTTGGGTTTTCTCACAGGCCATTTACCGGCTCACTACATTTGCTAGGGCTCATTATTAACGCCGCCGAAGCTAAGTCAACGTTTGCCGTGGTGCGCTGCTTACTAATTTCAATAGATTAACCGCGCACATTTAACCCATTCGCTTAAATCGAGTTATTTGTAATTAACTAGCTCGAACCCACGAGTCGGCTGCTTCCGCGGTGCGGCAGGAGTCGGGCCGCAGATTAATCCGCCACCGCCGACGACGAATTTTCGATTATCGGATGGGAAAAACGTTTACGTAGGCCGATTCTAATTTTAGGCTTTAAGATACCAATGAAATATGCAAATGAGTCGGTTATATTACATTTTTTTCAGTAAGGCGGTAAATAATGTATAATATACCGCATATTAATAACAAAGAAATAATTAAAAACTAGTGTATTAATTTTACCCAAAACTGGTTTATATATTATAAAACTAATATTATAATATTACAAAATACTGCGCATTTTTTAAGCGGACCATGTTAAATTTTTAACAGCATGATAGGCCCTATTCTATTAGAAGTATAGAGACAAAACTTGATCTAGGTAAATTTCATTCGTAAGATTATGCGAATTTGCTAATTATGCCAGAAAAGGTCCAAAAATACAGTCCTTCTGTTATTTTTTACCTTTTCGTATCAAGTGACGGTGACACACATTTTTTGACATTAAAAACTTTGTCACAATTTTAAATGTATTTTTAGGTATTTCTTGAAGCCTTCTTGGCATAATTGATCAATTAACCTATTCTTAAGTGTGATTTTATTGACCACGACTTTTTGAAAACAAAGTTTTTTGAAAGCACATTTTTTCAAAATCAAATATTGAGGTATTCTAATAGCTTAAAAAATGTGACGAGACAAATTTTTTTAGCAAATCTGAGTAAAGCTCAAGAAAACTTACACAGAATCGCTTTTTTTGGGATTGCTTAGGTTTGCATCAGTTTTTGTGTCCAGTGTTGCAAATAAAAATTAATTATTTTTCTAACATGCAAAATTTTTTTGATAACGACTTACTAATCAAACATAGTGCATTTGACTTAGACTTATAGACACTTAAGTTAAAAAACATACACAAAACTCTAAATATAAGTTAGTCAGAAACTAAAAGAGTGATAAATTGATAAATATTGAGATAAAATCCAAATTATAAGTTATTTAGTCTTAAATAAAAACATTTTGGAATTTTCAGATCTTAACGTTTTGGAGTTTCTAAATTACGAAAATATAGTTTCCTATTTTCGTCAGTCAGCCTATTGGTAAAAAACACCTTGACAAACGGTACTAACTCAAAAGGTTAAGACTTGTTTACATTTAAGGTCTTTTTGTTGATCAGTTAGGTTTTGACAAATTTTTGTCCTGTCATTGTTTATAAGTCGTCATTAAAAACTTATGAGTTATTGTGGATGGTACGTATTAAAACTACCCTATTCTTAAAAAAAATTCTGTATTGTATTTGTATTCTAATAACTTAAAAAATTTGACGAAAAAAATTTTTTTATCAAATCTGAGTAATCTCAAAAGCACTTGCACAGAATCGCTTTTTTTGCGTTTACTTAGGTTTGCTTCAGTTTTTCTGTCCATGCAAATTAACGACTTACTAATCAAACATAGTGCATTTGACTTAGACTTATACACGCTTAAGTTAAAAAACCTACACAAAACTCTAAACACATATTAGTCAGAAACTAAAATATTGATCCCCAAAAATGTAACTCGGTTATACGTGCTCTCAAGACCCAAGAAAAAACTTTGCCCTCATTTAAGTTTGATACTTTTAAAAAGTTTAGGACCGGTGATCGATTGGACAAGGTCACGAACTAAATGTGGGCGCTGCCAGAAGGGGGTCGCGTTGTTGATTCTTAAAATCCCGAGGGGCAGGCCGAAATGAAAAATTTAGATTACATTAGAGGGGACGGAGCCCCTTGAGCCACTACAAATCAACTAATTAGCCTCGAAGCTGACTGACAGTCGCGCTGGTTACCATCCGAAATTGGGTGTTTCATTAGCGTTGCATTGGGTTTTTATTTTATTTCTCTATAAGACTATACCTCAAAGATTTTTTTATTTGCCTATTCTGTACTATTGTATATTATACAGGGTGAATTTTTTAACTGGAATAAATTCGGTGGCAAAGAATCCATCCGTTTCTTGAAAAAATCCAGAAACACGAGTACCTTCTTTTATTCAACTGTTTTTTGTATTTCCGTAAATGGTGCCATTCATCCATGGATGGAAGCTAACCCAACTTTGTTTTCAAGTGCAAATGCATGTATTGCGATAGCTCGCGGAAAAGGTCATAAAAAAGGAATATAACCCACTATTTGCTTTTGAATTTCTGTTACCTGATAAGCGAAAAAAATTTGTAAAAATGTAATTTTTTAAATAATTTCATATTATATTACAATTATATTGATCGTGTAAGGTAGGGCAGTATTGAGACTGGTTTGCACGATGATTAAGAGCTGTATTGTCAGTACTGATATTGTCAGTATTATTGATCGTCTAAGGTCTAGTGGCGCACCCGGGAGGTGGGGGGGGGGGCAGCAGCACCCCCCAGACCAACGTCCTAGTCACACACAAATGAAAAAAGTTCACTACTAATTGAAAAAGTCCACAAAATGCACTATTCAGCCCCCCCCCCCCCCAATGCAAAATCCTGGGTGCGCTACTGGTAATGTCCACTTGAATGGACCATGTGAGGGATGTACCAATAATCGTGTAATCGTAATCGTGTAATAATAATGTGGAAGACACACAATAATTAAACATCTTGCTTATAGTCCCTAGGAAAACCCTGTCACTCCAGTTAGCCAACTGGCAAGAGATAACAACGTAAGTTAATCATCTGCATTAAGGAAATTTATGTAAAATGCGCCCATATAAAATGCTAATGGTGCAGTAGTTAATAGAAGATGACCCAGATCGTCGAGTTCAATTTTGTGAACCTATGATGAATTCACTGGATCAGTATCCAATAGTTTTGGACTAGGTTCTTTCTTCGGATAAGTGTACAGGTGTTTTAAATGGTCATGCGAATAAGCAAAACGATCGGTACTGGTCCGAGAAAAATCCTCAATGGATTCGAGACACTCACATTCAACGTCCGCAAATGCTTAATGCTTGGGCAGGCATAATTGGTGACCGAGGTATTGGGCCCATATTTTTTGAAGATAAATGGGTCAATTTTTTTCGAGGGGGCCTTATTCCAGCTTTCGCTGCTTTATTTCCTCATCATGCAGATGCATATCTTTATGATGATCGAATATGATTTCAGCAGGATGGTGCACCGCCACGTTATGCGCAAAACGTTCGACTATATTTGAATTAAGTTTTTTCTAACCAGTGGATAAGGAGAAGAGGTACAATTGAGTGGCCGGTAAGATCACCAGGTCTTAACTCCCTTGATTCTTTTCTTTGGGGCCACCTTAAAACTAAAGTTTACGTAACAAAACCAGAAAATTTAGGGGAACTTAGGCAACGAATAACACACGAAATCCGACAAATAACTCCAGAAATGGTACATAATGTTACAAATAAATTTTACTTTAGGCTAGGGTTCCGCCAGCAAAAAAAAAATGGTGAACATTTCCAACAATATTTACAATATTTTTTTTAAATCACATTTTTTTATTTTTTCTCGCTTATCAGTGAACAGAAATTCAAAAGTAAATAGTGGGTTATATTCCTTTTTTATGCCTTTGTTGACGAGCTATCACAATACATGCATTTGCATTTAAAAAAAGGTTGGGTTAGTTTCCATCCCTGGATGAAGGGTAAAATTCACGAAAATGCAGCCGTGTTTTTGGAATTTTTCCTAAAGCTGGCCATACACGCTAGGGTATACCTGATGGGTTTACCTGTACAATTAAACAGGAGCGTGCATGTGATAAAACTGTGCAGGTTTTCTTACCTGTACAGGTGACCCGAATGGATACAAAAATTGATATTTTTGCTAGTCAGGTATACCGGTGCATTTCGACTGCACTGGCAAAACTGAGTATGTGTGGCGGAGGTGACCGCCAATAAATGACATCACATGTTTCTGGAATGATTTTGCCTAGAGCTTAAGGTGATATTATGGCAGAAAATTTAAGGAATGTGTGACAGAAAATTTAAAACATTCGTTTGTTCTTCCTGATGCAAGAAATCTTAAGGTCACTGTACGTCTCTAATGTGGCGATATAGCGTTTCTCATAACAGTATCCTGCTTTTGAATAAAGGGAGTCGCCATTAATAAGAGTTTAAGATACGTTTCTTCAATCATTCTTAAATAATTGATAATCTTTCGTAGCAATTCCCAATTCTTTTAATAAATTACCATCGGAGTAGGAAGCTACTGTTACCTTTTCAATATTCATTCTTTACATCACTGTTTACAATCTGTTGGTTTAGGTTTTCTGTATTTCAACACTAGTAAAGACCTATTAGCGCTAACCATAGTTTCAACTGAGTCTGTGTACAGGTTTACCGCTACGTGTATATGCTCCTCCCAGCTCGAGCATACCGCACAGGTTTACCTGCACAGGTATAACTGTCAGGTATACCATTACCCTAGCCTGTATGGCCAGCTTAAGGAGGTGAAGCAGGAGTTCAAGCTTTGTGTGGAGAAAAAATATTAGATTGTCGTATTAACTCGAAACCTCATAGAAGTAGGTACTCGAAAAAATTAACGTTAATATGTATATTCACACTTATTTTTGTTTATCTCCTAGCGGCACTGGGTACTCAGGACAAATGCCTGCATTTTAGATTGTAATAAATTATACCGAGAAGTAAAAAAAAAATTAGTTAAATTGTCCTGGTACTTTTCTTCAAAATAATAGTAATAACTTGAAACATGCGAATATAACTGATTCTCATACACAAATATTCTTTTTAAACCTCATTTTAAGAATCCAAGGTCTCGGGCTAACAAAGAAGCCAGACAAAAATTTAACACCAGGTTTTTGAATGAATGTAATATTTTTTCCAGTATCGCTGGATAACACTAAAAAGCTATAAGATTCCAATGAATTTTTATATCAAAGTAACAATCTCAGTTATACTTTATTAAACAAGCTTTTTTCACTTGTTAGATTGGGACCTACATAAAAAGCAACAAAAAAACCCAAGGCGGTTAGTCGCGACCTCGCGCTCGCTCGTGATTTGAAAACGAGTCCCCAGGTGAAGGTGAGAGGAGAGGCGACGTGCAGGAGTCATCCCGCATTTAAATCCGCATCTCCAGAATAGCTCGCGGCTCCCACAGCTCTCTCTCGGTTTTGTTTTTCACCGCCGCCCTGAGATTTCCTTTATCTGGTGATTAAAACTTCATCCTGTCGCGGAACTGGGGGTACACACTTTTAATATAAAGGAACGCATACGCTTCGAGCACCGGCTACATTGTGTCCCGGGCTTAATTTTTAATGTAATTTACGAAATGGGCGGACGTCGACTTTGCTCGCCACCATAAATTTGCTCAAGTGCCGCTGCTGCCGCTGGCGCGCCTACATTTTAGACACGTTTTCCCGAGATTTTTACGCTTTCGTCTAATTGTTTTAATCGAGTAAAGGGCTTATGGCGACGATTCGGCGTCTCTCATGATTGATAGTCAAGTCACTAGCACAACCCTTTTGTAACATTCTTCTTTAAAATTTCGATGTATTTTTCGAATAGAACGGCAACCTTATGTGTAAAATTCTTACTGGAAAATCAATCTAATGATATATACAGGGTGTTACAAAAAGATCTTAAGAAATTTTAAAGGCAGATCTACATCTAAAAATATGAAAATAAGTTTATATAAATATGGATCCTCAAGCGCCTCTTTTTCGAGATACAGGGTGTTTAATATTTTCTTTTTAAATGTTTCTTTTGAATTTCTCAAAAATGCGTTAAAATATTGACATGAATTTTAGTACACGCCAGTATGTAATCAAAGGGTACCTTTACGTACCTACGATCCATAATATGTCTTTTGTTCAATTATTTGCTGTGTATTATTAATAGTAATTGGTTGGATATTAAATTAAGGTTTCATACTAATTATAAAATATATTTCAATACTTTAATGAAATTTAAAAATATTCAACTCACTGCTTGCTGTATGAACATGAACCTAGTTTGTTAATAATGGTCAACAAAGGCTCAAACCTAACTAAACCATAATGTGTGGTATACTGGTATTGGAATATTTCTCAACAGTAATTAACTGATTATTTTTCTTATTTACAAGTCATAATTAAAATAAGAAATTAAGAAGATTGAGCATGCTTCATTATTTTTTTCATTAAATTACAAAAGCTTGGACAATGTATATGTTCCAGGAGACAGGTCCTTATCGTAAAAAATTCTTACTAATGGTCAAAAAATTAGTCAAAACGTTATTGAACCATAATGTGTCGTACACTGTTGAATTCAAAATAAAAAATACTTCTAAAATTTGATATAAAAAAATCAGGACCGTATTTAAAAAATGAAGTTGATGATGCTGCCTAAAAATGAAACGTCGACTAAAAAAATTAATAACGCAATCTTTAAGGTCATTAAATGTTGCTATAAAGAAGTTTTATTAGTTTGCCCTACCTTTCATTTTGCCGCCAGAAAAAAATTAAATAAAAAATTTTAAAATTTATTTTTTTCAAAATAACTCAAAAATTAAAAATCATCTGAAAAATGTCGGAACATTATTTTATTAGTTCTTTAAATACACAACTTTTTTCCTGTTTAACCAATTTTGTATTTCTATCTATTAACGAGATCCCCATACTGGCCCTCCTTATATAGGACACCGTATATATAACTTTCTATTTATTTTATATTTCTATCATTTAATTATTAATTATGAGAAAACCTACAAATAAGAAGTTACCATAAAATAACATAATATAAATATAGCTACATGAATTAACTACATGTTACCAATCATGGATTTATTAGGACTGGATACGGGATGATTTCACATTCTTTGAAGCCAAAACAAACCATTCTAAACGACACTGTAAACACAATTTGTAAACATTGGCCACATCTTATTTTACCTTGTATTTTTGTACAAAAATACGTTAGAAGCATCACAAGATTTACTAAAAGTAATAAAAGCCCCAAAATATTGTATTTTTCTGCTAAATAGTAATAAATTTAAGTTAAAAAGGATTTATTATTTATAGGTTATGTTATGTTAGGTTATTTCTAAAGGCGTTTATTTAAAGTCGCTCTGAGTCATTTATAAATCTATATAAATCTATACGTCGCACTTTTTCTTTTCTAGTTCATTAGACAAAGACGTACGTGTAACTGAGCGTTCGCAGACGTTTTTCCTAAGCACCCAGCAGACAACAACACTTCTGAGCTCCAACACTCCAGAGCTCCAACACTCCAATGCTATTTTATCTCTTTCTACTACCATTCTTGATTCAATTACGTAGTAATTCGTAGTCTTGTCTATGTTCGTAGTTCGTAAACTGCTCTCTCAAGAGAATAACAAACAACAAAATATTTATATTATATAAGGCTTCACGTTCGATACGCTCACAGTATACGGATATCGAATCCATATTATAATAGATCCATGTTACCAATGAAACCCACAAGGTGGAGATGTGGTTTATATTCTGATTAAAAGGTGGTCAGTTCTTCAGCCGCCCTGGGTGTAAGCCTGCCTAACGACTGCTTAGGGCCTAGAAATCGCTATAGCATTTTAACCAGAATCAAAATCAAAATTTCTTGAGTTGACAATCCTGCATTGTTCTGCGAAGAACTGCATTTTTGCATTTTTTCCGATAGTATAGACTTGCTTTGTGTAAATAAGGCTTAAAATCAAAAATAGTCGATGTTATTATAATATTTTCTCAAGTTTATTCACAAAAGTTTAGTTTTTAAACTAGACTGTACAAAATCATTTTCAGCATTAGTAATTTACATTCAGTGAGGTTTTTAATCTCGTACGAAGCCACTTAAAAAGCCTTTTGACTAAAGAGGTCCGGCCCGGTTGGCAAAAATTAATGTCTTGTCAAAAAACCTCCATGTTTAAGGGGATTACGTTTCGTTTAATTAAGAACGGGCCGAAAATCCTTTTAAGTCAGAAATCGCATTGTCACAACTCACAAATTGAAATTGATAAAAAGCGTTCTTACCCGTATAATGTACGCCAGCTTCTGTTTTTCATTTCGTATAGAAATTTATTCCAAGATGCAGTGCCGGAGTAGTTTATAGAAAAACATGTTTTTCGAAATTTTTATTTAAAACATCTTTTTTGAAAGAATTTTTTTTAAAAAAGCTATTCAAATATACGTTTTTTAAAGGACGCTCGTAAGAACCTTTTTACTGACTGTATATGACTCAAAGGAAGTAAATTTTAGGTTTACGGGAAATTGCTGCGTTACTGGTTTTTCATTACACACCAAAACGAGATTCTTGCATTCGACGCTGTATCCTAGCAAGATGATACTAACATGGTTAACAAGACGCTATTGTATTATACACCTAAGACTAACACTACAACTAAATAGTCCATAAAACACTATGCTAAAACCGATCAAATCATACTTTTTCACAAAAGTCGCTATCCGGAAGAAGCGGACCAAGTATGGACTTCGGCTGCTAATCCGGCCCTGTCAAGCAATGTGTGTTGCATAGAATCAAGATTGTATTGATCAAAATAATTTACCAGCGGCATTTTAGCACTTATTTTTTAGCACGCTATGCGTACAAGGATAGCACGCTTACCGACTGGAATCGGTTTTTCCAATGGTGAAATCTGAAAAACGCTCAGCCGCATACTGTGCATGCGTACCTGTGGCATATATTTTGCCTATGGTGAAGTTGAAGTGTACCGAGCAATCTATATATAATTTATAAATGGAAAGTTTAATACTGAAGGTCCATTTTGATGTATACTAACAATTATGTCGCGTGTCCCTTTTTAACATATTCATTATGACAAGATTAGTATAAATTGGGTTTCATTTAAATTAATTTAAAAAATGATATTTAGACTACCTCTTACTCCTTTCTAGCTTACTTAAACACGACTTAAAAATCGAAACAAAAGCATTCCGATTCAAATGGGTTTTAATCTTAGCCATCATAAATAATTTCCTTAAGTGAAAAATTAATTTCCAACCCTTACTCATTTTAATTACCGGCATAATAAATATGAAAAATTGAAAAGCAACCTTGTTAAGGTCATAGAATTAGCATAATGGCCTAATTAAAACACCAGTGAAGGTTCTTAGGTGCAGAGCCCGTCAAAAGCAGGTGCCTTTTTAGCGGTAATTACTTTTAAGGGCCTTTTTAGCCGTCGTCTGCACCATCATTCGAAGTTTTTTACGGAACTTTCTAATGTATCTCTCTTGTGCAATTTGGACTCTGCTTTAAAGTGAAGTGGCTGTTAACGCTTCTTTTTTCTTAAATTTGTTTTATTTTCTACGGCAGATAAGATTGCATAATTTTGGTATTAATAATACCTGTAGTTGTTTTTACCAAACAAAAAAATTTAAAATACTAGTAATTAGTTAACAGCTCTACTTTTTTCGATTTTTTAAACATTGTAAACTGTGTGGTTTGAGCTTGAAAAATTATATAATTTTTAGGGGCTGATTTTACCCTCCTAGAGCAATTTCCTTTCTTATTGGACGTCTGGGGCCTAAACTAAAGCTGTATATGCAAAATTCAACTTTTAATCTTTGATAGTTAGGGCTGGGCCTTGCTAAATCAACGATTTAGGTGTGTTTTTGCCCCCTAGGAGTAAAATAAAAAATAGAAAAACAAAATAAAATTGACATGTTTTGGTGTTTTCCTTAAAACTTAGTAGTTTTTAAAATAAAAACTAATTTTATTTTTAAGGGTTGCTTTTATCCGCTTAGTGGGCGAGTTTGGCAGAATCCTTTCTTAGTGGACGTCTACGGCGTAAAATAAAGCTGTGTGCAAAATTTCAACTTTTTAGCATTAGTAGTTTTGGCTGGGCATTGATGAATGAGTGAGTCAGTGAGTCAATTTACTCTTTTATACATCTACGATTATTAGTATAGATACACACAACGATGCCTTGAAATTCCTAACAAAAATGAGTACTGTAAGTATCAATTTTGTATTGACAAGCTTAACACGTGTAAATTTTATTTATTGGTTTTTCCAAAAATTCAAGCTGTTATGACAGTTGCCTAGCAACGACTAGATGTATTGTAGTATTGACTTTTGCCATTAGAAATCTTGTCAGAAATATCAACATTTTTAAACGATAGGCAAGCAAGGTCTTTTTTAAAACACCCTTTGTTAAATTAATATCAATTTATCGAAATAAATCGCTTTTTTCTCTAGAAGAGGATCGGAAGCTTTGGTATTTGGGTAAGCCATATTCGCCCTTTTATTATATTTACATATCCCCGATGCCATTAAATTATCCACATTTCGAGGTGTCGGTCGGCGGGAAAAAGGAAAGCACAATATAACTACGTAAAAATCAGACGCGTTTCGTTAGACATGTATCGTAAAACCCAATAAGCGGGTCGGTTAAAACAAAACCGAGCTCGAAGGAAATCTCACGGGGGAGAGCCGGTAAAATTCGTACGAATTTTTTAGGGGATGCAAGATAGGTTTGTTCAGGGTGGGGTAGAAATTTATTTAGTCAATAAATGTATTGCCGTTTTTTTATTTTTTTTTTAATGAAGTGAAAAAGTGGAGATTATAACCGACAAATTCAAAAGAATTCCTAGTTTCTCATGTAGTTCGTGGACCACTTAACTAAAGTTGGATTTTCAAATCCTGTGACCGAGAGTCAAAACATTATATATTATGCAACGATTATGTAATGATGGCTACTAATATACAAGTGTAATGTAACGACATAAGCCTTGGCGAGTGACGTTACATTTACGATCATTTATTAATAAATATTAAACTAAACAACATTTATTTAATTTCGTTAAACAATTTATATTCTTCACTATCACTAATACCATAATCTGACATAATTTCTAATTTACATATTCTTAAAAATTTTAATGAAAATGCAAATTTTAGTAAACAAAGGCGTATCAAGGGGGGAGGGGAAAGGGGGCTGCAGTCCCCTTCTAAGTAAAATAAATTAAGACGAAAAGAAATATAAACAACAAATTTCTGAAAAATTGATTAATGGTAATTTGGTGCAATATTAAAAAAAAACTAATTACAAAAAAATGGACACATAAGCTAATACCACGTGACGTAGCGTGATTTTTTAAAATAAAATAAATGGCGTTCTTCCTTTTGTTATTGCGTAATATTGCATGCCTTGCACAATTGCAGAAGCCTTGCAGAAAAAGGATTTTAATAGCGAATTTTATAAAAATAAATATTGTAATGATGTAATTACATGATGTACCGTGCGTTCAATTTAGCTTGATAACATTTCGATTCGCTGTAACTTTTTTGTTTTTAAAGTTATCAAGGTAAACAAAAAAACAAAATGTAGGGTTAATAGCCAAGTTTTTTTTTGAGTTACACATAAAACAAAACACTAACAATTTTCTGAGATAATAGCCTACCTTATATATTTTTAAATGGAACACCCTGTATATTATATATGTATTATATGTATATACTAATGTATATACTATACTATATACTATGTATATACTAAATCATCGCAGAATACGCTATTCTGATTACAATGATATAACACACTTTATATTTTAATCCACTCGTTTTCGACATATCGGCAAAAATATGAAATTTTTATCCTACTTAATCTCGAAGAGTGACATGACTATAGTAGATTTGTTTTCAGCATTCCAGAGTATTCAGAAAATGATCGCCGTCGATCTCGCATTTTTGCCAATATGTCAAAAACGAGTGAATTAAAATATAAAGTGTGTTATATCATTGTAATCAGAATAGCGTATTCTATTGAATACACATATAATATACAGGGTGTTCCATTTAAAAAAATATAAGGTAGGCTATTATCTCAGAAAATTGTTAGTGTTTTGTTTTATGTGTAACTCAAAAAACACTTGGCTACTAACCCTACATTTTGTTTTATGTTTACTTTGATATCTTTAAAAACCAAAAAGTTATAGTGAATCAAAATGTTATCAAGCTAAATTGAACGCACGGTACAAAATATTATAAACAAAAACCAACATTCCCCGTCTATGTAAGGTCTTTGAAATGAATTAGGTATACCACAAAAATATGAATATAGATTAATACATTAGTATTTTAATAACATATTAATGTTATAAAAAATGCAAGCCTTTTTTGATGTACAGGGTCTTCCAACGAGGACTGAACAGGGGCTCATTTTTGAGCTTCCTTGTATTTAAAGAAAAATCTAAAATAGCCAATCGATGTACTTTTTCCTGCAGAATTCAAAAATGAAACCAAAAATTTATTTGAACCAGAAACAAAAGAGTTACGCTATGGATAAGGTGTTTTTTAAATGGAACATAGCTTTTTTTATACGATTTTCGGAACGAGTGATTTTTTTTATGTACGTTCTGATTAAAATATTTAATATTGTGACAGCTATTTTTATTAAATTTTAATGTTTTATCCAGTATAATTTAACTTCAACCTGTTTGAAACATACACTAGGTAATAAAGGTAAAATCACCTTGAAATCCTTCAAAGTCAAAAAATTTGACAAATTTACATTTTTTGACTTTGAAGGATTTCAAGGTGATTTTACCTTTATTACCTAGTGTATGTTTCAAACAGGTTGAAGTTAAATTATACTGGATAAAACATTAAAATTTAATAAAAATAGCTGTCACAATATTAAATATTTTAATCAGAACGGACATAAAAAAAATCGTTCCGAAAATCGTATAAAAAAAGCTATGTTCCATTTAAAAAACACCTTATCCATAGCGTAACTCTTTTGTTTCTGGTTCAAATAAATTTTGGGTTTCATTTTTGAATTCTGCAGGAAAAAGTATATCGATTGACAATTTTAGATTTTTCTTTAAATACAGGGAAGCTCAAAAATGAGCCCCTGTTCAGTCCTCGTTGGAAGACCCTGTACATGCTCCTTGATTGTTTCTGAAAACATTCCTTACACATCTCACTGCTATTTTATCAAAATTTGACTTCCAAAGGAATCAAATAATCAAATAGCTTTTCTTTTCGACAAACATTCTGTGGAAAGTAAATTTTTTTCGAAACACATCTTTTTTGAACACGGATTAACGACACTTTTCCAAAAAAATTTTCTCGAATACATAAATTTCCAACGTACTTCTTAAAAAAAAAAGCTTTCTCAAAGATGCTTTTTTCCGAAAATATATTTTTTCGAAAACAGTATTTAGAAAATTAAATTATGGACACTAGTAGCAAGGAAAATGTTAATGAAAAAAAGACGAAAACAGATCCTGGACAAACCTATGCGCACCTTTTTTAAGTTTGATCAGGTTTCCTTAGGTTTGGTATGTTACTTTCTTGTAAACTACTTTTTCAAAAAGCCGTTGCTTAAAAGATTAATATCCGAAAAAATTTAATTTCGAACAAGATGTTCTCTGAAAAAATTTTTTGATTATTTTGGAAAAGCGCTTTAAAAAAAATTTAAATATTGGTTTTAGAAAAATTGTACTTTCGTAAGTACTCGTAGATCCCAACCCCCCCCCCCCCCAAAGAGCAGAATGCATAGATAAAAAAATGTTACAATATTTACACTTTTATGTTAATCAAACAATTTTTCCTGCCGCGTGTAAGCTAAAATGAGTAACTGCTTGTTTTTTTTGCAACAAAAATCTTTTCTGATGTTAAATTAAGTAAATTTTTTTTCCAAAAACAGCTTCTTCGAAATATGCTTTTTCGGAAGTGGATCTACAAAATTTTCTGGAAAGTATTTCTTTTAAAAAGAATCTTTCAAAGATACCTGCCCACCACCCTAGATAAAAGTCTATATCCGCTCCTGGTTCTACCGTTGACCGTTCTGCTGGTCTCATTGTTACGAACAAGCTAAAAATACATATTTTCCTACTTAGTTTCGACTTGTAACAACAGCAGGCGAAGTATATTGCGTTCCAAAATATTAAAAAACTTTCTGCACATGAACTAATTCGTCGTTATAAATCACGAACAAATACGAAATTCCCTCTTCGAAAAGGCAATTAAAATGCAAACGCTCCTTTGCTGCAGGTAGACAGCAGCGACGACATTCAAAAGTCGATACCACCGTCTCTTTTACTGCCGAACAGCCACTGCTAAGCTTATTGTGTCTCGAACATGCCGTTAGAATTTTATGTCGTATAAAAATAACATTACTACGCTACGGTTCAGTTATCCAGATATGTAATGAGCCAACAGCATGTTCCTTAGCGGAGCGGGATCGGATCATAACCATAAACTTAACCGAAGAAAATCGACTCGTTTTGGAATATATTTCGTTTAATTAAGAACCTCTGCGGGCAAAATTGCCATATATGCCGCCGCCGCTAATATTAAATCTTATGTGCATCTCGATGGAATGGGAAAGAACAGAGCTAATTTGGCGGTTGTGTGCATTTTAAATGAAATCGACAGATTGAGAATAGCAATTGCGAGAGTTGATTCCTATGCTCCGCTTTTATTTGCACAAATGTTTTTGACAGTTGGTCAACTGACATTTTGTAGGTTATGTTTACAAAATATTAGTTGTGTATGTTAAAGTGTTTTCATGCTGTGGCTTATTCGGTAACTGTGTGTCGTGATTCCCATAAAAATGGATCCTGCAATTCGAATCAATCAAGATATTCTGGCAAGTATTGGAGTCGAGATAGATGGGGTGTTCAACGCCAAGTGCACCCAAGAAAAGTGTGCACACCCAACTCCGATACCGAGTCAACCAGAGCAAACCCAACCGGTACAGAGCGAACCAGAGCAAACCCAACCCGATACCGAACGCACCCAATCAAACCCAACCCGACACCGAACGCACCCAATCAAACCCAACTGTCATTTGTCACCTGTCAACTGTCATATGTCATCTGTCATCTGTCAACTGTCATATGTCATCTGTCACACTCTTTGGCGTTGGTTACTTTGATCTTAACTACTTGAACACTATCAGTTTGGGGCACTATCTAGTCTTCTTCTTCTTCTTTCTGCCGTTAGGTATGCAGTTTCTTGCATAGTCAAACGCTGGTGCCGAGATTTTAGGTACTGAAGAACATCTTGTGAAATCCAATATGCCGGTGGTCTTCCTGTAACGGTAACCACAGACCAAAATATTTAAAAGGTGCACGATATGGTGTTACAAGACGCATCAGCCAAATTATATTGAAGATACTGGGCTTGTCGTATCATGTGGTACAACACATACTTACTAAAGAACTAGATATGGAAAAGATTAGCGCAAGATGGGCCCCCCGAGTGTTGATGGATCAGAAAGGAAACCAAGGATTGATTTGCGAGCGTCTTTTGAAAATGTACCTAGCAAACAAAGAGAACTTTTTTAGTCGATATATGACCTTGGATGGGACCTGGATATATCACTATGATCCTAAGACCAAAGCCCATAGTACAGAATGGAAACATAGCGACCGTTCCTTGAACCAAGCAAGTTCAAAGTGGTACCGTCTAACGGAAATGTTTTGCTGTCAGTGTTCTGGGATGATTAAGGAATCATCCTGACTGATTATCTGCAAAAGGAAAAGAGCATTATATGGGCCTGTTACGCAAACTTAATTTCCAAATCCAAACGGCGGGGAAAGTTGAGGAATAGTGTTCCAGCAGGACACCGCTTCCAGTCATACTTCCTGTGTTGCTGTGATTGTTGTCCATCAATTGGTGGAACACCCACCATATTCGCCAGACCCAGCCCTCAGTGACTCCAAAATTAAAGGAACATAATCAACCAAAAGGTGATGACCGCTGTAGAGAGGTGGGCCAAGAATTTTTCCAGGAGGCTCTTTACATGCTGGAATACCGATGAGTTAAGACTATTACTACTATGGGAAATTATGTTAAAAAATAAAAAAATGCCTGAGTGTAGCTTTACTGGAAGGAGGTCAGAGGTGGAGCATACGGATCAACCCTTGTAGAAAAGAATTCTGTTTTAATATCAAGGAATCTAGGAATGTTGTTTGCTCAGATTTTGTACGTAAATATTATTTTTCTGCAGACAGCTGATATGATAGCGGTTAAGTATTAAAACAAATGAAGTATTACACTGATCTTAATCTTTAGGCCTTACCGGGCCCTCTACGTCATTATCTACATAAGTGCACTTTAGTCCAATTGCGACATTCTCTTCTAGCTGCATTAGAAATCATTATCAATCTCGATTCTATAAAGTAGATGAAATTTATGTCCGGTCAATAAGCCGAATCTTTTAAAAATACATTCGACTGAAGGAAAAATTCCCTTATATTCGTCAAAAAGCGTATTATGAGAAAATGCATGTTCGAAAAGTGTTTTTAAAAAAACTATGTGATTTCTAGGTGGCGTTGCGGATAGTAGATTCATCGAAGCAAAGCCGTTGGTAACAGTTCCTTGGCAATACATTGCAACAATAAATAAGCGCGCGGAACGTCAAGAAAAAGCGGTAAAAATACAAGAGCCTATTTAATTCAGTAAACACCATGAAGTGTTTGTCAACAGAAGGGTCTTGACGAGCCCGAATTGTGAATATCAGCGATGGAAATATCCTATTTAAATGCAAATTTCATATTTGTCACCTTGCGAAGAAGAAAAAACTTCTTCGATCTCTTTCTCGGGTTTGCATATTTCCCAGGAGCCGTGTACCGTAGCTTTTTCTTATAACCACGGTTAAGCGACGACGATTCGTGTTTTTCTGATATAGGCCCGGCAACAGGATAACTAATTATTTGACATTTTTCTCCGTGTCTCGAGTCTCGCACTGGAACACTTTTTATTTCGGAATGAGTAATGACCGTCTCTTTGTTTTATTTCTTTTTGTCATAATAATTTGTCGAGACAAGGAGAAACTTGTTGGTGAACAATGGAGGTCGTTATTTGTGACAAATTGAATTACTGTTTCAGTTTAAATGTATTCTATTAGAATTTCTGGTATTTTTTTCCAGAGGAAGCAAAAATAAAAATTATAGGAATATTCTTATAAAGACAACAGTCTTTAAAATTTACCAAAAATTTTTAAATATAGGGTAGTCAATTTCCTCATCAATATAGGATTTTTATAGTGGGTATTGGAACTAATTTCGTTACCAAATTTTAAGTGTAATAACAAAGTTGCTTTGCACGGAAGGTTCTCTGAGAAAAACACATTTTTATTTGTCTACCCTACATAGACAGTTTAAAAAAATACTAGATATCTAATATAAATTTTGGGTTTTACAGAAATATCAAAATAATAGGAAAAGGTTTTATTGCAGTCGGTAGGTAAACGGTATATTTTGAAACGAATTATACAAAATACTTTTACAAAAATAAATATGAGAGAGAGAGAGAGAGAGAGAGAGAGAGAGAGAGAGAGAGAGAGAGAGGAAAAGAGAGAGTATGAACAAATACGTCCTTTTTGTAATTTTTTTTCTGCGTTTTCCATAAAAGTATCCATTTTTGAGTGATTTGTTTAGAGTACTTATGGATTATTGATTATCTGTACCTGTACACTACCCTGTGACAATATTGAGGGCTTACTAAAAACCAAAACACCGAAGGCGCTAAAAATTATCTCCGATAAGACGCGGTTTCCGGTAAAAAAGCAAAGTCTGCCGAGTTAAGCCTCGCTGATCCCGTCTAAGAGGGATGAACGTGATCCCATTATGCTCCTTAAGAAAGCCGATCCCCTGTGAAGACGACACCGGGTGTCGTGCCCCCGTTTTAACGACTCTTCTATACGGATATTAAGATCTTTTGTCATCAAAGTCGCGCCTATCGACGCCACTTGACATGTGTAAACTTTGCTACTTAAAATTATTAAGTATTCGCTTCGTATACTTTCGGAACGGTTTATCGCTGCCAAACGTCAATTAATCATTGTTAGCTCCGCGAAACAGGTACAATTTTTAAAAGAATGCTTTATCGGCATGTAGAAGTTTGCATAACATAATAATTTAGAGACGGGTTTTCCCGGTTTAAATATTACTAAAATACTACATTACTGCTGGTAAAATCGGTCTAGTTTGGTAATCAAAAGTTTACCACAGGGTGTTTCCTGCATATATGGAATAGGTGACTCCTGGGGCAGACTACAGATACCCCAATACTTCTTCCCTGAAATCGCACATTTTTTTTTTATTTTAAAAAATACCCAAATATCGGCCCTTATCCGACGCTGCTAAAGAGCATGACGTCATAGGCTCTAACATTATAAAGAAAAACAAATGATCCAGCCGGGGCATTGCGAAACTTAAATATTATAGTGACATCTCATTTGTTTATCGGTTATAGTGAAAACCGAAAATAATCCAAAGTATTTTTAAATCCAAAGACGTGTTTTGCTAAAAATGTGTATTTTAATTTAATTGGTGCAATTTCTTTATCTAATATGGGAAGATATGGACCACTCGTGAAACCAGAACGAATCAGGCTATGTTATACCAGCAACACAAAGAATTATGACTTAACCTATATTACGTTATTAATGAGATGATCATTACTCCTACTAGCTTAAACTTTCTGCTAAAAATAAGGTTAAAAATCAAAACAAAAAACACTAATTGAGCACAACTAAAATAAGTGTTTTTTGAAAGAAATTTTAAAAATGGTTCAGATTTGCTCACGTTTCTTTAGAAACAATAAACAGTGTGTGATGTACCGTGTTAATTATGAAATAAGACCACCGAATACACCAAACATATAGTTTTATTATCAGGAAGATTACTTATGGAATATCCATGGCCCTGCGACATAAACACATTTGAGGGTCCACTATTTACGTATAATCGGAAACTACTATCTAGAACCGCGAGACACCTGACCATCGCACCGGTCGCCGTGGCATACTGACTCATCGGGAACGCCCTCGCCCGTACAATGGTAAGCTGTCCACGCACGCTCATCTACAGAATGGCAAATACATTAGACAGTGTAAATTTTTTTATCTGACAACCCACGTAGGCTTCAAGCCTAAGTACTAAAGTACCTTGGGCGTCTGAAGATAAGGGAAATGTAATATATGGACACGGGATTTAAATGATGGTTTAAATGTGGTTGCAGGCAATTTGTTTCATAATCTGGAGACAATAGGTATGAATGAGCAAGAAAAGTGGAGTGTTCTACGCTTTTGTAGCTGGACAGTAAAGGGATACATACGCAATGCGCCTCTTGTTGTTATGTTAGGAGTAGTCAAGGGGCAATTATTGCGGCTAGTTATACAAAGCAAAATTCGTGGAAGATGGGATAAATCCCCAACAGCGCGGCGATGAGCGAAAGAAGGGAGTTTTTTTGTGAGGACTTGGTCCTGGGTCATTGATAAATCGAATGGCTCTCTTTTGGATAGAATCAAAAATGTTAAGTGTCGAAGGTAATGCCGCTCCCAAGATGTGAGAACAGTACTCTAGGTTAGTAAAGTATTTTGAAAAAATAATTTTTTTTAAAGAAAGTAAGTGAAAAAGATGTTTTTTAAAACAGTGAATTTTGTGCTCTTCGAAAAAATTTTAAAAAAATTTGTAGGATACGCAGTTACTTAGATTTCTGTCGAAAAATGTCCGTAGATTGGTAGCATTTCGTAGTAAAGATATTTTATAGCTAGGTACTCCAAAAATTGTTTTATGGAACAAATCTGAATAAATTAAAGAAATTCAAAAAATGAATACAAATTTCTCTATCTTGGACACAAAACGTTTCCGGTTCTGCATTAATAAGAACATTATTTTGAATTTTCAGCCAAATAATTACTGGTAAAAATATGTCGTTTAAATTTTGCAACACTCTATAGGTGCGATACAGTAGCAAAACTTCAGGATCGTAGGTATACATACCAGAACAAACTTTCCTCAAAAACATTTTTTTTTTCAGATAGAAAATAAGAACTTTCGAAAGCTTTAATTATTACGACACGTAAAAGGCTCTCTCCACTGACTTCTAGCTATCAATTATTTATACCATCGGGCTGATTGCATCTTGTTTGGGGTCAAGTGACCACCGACAGGAGCACCTCGAGAGGTTCGTTAATTCTTCGCGCGTCTCCGCCGTGGCCTCTGTCAAACAATCAACGAACCTTCATCAAGCGACCGGAGAGGTCTGCTGAATCCAGATAAAGCACTAATTCCCGCAATCAAATATTGATTCAAAACTCACCCTCATTCCTCCTTCTTAAAACGCCGCGGTAGCGGCGGTGGCGGCGGCACAGGGGGTTAGGCACGTTGGCTTGGCCTGTTTTAAATAGGAAAACCTATGAGGCCTGTGATGGGAGAGGCCAGAAAATTTAGGAAAAAAATAAAACACCTATTTATATAGGTATAAAAGACTTGAAATCAAAATTAACGGGAAAATTCTGGATTTTTTTGCACTGACGCTGTCTGTTCCTAATAATGTTTGGTCGAAAACAGAAACGCACACAGAAAAAACAATAATCTAGTATCTAAGAGATAGTCATTAAATCAATGGTAGACTATGTTCGCTATTCATGAATGACTACCATATTTAACTCAATGCTTAACTTATTTTTGTTTGAGCAATAATGATTATGATTACGCAACAATTGAGAATCAATTCTCTAACCACCTGAAAATTCCTTATACAATAAGGATTTCAACAAATAATGGTAAAACAGCTATTCTCCGGGCTATATGCCCCTCCGAGCGCTGAATTACATGCCGAAATTTGCCGTATTTTCTTCTAAACAGTTAGATAAGAAAATAATAATGTTTCGAATGCAAGAAACTACCAGGAAGAAGGAAGCTTTTTCTTTAGTTAGAATGTCGTCACCTGCAAAGCGGTTTCGAACTCATTGGTTCTCATCAGTACAGGATTGACGAACATACCAACCTTCCGAAAAAGTGATCCTTTAAAGCTACAATGTCGTACTGCATAAGCAGTGTGACACAGGCAGCGCCATCCATTAGCAGTTTCAAGCATGTACCCCTGACAAGTAGACTTCATTCATATGATTATGATTGATTTAGAAACATTAGAAAACATTGGTTTAGGTCAAGACACAATTGAGTTGCAATGGCAGGCTTTATTGGAGGCAAAATAATGTATGCTTAAACACTATTGCTTTTCAATAAATGACTAGGTTTGAGGCAAGGCAAGCTACAATCCTTTTAAATACTTACCATATACGATGCGACTCTTTAGTGTCCCCCCCTCTTAATTTTTTACCGTTACATTTAAAAAACCTAAAGTTAGCCTACCGTAATTAGTACAAAAATATTATGTTTTGGTGCACAGGTGACTCTCGGAAAAATCAAGATGGCTGCTGGACGCTATCTTGGAAAAAAATTAATAGAAATAGGGGCCTTGCGATACATCATTTTAAAGGTCTCATTGAGTACTTTATGATCCTAGAATACTACGTCATTATTCGCCCTGAGAACAAAATGGCGGCTCGTTGAAACAAATATTTTAAAAATAAAATGTAATCAATATTGCTGAAGTTTTTTAATTGGCGGTTTGAAAATACGCTTCTTTTTTATCTTGTCACAGCCCACGAAGACCGAAGTCTAAGTACTAATGTACCGTGGGTGTACTGGGGAAATCCGACTCACACATCCTGAGCTGAAAACATCCGAAGGGATTTCATCAGGCCTTTAAGAGAATGTGTGGGGTGGTACCACCTCGGTCGAGGAAGAATTCCTCTACCTTGTGATGGTAGCAAGAGGTTAAAAAATGTAACTATACCGTATCCAATTTATTTTGAGAATGATGACAGAAACCCATTATACAACGGAGAGATCAGCTATGTCTCTCTCTCATGTTCTTTCTCTCTCGTCTTCTTTCTCTCTCATACTCGTAAAATTTTTACAGCTAGTAGAAAATTAGGATATGAGAAAGATAAACATGACATATTATTTGAAGCCTGCCCCATATCATAAGTTGTTTTTGCAGTGTAAAAATATACTTAAAAGTTTACATAGAGTATTAGCAGCTTAAATTCCTGTGTTCTATGCATCTGGAACTGACTAACAACTATTGAATTATTGCCCAAGGTACATATTTGTTCTCCTTTACATTACTTGAACCGGGCGTTATGGGAATGCGTAACAAGAACACCGCGCCGACCCGATATAAAGTTGAGAATACTGGGCATTACAGAATATTTCTTTAGTTATTGAGAAAGTAGTAAAAATTGCGCCCTAGAAACGTTTGGTTTGAGTTTAAAGCTGAAGTCGCAGTACCATTACAAAGTGTATCTATCCTTCTGGAACTAATGCTCAACATTTACACTTAAAAATTGTGAAACTACTTGGTATATTCGATTAAATAATTTTTATCGCTTACACAAACGTCCCTGGTCGCAGGTAGGCTGTATTATAGATCCATTTTCATTATATATCGGAGATTAGGGAATATTTTTTAACCTTGTTATAAAATAAAAATATTTACTCATGTTTTCTATTTTTTCTTTATTTATTTAAAAACTTTTCTTCTGATCCTTTTATTGCAAATTATCGGTGAGAGAAAAGTTTGCAGAATATATATTCTTTGTCTTAAGAATTTTTAGTCAATTTCGTAATTATTTTTTTCAAAAGCTGACAAAAACATTGTGTGTATTTATTTACCGACCTGTTTTAACCATTCTAAAGCCTCAAATCTTAAAGAGTGATTGGAGAGTCCAGGGAAGCATTGTCGAATTTAAAAATTTACCGAGAAATGCCCGTGCTGTTGCATTAGAGGGAGATAGAGAACATCCGATATATAGCCACTATGGGGTGGGTAAAGCCACAAGTATCGTATATATTTCATCGTTACTCTTATATTGGCCTGGATACGTTATACAAGGCCCATTAAAATTTTTCACCGCCTTTATTAGAATTCGATGATTTACTGTAATGACTTTTTTTCGGCAAAAGGGCAAAGCTGGTGTTAATAATGTTAATTAATATTTGAATGTGGACGAAAGCTATAAGATTCTTTCAATATTGGCTGACAACTTTTTACAAGGGAACGGCACCTGTTATTATGAATATATTTTAATGAAAAACCTGGTGCGTCGTTGCTCAGGAAGTCAAACCCCATTTCGAAATTAAAAATTTAATTTGGACGAGGACGGTATTAATTTTTCATGGAAATCTAAGATAATGTTGTTTCCTTGTTTTTTTCGTTGAAGGGTTTAAAAGGGTTGAGGATCAATAATTTGAAATGATGTTTCTTAAAGCGAAAATTGGAATTAGGCTCCTTTTTTTATTGGATAAAAAATGTTTAATTCGACCTGGTATTGATATCTAGTTAGACTGGAAAGTTTCTGGTAGACAAAATTGAATATGGTTGCTATGGCTACGACTATGATGTTTTATAAATAGGGTTTTAACCCTTTAATCCTCATGTCAAAAATCATACATGATGTTCTTAACGGATGGTGGTCATTAAATTAACCACTTAGCTTAAGGTCGAAAACAGTAAGAAATGATATATCAAATTAAACTCTATTGGTAAAGTGCACTTCCACGCTTAGTGATCTACAGTTTAACCACTTAATTGAAAAAGCGCGGAGTTGCCACGTCAGCATTGTTTTTAATAATGAGTTGACCACTTATAAGCATTTGTGCCTTTGGAGCATTGAAGTCGAACACGTGAAGCACGTGGTTAGTGTTTTGCAAGTTTTTCTAAAAAATATTTGCAATAATTATTAGCTTTCGTGTTGGCAGTGGCAGTTAAAAGGTCTTCCTTAAGGTAAGTAGCATATCTTAAATAGTTTTATTTGTCGCTTTGGCTGTTATTTTGTGCAAGCTAGGCAAAAGTTTACATAACTAAAAATTTTCGTATTTTTTTGGCTACTTTTACCATTCTAGAATTTTTAAATTTCTTAATATTTGCATCGGATAATGTCAAAGACAACATGTTTAGTTTGCATACAATAATATTTGTGAATATGAAAAGTACTAAATAATCCGCTACCGACTGGCAGGGGCATATACGGGGGTATGTCTAAAATTTTAATAGGTGGTACATTAAATAAAATCTAAAAAGTGATAAACAGAAGGTTGTTCAATTAAAATTATCCTAAAATCGAATCTAGTTTTAAAATACATAAATTCGACCGTACGGCCAAACTCTCCTGGCCGATTTTGGTTTTTCAGGAAAATGAAAGACAAATACACCAACAAATGGTTAAATTCGGGAGATAAAGAAGTAAATGAAATTTTTGGTGAAACTCCGATATAGGAGGGGACAGTGACGCGGAAGACATTCATCAGGCGTTTTTTGTTTGATTTTTGTGTAGTAGTAAACAAATTAAAAAATTAAAAAAAAAGTGTTCACTTTATTAACCACCATTCACCCTAACTTTTTGTAGTCGGTTAACGGTTAGTGGTTAAATAACTAACCACCAGTGTAGAGCCTTCTGCATGGGTTAAACATGTCTCAGCAGGTGTTTCTGCTATTATCCTAAAGTATCTTGTGATTTTGGAACAGAAAAGCAGGCGCATTAAAGAAAAAACTAGGTGTCCATTTAGGGCTTCGGACTGGTGGTCAGTATATTAACCACTAAGGCTTAAAGGGTTAAAGTTGGAGAAGGTTGAACGGTTAACTGTGAATTTTTGACAACGGCATATCTGAGTGAAAGCTAGATTATATAAAAAATAATAAAAGTCACTGAGTTTAATACTAAAAACAACTCCTAAAAAAAATGTTCTGTACACTGTACACACTGACATTAGTCAAAATGACAAGTCTTCAGGTAATGGAGGAACATGACTATATACTGTAGGACAAAAAGTATATAACTACCTATTTATTCAATAATAAAATTATTATTGTCTCCACAACCATTAAAGAATGTAGAAATTCCGAAATCATTTTTAATAATAGAACATATGTACAGTCTTATTGAGCTAGAATATTTATTCTATGTCTAAGTATTGGTAGCCAAATTCTGTTTATCTCTACAGAAAAATTAGAAAAACATTGATGGTCATTAAAAATAATAGTAGCGCAATTAATTTACGCCTATTAGAGAAAGTTTCTCTAGATTGAATTTTAGAATTATTCTATCCTAACACCTGTTTCCCAAACGTGTTCACCTAATTTACTTTTAAAAAATTCGCGACGCTTTATTACATCCTGATGTCCTTCATACCTTACACTAACTGACTTAGATGTTTCACCTATATAGAATTTGTCACATTGACATGGTATTTTATAAATAACATTTTTAGAACCTTGACCTGCATCAAAAGGTTTAACGTGAGTTATAAGAGATCCAATAGTATTACGTGTTCTAAAAATTGTTCTGACATTAAAATTTTTACCTATTATTTTAATTTGTTCTGAAATACCTGGAATATATGAAATTGTTAAGTTTATTATATATAAATTATCATTAGAGTTATTTTGATCATTATTATTATAATTATTATTAATCTTTCTAAAATATCTATCTAAAAAGCTATTAGGGTAATTATTTTCGTTTAAAACTTTTCTAATAAGAACCTTTTCATTTTCTAAACTATCTCTATCAGAACAAATCATTTTAGCTCTGTAATATAAACTTTTCACCACACCTGTTTTTACTGAAAGAGCATGATTTGAGTTAAAGTTTAAATACCTATTAGTATGTGTCGTTTTAATTATATTATTTTCTTTAAAAACTAAAATATCTAAGAAGGGCTAAGAGTTATCACTCTCCATCTCTGTAGTAAACTTAATAGTCGGTTCCCGAGAATTAATGTAGTCTAGGAAAACATCCAGATAATCGGCGTTATGTTGCCACATAGCAAACATATCGTCAACATATCAGTTTTTTGGGACAAAAATGGGAGAACTTTGATAGATTATTCGGAACACGGCAGAAACATGACCGGAGCATGTTATACAGAGTTGCTAACTTAATTACATAAAAAAATTGTGAAAAAACGCCGCAGAAAACTTACCAAAGGTGTGCTCTTTGTGCAAGACAACGCTCCCGCTCACAAGTCGTTGATTGCACTGCAAAAAATTGATGAAACTGGTTTTTAATTGGTTGACCACCCGCCCTATTCTACGGATTTATCACCGTTAGACTATCAAAAAACATTTGAAACGTAAAGGATTTGCGACAAGTGACCTAGCCATATGAGCCGTTGAGGAGTGGTTTGCAGACCAAGACAAATAATTTTTTTAAATGGCTTAGAATTACTTTATGAACGTTCTACTAAATATGCAAATCTTAAAGGAGATTATGTTGAATAAATAAAATTTTGTTTTTAAATATTGTGGCGTTTTATATAGTAGGCTAAGTACTTATCAATACTCCTTCGTACAAGATGTTCCCTGGATAAGTACCCCCGGTAAATGTTCCAAAGTGTGATTTCTGGGCTAATTTTAGGTAAGAAAGACTTTATAAACATAAACATGTGCCCTAAACTGCTTCATTGCTAAGATAGATTTTGTAATTTTTTTTGTTTTTTCACTTTATCTTTATCGTTTGTCCCAAAATTTGTACAGGGCTTAATTTTAGCACTTTTTATAAAACACTAGGGCATATGACCCACCACCCTGTATCTTGAAAACTAAGCATTGTAGGATAAGTCTTTACCTAAGCTTCTTTACCTAAATTTAGGCTAGAGATCACAATATAAAGTTAATAATTACCCTTGTATTTTGTAAACTGAAATAATGAAGTTAATAGTATATTTCATAACAAGTGTTGAAAGTGACATTTGTCACACGAGTGGGAATGTTGTCGCACGAGGCGACAGCCGAGTGCGATAATCCCACGAGTGTGCGAAAATTACTTTCACACGAGTAATGTACAATATTTTTCCTACGACCACAAAAATATTTACAAAAAAACCTCAATTTCTGTCTTTTAAAACCCTCAGTTTCAACACCAAAATTTTTATTTTTATGAAGTGTGCTGAAAATAGAACAAATGAAATTGGATGAAATGTCAAGTTGACAAGTACTTTTCAACACGTGTGTTGTAAAGTACTTTTCAACACGGGTGTGATATAAGGCACTTTCTCGCCAAGTTAACCGTGCTTTTTTTCTCACTTTCATAGGTGGTCGTAGGAAAACATTATTATTTTGATAGTTATACATTGCTTTTGGGAACGAATTGTTTTAAGACATACAAAGTTTAAAAGTCAAAAGAGTGACTTCTTCTTAGCAACTTTAGTGACCAAATATTTGAAACTGTTTTATAAATTACAGCTTTTCAGCAAAGATAAGAACATTTTTACTACTTTGTCCCATTTAAGTTTTATGTTAGGTACCTACATCCATGACAAAAACCATCTCAAGCTCTATTCAAATTCCTTTCCATTTATTTTAAATTTTACTGAATCAGATTTGCCGATTTCGGGAGGAAGTTAGGGTCATTTGGAGCTTCAGGACCGTCAATACGTCTCCTCCGGGTGACTCTATATCTATATATTTTCTTTAGAATTAGTTTTTACAACTTTATAATGTCCGGCTTCACTCGACAATAAAGAAAGAGGACAAACACGTTCCAGTGAAATAAATATCTCCCCTTCGACGTGACCAACAAATAACTGCTGGACCTTAGGTCTGATAGCAGAGACGACTCGTGAGAGAATAAGATTATTTCATAGTAGTAGTTAAAATGACAAAGTGTTTAATATTTTAAGAGAAACATTGGGATATTTCATGGAAAGTCAAAGTCAAAGTCAAAAATAGCTTTATTGTCTGAAAAAAATCGATTCTCATTGACAAAGCACCTGCTTACTAAAAACAAATGAAAGATATAGATCAAAGCACAAAAATAAACTATTATACAAAATTAATGAATATAACAATAAACAAAACTCAACCTAAACTAGGAAGTATGCAATTTCAAGAAAGAAAATTCAAAGAAACAACTTTAATAAGAAATAAAATGGTTAAAGTCAAAAATTAGAATAATTAAATATAAAACGTATGAATGAAAGTCTACTTGTCAGGGGTACATATAAATATGCAAAAATTGAGAATAAATTCTCTAACCACCTGAAAATTCCTTATACAATAAGGATTTCAACAAATAATGGTAAAACAGCTATTCTCCGGGCTATATGCCCCTCCGAGCGCTGAATTACATACCAAAATTTGCCGTATTTTCTTCGAACACAGTTAGATAAGAAAATACTGTTTCAAATGCAAGAAACTACCAGGAAGAAGGAAGCTTTTTCTTTAGCTAGAATGTCGTCACCTGCAGACCGGTTTCGAACTCGTTGGTTCTCATCAGTACAGGATAGACGAACATACCAACCTTCCGAAAAAGTAATCCGTAAAAGCTACAACTGTCGTACTGCATAAGCAGTGAGACACAGGCAGCGCCATCCATTAGCAGTTTCAAGCATTCAGAGTAGAGTTTACCGTAAGGTAAAATTATCAAACGTATGAATGAAAGTCTACTTGTCAGGGGTACATATAAATATGCAAAAGTTGAGAATAAATTCTCTAACCACCTGAAAATTCCTTATACAATAAGGATTTCAACAAATAATGGTAAAACAGCTATTCTCCGGGCTATATGCCCCTCCGAGCGCTGAATTACATACCAAAATTTGCCGTATTTTCTTCTAACACAGTTAGATAATAAAATACTTGTTTTGAATGCAAGAAACTACTAGGAAGAAGGAAGCTTTTTCTTTAGTTAGGATGTCGTCACCTGCAGACCGGTTTCGAACTCGTTGGTTCTCATCAGTACAGGATAGACGAACATACCAACCTTCCGAAAAAGTAATCCCTTAAAGCTACAACTGTCGTACTGCATAAGCAGTGAGACACAGGCAGCGCCATCCATTAGCAGTTTCGAGCATTCAGAGTAGAGTTTACCGTAAGGTAAAATTTTCAAACGTATGACTGAAAGTCTACTTGTCAGGGGTACATATAAATATGCAAAAATTGAGAATAAATTCTCTAACCACCTGAAAATTCCTTATACAATAAGGATTTCAACAAATAATGGTAAAACAGCTATTCTCCGGGCTATATGCCCCTCCGAGCGCTGAATTACATACCAAAATTTGCCGTATTTTCTTCGAACACAGTTAGATAAGAAAATACTGTTTCAAATGCAAGAAACTACCAGGAAGAAGGAAGCTTTTTCTTTAGCTAGAATGTCGTCACCTGCAGACCGGTTTCGAACTCGTTGGTTCTCATCAGTACAGGATTCTTATCTAACTGTGTTCGAAGAAAATACGGCAAATTTTGGTATGTAATTCAGCGCTCGGAGGGGCATATAGCCCGGAGAATAGCTGTTTTACCATTATTTGTTGAAATCCTTATTGTATAAGGAATTTTCAGGTGGTTAGAGAATTTATTCTCAATTGCATAATTAAATATAAAATGCCAATTTACAGAAATTATCTCAACAATAAACACAACTAACAACAGGCTAAAACTACTAGACTTAGAAACTCTCTTCGAAAAATTCAACACTGTAATATCTCAAACTCAACTCAAACTCAAAATCAGCTTTATTGTCACTAAAAATAATAAAAAATAATATATTCAAAAAATTTTCCCCTAAGCAAGAACCACAATTATTTTCATTTACCTGGGAAAAATTGTTTAAAATATACGAAATTGGAAATATCCACAAGCACGAAACTAACGAGTATGGTATGGTTTACAGAATGTGGAAAAAATGATAATAAAATTAGTCCTATGTACCTGCCGTCTAAAAGAAACTAAACCATATAAACCCCTTTTTAACCTAAATACGTCTTTATGTTACCCAAACGTTTTACAGTTTCCACTTGGTGACACGACACTGACGTTATTAACTAAGGGCAGACCTACGGATAAGAGGAAACTATAGCCGTAATCAAAATTTTGGGCATTGTTAAGGAAGAAATATTTAAAAAATATATTAAGTCTCTTGCTTTTAAGAAAAAATTTCTGGATTACTACTTCCACTCGTGACTGGTTCAAGCACGGGACTGACATTTTACGATTAATGTTTAAGGTACAAAATAATTTAAATCTTGCCTAAATACATCTCACCTAATTAAGCATAAAAGAGAATGATCCAACAATCGCTCACCCTGTGTCCTTTGTGTGGTGCTTTACCAAAATCAGAATTATTAGCCTATGCTTACTCTTAAAAGTATATGCCAAATAATTTAATTTCTAAGAAATCAATAATAAAAGTTTTTCATGTATTATTGACTTTATGGGACGTTGTATCAACTATGGCTAATATAAATAATTTAATGTTACTCTTAAATTACTTGTAAAATAAGTACCGTTCCGCCACTGTTTATTCGCAAACACATCGTGTGTTCATGGACCCGACCGACCGGCTACTTTTCTACGACATGTATGCTTACATAAATCAAGGCCGATATTACCATGAGCATATTTTCTGATTTATAGAACTAATTGTGCCACTTTCATATAGAGATATCTCCGACCCGAAAACTTTAATGAATTATGAGGAAAACGTGTCAAAAAGAATACTTTGTTGCGGACCAAGAAAATGCGTATCATAGAACATGATATGATGAAACGGTATTTGCAGGATTAGAAAGTGTATATCATACAAAATGAAATACTGAGACTAATACCAATACAAAATATTTAAGTTTAAATTAAAATCTTCTAGTTGATCAGATAGGTTTTAACCAGTTTTTATATGTATTATGTATTTAGTCGCTTGTCATTTTTTCCTGTCCGAGTCCGAGGCAAAGTTGTGGCTTTCATAAGCATAAGCTTTCATTCAGCAGGTCCACTTTCAGGTCTTAGGCAAAATTTCATGTTCACCGTCTTTTCACTGTTCATGATCAAACCATTTGTACTACACCACTCAAGAAAATCAATGAAACTCCCGTATTTTACTCTAAAGTTCCTCGGCGGTCTGCGCTGCTAAGGCCACTGTGGTGTCATCCGCGAACATAACTGTTAGATCATCGCTAAAAACAGTGGATAATTCATTAACAATTAGAAGGAAAACTAAAGGCCCCAGCAGGGATTCCTAAGGAACCATATTAGTTATTTTGTGGACAGATGAAATCCGTCTATCAACTCTGATACCAAAGGTTCTCCCAGTCAGATACGATCTCAACCATTTCATCAACCACACTAACGTTCGGATTTACTAAAAAAGTTTAAGATTTAGTACTGGTTTAATTTAAGATCTTCTTGTTGATTAATTAGGTGTGTCCTGTCATCTTCAATAGTCGCCATTAAACACCTATGTTATTTTAATATTTCGGTTTGGTTTCCAAATGATTTTCATCTTGAAACGTGTTTCTAGAATGAATTTACTACAATTATTGTAGAAAGTATAGTAGTGGTACTAAAATTGTCATTTTCTTTATAACTTTGCGAGAACATTCAGAAACAAATTCATAGTATAAAATTTAGTTGTCATATTCTTACACTTATCAGCTTAAAATTTTGGTTGTCAAATTAGAACGGCCTAGCGTTGTAGAATCAGGCCGTAAATTTAAAATAAAAAACAGAGATTTACCCGATCCCTTCTAATAATGTTATTTCTTATGCGTCACAATATTACGCTTCTTGGTTGTGCTTTTCCTTAGTTTTAGATACAATAAATAAGAAAAGAAAAAAATAACTAACTAAAATATCAAAGAAACTGAAATGAATGATAAACATAAAGAATATAATATTATAAAAGAGATTCACCAAGAGTTAGAACTAGTCTTTCCTCCATGGCAGCTTATTGCCGTGATTCCATCAATAGTGGTAGCTTTTTGCTAATATAATTTCTCATAATAATAAAGAAAATACTATTGTCACCTACGCAAAGCCATATTTTAATAAAATTTTAAATAAACCTTTTATCCTTACCCTAAAACTTTTTAGAATTCCCCATTCCCACACACATATTTTAATTATGGAATTCCTTAAAACATAAGCCTCTTCGAAAAACAACCTGAGCGCGGCTGCCGCCGGTTTGTTTAGCCTCGTCCCCGCCATACTTTTGCCAATTTATGCATCAATTCCATATTTCGCAAGTCGTTTTCATAATTCCACGCATCGGGTCGACGAAAGACAGCCAGGCAGGCTCATCGTATTTCCATTTTGTCAAGAGGGAGACGACACACACCTTATGCTATTTGCATATTTGTCAGCTGTGCCAGCACCTTAACTTTTCTCCAGCCTGAATAAAGTTGTTTCTAAAAAGGTACTCAGGGAGAGAGACAAACTATTGGGCCAAATGTGATGCATCTCAAATAGCTTTTACATATTCCGGCGACTGTATTTCGTATGGATGGATATATCGCGGCAAATGGAACGAAATCGATTGTGTTAAAGTGGGAGAAAAATAAGGAATCTTTCTGGAAGAGCTTACATTAGTTCTTTTCATATTTTAAAGCTACTTTTACATATGTGATTATTCCCTTTGGCAAATCTTACTTTTAAATTCCATTGTGAAATGTTTGGATCCATTAAGAGAATTATTTTCGGTGACTGTTTAATATAAAGGTCATCCAGAAATTTCGTCTGTTCGTTTAAAAAGGTGAGCCTGCACGAGAACCTAATGAAACTGGTCATGTTACTATAGTTCTTCTGACTCCATCTACCGGTCCTTGCTTTGGTCTTCCTCTCCCTTCTTTCCCGTTCACGTCCATTGTCATCATCCATCCTTCTACCAACATAATCATTATTTCATTTAACCAGATGCAGAATTTTTTGTTTGTCTAACTGTTTTATTTAATGTTTTAATTTAATTTTCCATGCATTATCACAGGCGGCCGTGTACCGTATTAAACGGTCTTCCTCGACAACTTAAAACAGGCGGCCATCACAAAAACAAAATTAGTACATGTAGTTGTGATTAATGATTTATAATTATTCTATTTATAATAACGAATTTTCAAAAATAATAATTAAAATGACATGTATTTCCTATTGTAATTTCCAAGACAACCAGTTGGGATTTTAGTTGTCATTAATAAAAATTAAAATATTATAAACTCAAATCAAGTGTTCAAACACATCCTCTTCTATCTATATTATTATTGTTTCTTGCAGTAGTTAATATTTGTTAAATTACTGAAACGTAAGTTTGTATATTTTATATTAGAATGTAATTTAATTTTTTAATAAACTTATTTTTTCTTTACTATTTTTGTAAAAATTAAATAAATGGCACAAAATAAAGAAGATTGAACATTTTTCTTTATAATGTTTGAAATTAAACAAAAAGTTTTATTTCTCTATTTTTTGATAAATATGACTCTTTTTTATAAGTATATAACTAGGTATATACAGCGTGTCCTGAAACCATCTTAACAAATGGGAAACTTTTGAATTATTGATTTTACGAAAAAAAGCGCCTCTCATTGTCATTTCAAAATTTGATCTAGGACATACAGGGTGGCTACAAAATGTAAAAGTCCTAAAAAATTGTGTTTTTCTCGAAAATAGGCAAAATTAGAATAAAACAAAAATTAACTTTCTTGTAGGGCACACGTTCAATTCCTATTTTCTAAGCAGTGTACCCCCCAACCTTCTCCATGGTGGATTTTTCAGGTCCGGATGTCCCACTATCAGAACGTGGCTAATTCTTCAGCCACTCTCGGTGTAAGAGTGCGTGATGAATGGTAAAGGCCCTATAGCAGGAGCGCACCTGGACCAAAATTAAAAATAGTCCTTTGACTCGACTTATGTTTCTGTAATATATTTCACCAGCCAAGAAGTTAATCTGTACATTTTTTGTCAACAAAATTTCTACAATTTTTCACATACTTGGACATAAATAGTCACAAATAACGCCAGTCCAATTTTGTTTCCCAACCAGCAATGACAATGACATGACAAATAATTTTTAAAAATTATTTTACGATAACTTAACCCTTATAAAGTTATAGGTTAACGGCATAAAAGTCCCCAATTTACACATATCTGTCAAAAACATCAACCATTTTTTAAGGTTGTCGATCCCCAAGCTCGCCACCTTGGTAGGTATCATTTTCTCAAGTGTTTACGTGCTAAGGAAGTTGCTTCGTTTTTATTTTTATCACTGTGCCCTTCTGGCGTATGAATATTTAACAGCCGAGCCGACTTAATCTGTGTCAGGGGAACCGAAAGTGGCCAATATGAGTTTCTTTAGGAAAAGGAACCCCACACGACGACGGCGTGGGGCAACTCCTGGAATAAGGGGACGCAGCCGCTAAATTAAGGCGCAAATGATTTCTGATTTATGAAAACGTTGCGGCTTGCTTATTTAAAATGGGAGAGCGGTGTTTAAAATTTAGGTAGAGAGCTTGGTTAATCTTCTTTTTCTGCAATCGTTTTATATATATATATATATATATATATATATATATATATATATATATATATATATATATATATATATACAGGGTGTTTCAAAAAACATGTGCCATCGCTTAAGAGGAGATTCCTTGTAAGAAACCAAGGGAAAAAGTTTATATAAACATGGGTCCGCAGATGCTTCGTTTCAAAGATACAGGGTGTTACATTTCTTAATTTTTTTCAGTTTTTCCAAAACAGTTTCAAAATGGCTTCATCAATTTTGATGAAATTTACGTTGTTTAAAGTACTTAAATTAAGCATAATTCTGACCATGAAACGACTTTGACAGGTCCTCCAGGGGGTACATATGAGAAGACGGTACAATATTTCTCCAATAAAAACATGTACGCCACTGATTTTTCACATTTTCGTATAACGGTCAAATAGTATGTTAAATTCTTAACAAAACTTATCTCTTCATATTTTTTCAATTTTCATTTCGTTTAGGAGATAAATGTAATTTTATTAACCGTCTTATTGGTTTAGTTTTCCCAACCCTCGCACAGTGGCCAATTATTGGCATTTAAGCGTTCAAAATTCAGATATTATAATTTGGATGTTCCAAAATATGTGGTTATTTTGCTGTTATTAGCAAAATAAATGAGAAAATAAGAACAAATATTATGTAACACCAAAAACATAGCATGAGTCATATTTTTATTAAGATCAAAAACGAACAAAACAGATCCAAAAAATAACAACTAATTGCAGATTGCTAATTGCAGAGACATTACTAGCATGTCGCGAAGATGGTCTTATGAGAATATCGGGTTATTAAAGAAAGAACCACCTTATTCAGCTTTTTTCTGCTTGCAACTGGAAGATTTCGTAAACAAGAAATTACAGGATTGGAGGAAATAAGCATGAATTTTAGAAGATCTTCATTTGTGCCTCTTCGTGAAGTATTTCTTGTATTATGTTCTCAAAAGTACCGATAATCTTTATGCCGAGCTTCAAAGGCGTCTTCGGACAATTGTCCTATAGGTAGTATCATTGACTCTATTACGTCGGCTCCATGTACAAGAATCTTGTGTACGGTAAGCCATTCAACATTCTTTTCTTTAAACCTAAATCGGTTGCATCTCCATCTTCTAAAAAGTAAATTGTTTAATCGTAGTCTGGACTGTATCACAATTAAAATTATTCGATCCTTATATTTTTGGCCACACATAATCAAATAATATTTCTCGACTGTGTTATGTACACGGATTTATTGTGCCAGTTTGTTTAAGTATATCGAAGAGCTCATTTCGAGAAATTAGATTATCTTAGAAACAAGAATTTTATAAAAAGCTCAGCTCTGCACACATTAAAATATCATTTTCTATATAGGTGAACACCTATATTCATCAAATAATACACAAAAAAAGTGAACCTGTGTGAACCTTTTTATTAATTGTTTAGGCAATTTCACATTTAGAAAAAAAATTGAACATAAAGTCTCGGTTCTGTTACCTATGGTAAAACAACATACAAGAGAGAAAAATATAAACAGTATATTGTATTTAAAGCAACATACCTTACTATTTTGATCCATGTATTAATAATTTTCAACAACCCTATTGATTGACAACAACCACCTATATAGACAAAAGTAGTTTAACAGGAATTAACGTGCGTTTTAAAGTTATGAGTAAATTCTGCGTATACGACGTTGTCACCCTTTACGTTTTGCGCCAAAAATGAAATTGTTACAATTTTTTCGGGTTTTGGTGTACTGGCTATTATATTATAGATTAATTGTTTTGAATCAACACGTACCAACTTTAAGGTTTTGAACGATTAAATGTAAAGAATTGGCCACTGTGCGTCGGTTTTAACATGTAAAGACCATTTAAAAATTTAACGTCTTGTATCTTTGAAACAAACCATCTGCGGACCCATGTTCATAAGAACTTTTTGCCTTAATTTCTTTCAAAGAATCTCCCTTTAAGCGATGGCACATGTTTTTTGAAACACCCTGTATATATATATATATATATATATATATATATATATATATATATATATATATATATATATATATATATATATATATATATATATATATGAATGAAACCCAACCCAACCCAATCAAACAAAAGTGGCTGAACCAAATGCCAACAAATTATATATATTTGAAATCAGAACAAGATCCTTCATTTGAGCTAATAATATACAGGGTGTTCCATTTAAAAAAATATGACTCAGTTAATTTTTTCAATTTTGTAAAGTCGATTTTTTAATTCCGCTATTACCAAAAGATACTACGTGAAAAAACCTAAAACTTTTGTATTTAAAGTTTTTTCTATAACTCTTAATAAGAGCTGTAGGTGGGAGTCAAAATATAATGAATAATCCTGTACAACATTTTTACAAATTTTCAAAACAAGCCCGTCGTTTTGGGGATATTTTAGGTTTAAATGTTTTACATTCAATTATTATTACATTTAGATTTTTACATTTAAACTGAAATTGTGCTTAATTTTTACTTAGCAATTGTCAATTATTCTGTACCATTCAGGTACTTCCCTCATGAGAATCAGAAAAAAAAGTTAAAATATTTGCTGTTAAGACATTCCGGTATCAATAATTGACAAACAAATTTGTTTCGAATTCAAAAATAATACAACTAATTATTTTTTACTATAAATTATTTTTTTCTCAAATTTATAAACAAAAAACCATTTAATTCTGGTACAATCGTCAAATATCCCCCACCTTCTGTTTTTTTTTCAAATAAAAGTTTATTTTTTTATACTAATTTAATAAAAGTCATGTAAAATGTTGTAAATGCTCTCCTTTATTAGAATTTAAAAAAAAAACCACCTGACATATAATGTAAAAAAAATAATCAAACATTTTTTGGAAAGCTGCAAAATCAGTAATAATTTTTTTTGTTTCCTAATATGGTCCTCACGAATTACAAGCTGCAAGCGGTACTCGGTTGTATAATATGTGGAACAAAATGAATCTCAGAAGGAAAAACCAGACCGTCACTACTCGCAGAAGGCTGTGCCTCTTAATTTGTATTTGGATTGTCATTAACATTTGCTAATACATTTTCGTACCCTATGCACTTTCCTCGTCAATACAATTAAATTTATTAACCTAACAGACTCCAATACAAAAATTCATCTGGAAAGCAACCAGTACTTCACTGGTCAACTAGAAGGACTAAATTTAGGACCGTTATGACATAGGCATAAAACAATATGTTTTATTTTTATTTAATTCGAAGCCAAGTCAATTCAAACCGCTATCTTTTCTTTTGATACATTTATCGTTCAACTTAATATTGTTATACGCAGCCATACACACTGTGATACACTTTTTAGGCCCGTATCTCACATTTCGAAAACAAACCCAAATAGAAAGATAGGATTTGCATAGAATCCATTGTCTCTTCACGCATTTATTTCATATTCGAAAATTTAAAGGATGGTGCGCGAAAGCAGCACATGGTTTATTTAGAATTTGGGGTAGCAGAGGAAATTACGTGTCAGATTTTGATACAAGAGACCGAGAAAATTGGGGTTTGTTCAATGTTTCAGTTATTTTCGAATAGAAATGGGCCTCGGGCCTCGATGAGTTTTTGTTGGAAGGCTTTTAAAAATTTTACAGTGGCGTCTTCGTTACTCTAGTAAGAGAATTGGTTAAAACTGTATAATAAGTCGATTTCGCCAATAAAAATACATATAGTTCAATAACTTTTTTTTGTATCGGGAACAGCCCACATTGGCTACAAGCTAAAATACTATCATGCTGTCAGCTTCTCGTCTTTTTTTATCTGAGACTGCCCACGTAGCTTCAAGCCTAAGTACTTACGTACCGGGGGCATCTGAAGAGAAATGTAATCGATTGACCCGGGATTTAAAGGCTAGGAGGTTGGGAGGGGAAGGGAAAACATCTGCAGACAATTCCTTTCATAATCTGAAGACCGTAGGTATGAATGAGCGGGAGAAGTGGAATCTTCCAGGCTTTTGTAGCTGGACAATCAATCAATCAAACAAAAAATTCTTAAGAGTAATTCCTGTTTACAAAGTTCAGTCAGTCAGTCAACAAAAGACAATGAAACAACTCTGCGAAATGTTTAATACTAAGATAAACCTATGTAACACCCCAGAATACTCCAAAACTTGTCAAAAATAAAACATTTTAAAACAAGGTATAAATTATTTATTAATATTAACACACACAAAGGCAGAGAGGAAAACAAATCAAGCCCAGTTAGAGTAGTAAATATAAATCATAGTTTATATAACAATAGCTCAGATTTTCATCCCTCCTTGTCTACCACAAACAACCGTCAAATGCAATTGTAAAACATAGGTATAGAAAGTTTACAAACACAATAGACAGACAGCGCAGACAGGAAAGGAAAAACGCAAAAAAGGTAGAAAACAACCACAACAGTAAATGGATGCATACATAACGCCCCTCTTCTTGTTTTGCCAGGAATAGTCAAGGGAGGAATTATAGCGGCTAGTTCTTCCTAGCAAAATCCGTGGAAACATCGGTAAAAAAGGGACAAATCCCCATCAGCGCGGCGATAAATGAGAGAAAGGGGTTTTCTTGTGAGGACTGAGTTATTGATGATTCTAATGGCTCTCTGTTGGATCAAATCAAGGATATAAAGTGTCGAAGGTGATGCCGCTCCCCAGATGTGGGGGCAGTACTCTAGCTAATATCTTAATTTGATAAACATAGAAAGTGTGTAAGTTGGAAGGTGAGAAACATTTTTGGCTCGAAAGGGAAAACCAAGCTTTTTAACTGCAGATGTGCCTACTTACTACTTATAAGTTCTTAAAGACGACTTATTAACAATAACAGAAACTTTTTCAAATCAGTACTAAGTTTTAAACCTTTTTAGTGAACCCCGGGCCAAATTACCAACCAAAACCCTGGTCAATAATCTTCAAATTGGAGCTAATTCAAATTTAGACCCTTGTCGAGAATTGCAGAAAATAAAAACCTTAAAAAATCTATTTCCAGTCACATTTTCTACAATTGAATATCAAAATCTGGTCAATTTTAAAACCAGACAAAGATTTTCAATTAAAGGCATGGTACGAACGAAATTAAACTGTGTTTACCCAAAATACGTTCGGTGCAATTTCTTGCCAAAATTGCAACTGTGGAGTCTATTAGACAAGGAAACGGCGGCGTCTGTAGATTTCGAAGTAATGGACCCCCCATGCGAATCAATTCAGTGCCTGATTGTTTCCAGTCAGGGCTGTTTAATAGGATAGAGCTCCTCTGCACGATTTCGGGCTGCAGTAGACACAAAAACGTTTTCTCATTTATTATTACATACATTAATTATTTTTAACACAATTGTTTAATAGTAATTCCATTATTAACGCATCCTTAATAATTAATCATTTTCATTATTTTAGGGAATGTAATAAAGTGTCCATTACTTAACAGGTTTGCTAACCGGAACATAAAATTTTAATAACAAAATTATTAAGCATGCCACACATACATATTTAAGAACTCTTATGTTGGCATATCACGAAGCGCCTAAATTAACTGATCTGCGAACAATTTTTAAACAACAATATTTCCAATATATCTTTGGGTAAACGAATTTTCAAAAGGGCATTTTTTAAAAATACAATATCAAATTTTTTTAACACAACTTTTTGAAAATACGTTTCTGAAAAATTAAGTTTTAAGCTCTAGCAGTTTAGAACATGTTTGTAAAAACGGCACACGCAGATCCTTACAAACCTGAGCGAACGTGCACAGATTCACCTTTTTTGGGTTTGGTGTATGTTTGCTTAACGTTGCTTAGGAGCTTAAATTTATAGAAAAAGCAACAAATTAAATTTACACGCGTCAAGTTTGACAATACACAATTGATACGGTTCCATGGTTATACAACAAATTTGTATTAGGATTTCAAGGCATCAGTTATTTGTGCTTAAAGTTAGCCATGCTCTTTTTAGAAATACAATACTCCAAGAAATTAACGCACCACCAAACAGTAACCAGAAGTTTAAAGATATTTTTGTCAAAACCACTTGTCCGATTTGGACGATTTTTTTTGAATGACAGGTTGTCCCTTCCAGAGAGTTAGGTTACTACTGTATTCGCATAGAAACTGATTTTCTTATAAATGCCGGGTGTAACAATCATAACGTGTTTTTTCTAACAAATTTGAAACACCCTGTGGGGTTCAACAGTTTCAACATCAAGTTAGGATCCAAATCAAACCAAAGCCTTATCTTTTTATGACATTTTGTTTTTTGATTTACTCTATTATCTTTGCTACTAAAAGAGAAACACAATTTAGCTTAACATGTTTTTATTGAGAGTTAACGTCCAAATTTAACAACGAGAAAAAAAGAAACAAGATGTAAAGAAAAACGGTAAACGAAAGTATCAGTGGCGAGTATTTCCGCTTCTGGCACGAACAACTTCTTGGCAACGACGCGATGGCTTATACTCAGAATAAGCGACCGTATGTCAGTTTTAGTGCAGTTCTTCCCAAATTCGAATCAGTCTCCGCCTTACGCCATCCAAAGTGTTTAACTGGTTACGTTCCTCTTGTAATCTCCTCCCAAGAGTGTTTCAGAGATTTTCAATGGGATTCATGTCTGGCCTTCGAGCTGGCCATGCCACGGTATCAATTTCGACTTCTTCTCCTTAATTTCTCACAACTCGAGCAACGTGAGGCCTGGCATTATCTTGCAAATGGCATTACACGTGGTCTAAAATCTCCAATATGTACCTTTCAGCTGTAAGGCTTCCGTTATTTATGACCACAAGTTTCGTGCGATCAGTCAAAGAAATACGTCCCCAGACCATCACAGATCCTCCTCCAAATAATGTAGTATGTGAGACACCCAGCATACCGTTCGTTGGGGCGTCGATATACACGTATACGACTGTAATTATTGTACAGACAAAATCGGGACTCATTCATAAATAGTACCCGTTGCCAGTTATGATTCTCCCTGGCAAAATGTAGCTCGCTCTTCGATGATCGCTAATTAAAGCTGGACCTCGAGCACGTAACTCGAGTTGTGAGAAATTATCTGGAAGAAGTCGGAATCAATACCATGGAATGGCAAGCTCGTAGCCCAGACATGAATCCCATAGGGGGCACTCTTGGGAGGAGAGTACAATGGGAACGAAACCAGGAACACTTTGGACGACGTAGGGCGGAGACTGATTCGATTTCGAATGTAGGAAGAACTGGACCAAAATGACATACGGTCGGTTATTTTAAGTATGGGCCGTCATTGCTAAGAAGTTATTCATGCCAGAGGCGAAAATATTCGCTACCGATATTTTTGTTTACCTTTTTCTTTACATTTTGTTTCTTTTTTTTTCGTTGTTAAATTTGGACGTTAACTCTCAATAAATACATGTTAAGCTAAATTGGATTTCTCTTTTAGTAGCAAAGATAATAGAGTAAATCAAAAAACAAAATGTTATAAAAAGATTAGGTTTGATTTGAATTCTAACTTGATATTGTAACTATTGAACTCGACAGGGTGTTACAAATTTTATGGAAAAAACACGTTATAATTGTTACACCCGGTATTTATAAAAAATAAGTTTCTATACGAATACAGGAGTAAACAAACTTTCTGGAAGAGATAACCTGCCATTAAAAAAAATCGCCCAAATCGGATAAGTGCTTTTGACACAAATTACCTTTAAACTTTTGGATACTTTTCGGTGGCGCGTTAACTTCTTGTTGTATGTAATGTATAACAAAGTTTAAATATTTTATTCCCATTTTTGAACAATCGGCGGAAAAGTTGTATGTGTGCTTCGTAGGGAAAGCAAAATTCCCGGACTCTATGGTGGTGGTCACGGCAGACGCGGCGCCTCGACCCACCTAAGCAATCTTGACAGTCGTCCGGAAATGTTAGGCTTTTCCTACTAGATACGCCGTATACTATTTTTAACAAATGTTTTTCAAAACAATGTATTTTCGAAAAAAATTTGGAACATTTATGAAAAAAGATTTTAGACAAATTTACGTTGATCCGCGCAAAAATACATCCGGTGTTGCCAATCACTTTTTGAAAAAATCGTTTGAAATTGCTTTTAAATAACTTGATTCCTTAAAACTCTTAAAATTGTACAAACCGCTTGTTTACCAAACGTTTCTGTTCCTTTTTCAATCAAATATCTTTGGATCCGAACGGTGTTTGTTCTCTTCTTAAAACAACTTCGTCTAAAACTCGGCTAAATTAAATCCTGCAGGATCGAACCAACAAATATCCGTTTAAAGATCTTCATATAATTGGTTTTAAATCTTTATGTAATTTGGATAGGGAATTTTTGAAATTACAAAATAAATGCGTTTCGGAATTAGCTAAAATCCACAATTTGCAGAAGTTTAAATTTTCTACATTTTTATTTATTGGTTTTATAGATTTCTAACAGTAAAAAAGTATTTAACTTGGTGGGCATTGGTTGATATGCGTAATTTGGCAAGATATTGCATTTCAATATGAAAAATTGAATGAAATACCTTACATAAGTTATAACTAGAGCTCAGAATTTAAAATTTTCCACTGAAATATAAATTTGCGTTTGCGCGTGCATCCTCGATACAATATATTATAGTGACAATAATATAATTAATAAAATTGTTTGTATTGTGTAATGAATTAATGCCTGAAAATTGCAATATTCCATTAAACAGTCGTAACGTAAATACCTGTATACCTACCTGCGTAGTCGTAACAGCCCTAGGTAAGCAGAAAGATTTTGGGATGAAAGAAAACAAAGGTCTGAATTTAGAGAAGTAAAATTTTCTAAGAACATTTGACATGGAAGTCTAATAAATGCCGTTCGAAAAACATTACAGAATTCTTTCAACTTGGTCGTTATGAGTTATCTTCTTTTAATGCATGCAAACTACCTACCATGCCTTATTATGCAGTACAGACAAGCTATAGGTGCTAGTCAAAGCAGTTTTGAGTACATACTGAAATTATTGCCTTTTCTTAATAAATTTGTGGAAAAACCCAGATATAAAATCATACTACTAAATGTAGTTGTTTTGAACTTGTTTTAGACACGTGACTGCCAAATTAGACCGGTCTTTGGAATAGTAAATCTGGAAATAAATTTTCGAAAAAGCGTTGTAGGAAAAATATTTTTTTGCAAGACCACCTAAAAATAAAATAACTGTAGCTTCCATTGTACCCATAATGTACCCATAATGAATTTTCATTGGACTATGTAATATTTTTGGTTAAGTTTAAGACAAGGGATGCGGGTAATAAGTAATAAAAAAATACCGTAAATAAGCCAGCAAAACAGTTTATGCTTACCGCGGTTTTGAAAAGAAGGGGGAATAAAACCTCAAGTATGACGTATATATGGCGATAACCCTCGACGGCGCTCGCGAACCGCTTCCTAACCGAAATTAATAAAACCGAGCCATAAGGCGAAAGTTTATAATCACTAAACCAACCGAAAATCCGCATAAAAGAACATGCCGGTTTTTATAACAACAAAGGAAATCAGGTAGATTTGCGTTACTCAAAACCGCCTTAAAGAAAACGCAATAAAAATCGAAATAACTCACAACAAGGGCGGAACACCTAAATCTAAACATTTTCTTAGAAAATATCCTAGATTTTTGTAGAAAATTAATAACACGAAAATACTGTTGCTTTAAAACACACTCAGAGATGTTGTGTTTTACTAACTTATAATGCACAACACTAGGCACGTGCGATATTTTGTTAATACTAGTAGGACTATTAAAAGGCTGAAAGCTATTTTCTTTTCCTAATTAGTAAACAGAAAGCAGGGGACCAATCAGGTGGAGGCCGGAAGCATGGTGACGGAATAAAATGTCAACTACCTCTTCGCACAGTTTGTATTTAACAGAATAATGTCTCTTTTTTGGCCAAATTTCCTACTGTAATCAAAGAATTTTGGTTATAATTTTATAACACTGTGTAGTTGTGCAAAATTAGTTTGATAAAATGGTATGTAAATTATGTGAAGCTCTAATGCGACAAGTACTACAGAATAGAGCCATGAGAATAATACTGGGGTGTGATAAATACACTAAAATAACCAATATGTTAACAAGTTTAAAATGGATGAATATAGAAAACTTTTTACTTTACCGCACTCTTATTTTTATTCATAAAATAAATTTAAATTTATCAGCACCTTATTATAACAATCTTTTGACTAAATTTGATGAAATTCATGAATACAATACAAGGGGAAAAAATAATTTCATTTTGGGACATAGGAATTTAAAGCAAACCCAAAATTCTATTTTTTTTAAAGGTATTTTAGAGTATAATAAATTAAGTAATGAAATTAAAGAGAGCAGCTTAAAATCATTTATTAAAAAATTAAAGACGAAAATTTTAAGCAATTTAAGCATTATTCGATAAAATTCAAAATGGATTAAAATTACCTATCTGCAAAACAAAAGCAAGAAAGAAGAATTATAGAATAAATTAGATGTTATATTTTAAAATTATATTGAATAGCTTTGTTGTAGCTAATAAACTTTGTTATTATTATTATTATTATTATTATTCACACGTGTATGGTCCATTTATTACCATATTAAGTAAAGAAATTACTATTAAATTCAAAGGCACATTTTTTTAGTAAAATAAGTCTTTGGAATTAAAAACGCTTAGGATTATTTTCAGTTTGTGCTAAAATTGCTAAATAATGAGATGTCAAGGTCATATTTAAATTTGAAAACGACGCGGCTGGAAGCGTTAGATATGGGGTGGTTTATAGTATTTTTTAAGATAAAAAAAATGTGCGATTTGGAAGGGAATGTCTGTAGACTAAGCCAGGAGTCACCTATTCCAATATATTAAACCATTTTTATACCACCCTGTATACTAGAAACCAATTGGAAACTTGTAATGTGACAGCACTCATGGTAATGTTATTGCCACAGGTGACTTTAAACGTCAGTTAAATTTAGTACTTAATTAAAAGCCACAGGCTGTTAAAATATAATATATTGACCAAAGATCTGACACTTATGTTAAGGGAAGAAAAGCTTAAAGTATTCTCAGTAAACATAGAATTACATATCACTGTAAGAACTAACTCTGAATCAGATATTACGAATGTTGTGAATTTCATAAAGGTATATCATACACTCTCAAACTATGCAATTTCTAATACTTTAACCCGACTGTCGGCAACTGGCAGATCGCGGTTCGGATCCGGACCGCGGAAGATAGAAAACTGGACCGACAAAAAAACCTTAATAATTTTGTAAGAACAAATACCTATCTATCTTATAGTATTTTTAAGAGTTAAAATTAAAACTAATAATATTAGTTTTTATAAGCCACGTTCCTTTTTGAAAAACAAAAATGACCTGGGGTCCATTTAAAATTTTTCTTTTTTTTTCTCTAGACCTCGTTAAAAAATTTTAAAATTATCTGGACCTCACTAGAAATTACTTGCTGACCCCTGCTTTAACCGACCATCAAATTTCTATTGCCTTTCAATTTCTTAAAAAGATACATATTTGAAGATTATTGGATTCATTTCTACCAATAATAAATATTTCTAATGCAATTGAGTTTTTCTCCGCCGCCAATGACCTAGTGCTCGTTTAAGACGTTTTTTCGGCTTCCTTGCTTACTTTTACCTAAAAGAACGTTTAGGGGATCGCTTAATTAAATTATCAGCTGATATTTAAAACGACTCTCTTCTTTTTCCGTGCAAACACTTGATCTCTTTTAAGATTTATATCCCGCAACGAGATCTCTGTTTACATTGTTCCTTTGAATTAATTTATCATTATTGCCTTTTTAATCGGCCTGAGATTTCTTGGATTTTAAATTGGATACTTTTTACGGCAAAATCGTGGAATCTTTCTGCTAAGGATGTGTGGGTGAAAGTCTTATAGTATAAATTTATTTCTGTATTTTTTCCAAATCTGGGGCAAAGGGGCAATGCAAATACGTATTTTCCACATAACAAAACTAAATTAATTTTAGGTACATGTTCTGAGTTAAAATTTATTAAGAACCTAAGCAAATCGTAGAAGTGATAAAATAACTCATCAGTTTTTAATGACGACAACAGGGCAATCAAAATTGGAACCACTCTTGAACCTTGTGAGTAAATTCCTTGGTTATACTTTTAAGATAATACTTCAAAGTTAAAAGGAGATGCATTCTTTAAATACAAAGATCTAATTTACCACTTCACACTCTCTACACTTTTTGAAAAATCATACGCCAGCGAGCAGCTTATGATGTTTCCGTATTTCCCTTATTGCATCAATAGCTTCCTGACTGGTTTAAGTAAAATCTTTTATAAAAACGAAACCCAACAAATTACCGGAAGGAAGGAGGATGTTTTCAGGAAGCACCGCTTCAACGGCGAGAATCCTTTTTACTTCCTTTTTCACCTAAACACATTGGTTTTTAAACAAAGCGGTGGCTTCAGACTTGTTTTTCACTTTGTTTTTGTTCTTGTTTTTTCTTTTGATGCGGGATTAGTTGGCAATATTTAGAAAACAACAAGACTCCAAGATAATGGTATATTATTTACGAGCGGTAATGGCGCTAGTTATTTAGGAGGATAAAATTTGCGACACGAGTTGCTAGTGTGGTAAATCATTCGACTAAATAATAGTCATTGCCGCGAGTATAATACTATATACCTTTTCTATGACTATTTTATTGAAAGTCTGAAAATTAAACAAGACATATTTTATAAATTACACTAGTTTACAAGAAAAAAGCACCTCGTGAAAAAATGTTTTTTAACCTAATTCGAGGTCGCTGAAAACGAAAATGACAATCATTTATTTTTCCAAAGAAGCGTTTGCGAAATATTCGCAAAAAACGTGTTTTTCGGCTCTTTTACCAGTTATGGTCCAACATCTCGAGAACGGTAGACGTAATCGACCTAAATGTACACACATTTCGAGGTAAGCTTTTTTTTCACATAAATATTAATTTTGAGTCAATTGGAAGAGTATTTTTGGAGGTACAGCTACTGAAAGTTGAAAAAAACTGCAGTTGTTGAGCTTTTTGAAAATTGCACATTTTTGTTTGTTTTATTTAGTTATTAGGAAATTTTTTTTCATGTTTTTTCAATTTCATATGAAAGATTACTTCGTCACGAAAATATATTGCCCAAGTTGGTTCAAATCGGTTGTAAAATGTGGAAGATATTACTGATTAAGTGAAGGCAGACGATTTCAGCGTTTGCCATGAACGCCCAGAAGTCCGGAGAAATTAGATTCAAATAAGTACGTTAGCCTTTACTACTTTAATTTACATGAGCAAAGTTTACCTAATTTCTCCGGACTTCCGGGCGTTCATGGCAGATTCACTAAGAAGGTTTCAGATTTAGTACTGGTTTAAATTAAGATCTTCTAGTTGACAGGTTTTGGCCTGTCATTGTTAATAAGTCGTCATTAAACTTATGAACTATTCTGATATTTCAGCGTTTCACGTGTTTTCCAAATGATTTTCATCTTGGAACGGGTTGCTAGAATGAAATTGGTCCTATTATTGCCTAAAGTCGTACTAAAATTGCCCTTTTCTTTATAAATTTACGAAAAACCTCTAAAACAAATTCAAAGTATAAAACTTAGTTGTCTTATTCGTATACAGTCAGTTTAAAACTTTTGGTTGTCAAATTTGACCGGACTATCGTTGGAGAATCTGGATGTAAAAGTTTAAACACATATTTTACAGTTGATAATAAATAAACCCCTAAGGGGGTGAAATGGGGCTTCAAAGTCTGTAATGGAGTAAAATTGTTATTCGGTTCTATTACCTTGAAACTACGTTAAAGTATACCACCCATACCACGCGGACGAAGTCGCGGGCGGAAGCTAGTCACATATCAATATAGTAACCTAAACATTTTAACTACATTCCGAACTTATTTATATGATTTCAAAATTCATCTGAAACTTCTCCAAACGTCTTAGATATCGAGAACTATGAGTAGTTTGATTTAATCAACAGTTTTTCGACAAAAAAAAACTTATTTGGAGGTCAGAGGGCTGGTCGTAAAGCCCTTTGTGAGACCGTCTAATCATTCCGATTATTCTGTTTAGCACAAATTTCCTAGAAATCTATCAAAACCCAACTAATCAACTAGGAAGACTTTTAAACTAGTATTGAGTCTCAGTCTATGTTCAGTACTAACCTTTTTGGTTAATCGCTTGGTTAAATTTTTATACTAGAAATATATCTCTTACCAGAAACTATTAACAAAGAAAATTAGGATTCTATACCTCTTTATTTGGGTAACTAAAGCCACAAGAAAGGGTTTTTTAAATCAGTAATAGACATATTGTAGAGATCGACTATATATACCAAGTTATTTTTTTATTATACAGCGAATTTTAAAAGTTTTAAATTAATATTTTTAAGTTAATAAAATCTTTTTTTCCTTTTATAAGACTAATCTCCCCTCGAAAGGGGATGTCATAATTAATTAACAACTATTTTATCTAAAACTGTGCGTTTGTGTTTAATAAATATGCTTGTTTTATCTATAATATTGTCGTCGGTTACAGCATTTAATTACATTCCAAAGTTATTCACATAATTTCAAAATTCATTTAAAATCTTCCTTCTCTCAACGTCTTAGAAATCAAAGACCATCAGTAATATGATTTATTCAAAGATAAATTTTCGACAAACGACCTTATTTGCAGGTCGAAGGGCTGGTCACTCGTAGAGCCCTTTGTGAGACCCTCTAATGTCAATATATCAGCTCGATTGCTCTATTTGGCAAACATTCCTCAAACAGATCGTGTGGGGAAAACGAGACCGCTAGTAAACGACCTTGTACCACATAACATTAATATATTTTCCGATTTTCGCTGTTAGTCAGATACTTGGTATTTAGTATATTAATTATATCTAAATTTTATTATTGTTTTTAACATTATTAAATGTGAATCAAAATAAAATAGAAAATCATAATTTTTTTAATAGTATTACCTATCAAAATAGAATTTTCACATTATCATTTTGTGTTTTAATACAGTTTGTTAACGATTCTGGTTAGTACATATACCTACATAAATAAAACATTGACTTTTTCCTATCTATTAGCTAAATTTTTGAAATTCAAAAGTCTCAGTATTCTCTAAATCCTCATCTCTAAAACAAAATGTTTAGCTCCTTTACAAGGAAAATCAGTAGTCTTTTCTGATAAATCCAAATTATGTTTGATCTGCGAAAATTTGTGGAAAAACCATTTTCCGAAAATGTTCTGAAAAATTCTTGACCCTGTATGTATAACCAAATCATATTTTGGTTTCCCAAAACTTCCCTCCTTTAACTTGTTTAATCCGACGTCGTGACTGAAAATCCCCCCCGTAGGGTTAAGATAACCATTTAATTTACGATACAATACAGCGCCTCTATCAACTGATAGTTTGTTAATGCAACCATTTTCCCTACTAAATCAAATTCTCCACAATAAATTACCAGTTGCCTCTAATTATCGTAATCCTCCGAGTTTATTAGATACAGAATCATCTATCTCAATTACAAACGGATGTGATCGTTGCCGTGAGATCTCCAAGATGATATAAAGAAAATAAATTGTTGTCGGAATCTAACCGAAGTTTTCGGGGTAGTTCTTATCGCGTTCTGCATTTTTAAACAGTCTAAATTTAGGATCACACTTAGATTGTGTTATTTTTTAAACGGGTTTATTAAATGTAATTTGTTAGCGCCTAGAGTAAGTAAAAATGGACCTTAAAAAAGTTTGCGAAAGAAAAAACATTTTTTGGAAAATAACTTTGGAAATACATTTTATAAAAACAAAATTTTACGACAATTTAACCTATTTTAAGAATATGAAATAAGTACATGCTTTAAGTCAAGTAAAATGAATAAATCGTTTGCAAATTACCATTTTTTTTGTATATTCCACTCAGGCTTCGTGTTATTTTGCCTTACGAAGCCCACAGATTGGTTTTCCTCGTTTTCGTATTCCAATGGCAATGTTTTGTAAAGATCTGAAATGACTGTGCACTAAATTATCACAGCTCGTAACCCTTTAACAGCCTATAAGGGACTAATAAAAGAGGGTTTAAGTGCTTTTGATAACAGCCTGCTCGCATGTCGCCGCGCTGCTTAAAAATTCAGAAAACGAATCGAATTTAAAAGCCCTTGTGGTTTGAGAAGCTCTTTGACTTCTAAGGGCCAATAAGGGATCAATTTGTTTTTACTAAAACGAGCTGTTTTATGAAAGTTCTTATTTATTAAAAGTAAATCAACATTACCATTCTAAGGAAATAGGAGACAGTGAGCCAGGGACCAATCCTATACCGCTGGAAATCGTACTGCAAGTACGAAAATAGGAAGAAATACTTCTAAACTAAACAAGTAGACTGGAAATATTAACCTAAAGTAATTTTATTATTTTAATTAAATTAAAATTCCTGTCTTCAATGATTAGAAAAAAACCATTAACTATTTTAATATTTACAATCAGCTTTTTTTCAATACTTATGTCAGTTAGAACATATTTTTTGGCTTTTACGCAAAAATTACTAAATATATAACAGTTAGAAAAGACAAAGAATAAATTCTATGTCGCTAGTATTGGAAGAACTATATCTGTTCCTACACAATACTTTAGACATTAATTGCTTATTAAAGAAAAAATCTTTATGAAAATCTAAAAATATCTAAATTTACAAAATACAGAATTCTAAAAAAATAAAAATTGTCATAAAATGATTTAAAAAATTTACTTACATCTCAATCCTGTTTACAATATATTGTTTCGGCCTTTTTAGGCCTCATCAGCTCAGGAATATGAGCTATTAATCTAATATTTAACTATTTTTGTTATAACAGAGAAATACATTTATTTAAGTAAATTTTTTAAATCATTTTATGACAATTTTTATTTTTTTAGAATTCTGTATTTTAAAAGATCTCATTTTTCTTGCTACTTTATGAACTTAAGATTTTGCTATGTAAATTTAGATATTTTTAAATTTTCACAAAGATTTTTTCTTTAATAAGCAATTAATGTCTAAAGTATTGTGTAGGAACAGATATAGTTCTTCCAATACTAGCGACATAGAATTTATTCTTTGTCTTTTCTACCTGTTATATATTTAGTAATTTTTGCGTAAAAGCCAAAAAATATGTTCTAACTGAGATTATTCGCAAAAAATAAAAACTAAGCTTAACAATACTTACGTCTTTCTTATTATCGTAATATTGTGATTGTGAAATACGTTATTACATATTTGTCGTGTTATACTACTACAGTTCGAACTTTTTCGTAAAATATATAATCCTGTGAAGATGAAAACCTTTATAAGAACTTAATAAGGATAAAAATTACTCGCAAGACATGCTGATTAAACAGCAATCGCCCAACCGAATACTGATGTAAAATACGTCGGAGTTGATCTTTTGCCTGCTAATGGGTAACTCATACCTCCAGGGTTCACTTAAAAAAGTCGAGAAAAACAGGACGATCCTTTTTAAAAGCTCTTTAATACGTATAGAGCTGCTTATAAGAGGATCGCTCTCTTCTGATTCCCTCTCGAGAGAAAAAAAGGGGAGATTGTTATCGCGTCTTTTAATTTACTTATGCTCGCCTTAAGATCTATTTTACAACAAAAGCATTATGCCCTCGCAATAAAAAAACGGGAAATTATGTTTTTGAATGCTATTGTTCGCGAAAGGTGGCTCTATTATATCAGCTTATAAAAGTGTCGAAATTTGGCTTTGGGAATTTTTATTTCAGGATGAATTAATTAATTACTTGAATCATAAATTTCAGTAAGATTTGAATTTAATTGTATTGTAAAAAACGGCTTTTATATCCCTTTTGTTTACACTTCGACCTAAGTAATTTGTAGATAAGTCAGAGTAGTTATACCTCGTAAATTTTATAGTATTTTGGGGACCAAATTTGATCGGACGTTATAAACACTTTCTAAATATAAGGTAATTGTGGAGTTGCTTCTTTATTAAAACCAATTAGAAAGAAAAGAAAATGGCTATAGTGTTTTTTCATGTAAGTCTCTTAACGAACAATTATTAATAGCTCTGGGCTGCAAATATAGAATAATTACTACTATAGGTAATAGAGCTACGAGAAATTTTCGAAAAAATAAACTTTTAATGGTACAATTTTTATAACTACAATTTTTCAAAAATCCCTTTTTGCGAACATTCATTTTTTGCAAGCGAAATTCGGAAATATCGTATTGTTAAAGTTTAATTTTAAGGTTAGAAAATGTGACACCCATATAGAAAAAATTATTTATGCAAATTTTTCTCTCATAAACATAAAGGAGTTATGGTATCATTAATTTTTTTTTAAATGGAACGCCACAATGTTTAGTAGGTTTTTAAGGTATAAGAAATTCTAAGCATATTTAATGTAACACATCCTATACCGATTTTCGCTATTTTCGAGATATTGACGTCTAAAATAAAAATAATATTGGCAGTATTCGAAGTAAACAATTTTTATTTAATTTAAAATTTTACTTAAATGTTCGAATTGCCTTCCATTCGCTTCTTGGCAGTATCCAAGTCGGTAGACAAACTCCTCTAAAATATTATGGACCACTTCTGGCGTTATTTGCCTAATTTCATATCCAATTCTTCGATATTATCGGGTTTATTTAAACAAACTTTATTTTTTAAGTAATCCCATAAAAATAGTCAATGGGTGCAAGATCCGGAGGTCTAGCTGGCCAACTCATTTGCCCCCTTCTTTCGAGAATCGATAAAAAAATCTTGTTGATACCAAATATCAGCAGCGGAAGAGTGGATGTCCTCCGCATTTGGAAGTTAAAATGCCAATGCGGGGACAAATTCATTTTAAAGAAAATCCAAGTAGCATTTCTTAAAAAAAAAATGACCTATTACTCGATCTCCCACGATACCGGCCTAAACGTTTACTGATTGTCGGCATTGTGTGTGGGCTTCAGTCATCTAACGAGGATTTTCCGTTAACCAGTATCGACTTTTTTCAAAGAAGCAGATCCCATATTTGGAGTGAACTAAATATAAAAAGTTTACGGTGTTCGCATCAGTGTGGTGTAATAAACTGTGTTTTTTATATTTAAATGTTTACAGGATGTCTAAACAATGTACACATATTTAATGTTAAATAAAAATTATTTTAAAATAATAAAGGGTGTTTCATTTGTTTGAAATATAAGTGCAATAATTGATGTAATAGATATTCTTCATTATATTAAATAAGAGCAATTGTTCTTCAAAATACGAACATGAGCGAATTTAAACAAAAATGTTTGTTTTTTCTATTGGAAGTTACATTAAATTAATTACTGTTGTAATTGAAACAGTAATAGCTATTTTGCATCAAGTGAGGTGCATATTCTTATAAATAAACTTCTAATGAAACCAATGATAGTTTGCATTGAATTTAGAACAGGGTATTACTGGCATCAAATAATTGTTATATTTGAACGATCCATTAAAAACCAATGAAACCTTATATTTCAAGCAATCTTCTAACCTATTGGATAAACTAATCATTGAAATAAACCGAATTTGTATTGTGCAATACGGAATAGAGTGTGCCATTGAGTGAATGGGTATCCAATTCAATATACGATTGTTTTTTCTGTGTATGTAGTTTATTAAAAAAATGATTTTCTGGTCGATACAATGTTTTTTTTAATATTTTTATCGGATCGCAGCCCCCTCATAATTGTCACCGCAAGCCGCTGGATAACCTAATAGCTCCTAACTAAAATAAACAACGAAAAACCGACAATGCGATGTTTTTACTAATTTACCAAAAAAAAAACTCTGAAAGTGAATAGTCAAAAACAAAAGGAGAAGGGTAATGGTAATTCATTTATCAAACATTTTGTTTACTGGCGCGTCATCGTCACTTCGTTATTTCGGTCCGTGGACGAGGAGATACATGTCGCCCTAATTCTGAAGAGAGCGAACGGTGTTGAGTGAGAGCGGTCCGGGGCACTTGATGAACTAAAGTCATCGATCATCCAATTAGTTCGCCGATCAATCATCCGCTGCCATTTGCTGGCTGCTCTCATCGCAACACGCTCATCAGTTTATCTGCATACCGCGGAGCAAGTCAACGGCACGGTCATTGGGGGATGAAAATGCCGGCGAGGCCGCTTTTACGGTTTCTCTCGCGAAGAGCTAAATGAAAAACCAAGAAACAAAAAATTATTACTGTTTAAAATTGATTGTTGTTAACTGTTTTCCCCAAAAAAAGTATTTTTATTAGATTTAGAACTTGAGAAAATGCAATCTTTTAAATATTATTTATTTTGCACGTGATTTCCTTTCAAATAAGCTGAAAACATCTAACTTAAGGGTATACTTTCGTACTAAACTCGGAAAAGGAAGTAATTAGATAACATTCCTACTATTTTGATGTTTTGTTATGTAATTTGTGGATCGCCTTAAAATTGAATTTTTAAGCGGTGCTAGATAGGTTCAAAAAACTTATGTTTTTCTATTTCCGTACTCTAATATTCAAATTAAATGTCTGACTTCTGATATGTTTCATAATAATGGTTATTATGATACAAATTTTCATTATGCATTCACGTTATTAGCCAATTTGAAATTTTTTTATCAAGTGACCTCTTTTTAATTAACACGCTTTTATTAGCTTGACTTGTAACTTTGGAACATTGTAATGGAATTTCACAACTCACTTTTCACCCACTTCTAATTGTCGCATCGTAACTTATCCAATTCTGGTGACAAAACAATATGTTTGTTTTATTTGTTTTTATTAATATATATATATATATATATATATATATATATATATATATATATATATATATATATATATATATATATATATTATTCACAAATTTTATCTATGACATACAAGGTTATAAAAAAATTTAATTTAAATTGTGACTTTCAGCTTTTTGAGCCACCCTGTATTGTCCTACATCAAGTTTTTGAATAATCATTCTCTTGTTTACAATGTAGAACTTTTTATGAAGATACACTTTTTTTGTAAAGTCGATAATAAAAAAAATAATTTCATTTTTGGGAGGTCCTGTATGTTCCAAACCTAATTCACTAAAAAACGAAAAAACACGCTTTTATGAGTAGCGTACTAAAAAGTTAAAAATAAGTTATAGCTTACAAAACTAAAAAACACGCTTTTGTGAGTAGCGCACTAAAAAGTTCAAAATAATTGTTTTCCTTTTATTGCTGTAAAAGTTAACAGAAAACCGGGGTGTGCAATGTGCGCAGCGTGCGAAAAGTAAAACAACTAACAAACTGCGCCTCCCTTTACTACGCACACATGCAAACCCTGGTTATGTGTTAACTTGTAAAGCTATAAAACATTTGCAGCCAGATTCTCCAACGCTAGTCCGGTCTAATTTGACAACCAAAAGTTTTAAACTGACAGGTGTAAGAATAAGAATACCATGAATTTATTTCTAAACTTTCGCAAATTTATAAAGTGGCAATTTTAGTACGTACTTTCGTCAAACATAGAACTAAATTCATTACAGCAACTCGTTCCAACATGAAAATCATTTGGAAACCAAGCAAATCGTTGAAATATCAGAATAAGTCATGTTTCAAATGACGACTTATTTGAAATGACAGGACAAAAACCTGTCAAAACATAACTGATCAACTAGAAGATCTTAATTTAAACCAGTACTAAATCTTAAAACTTCTTAGTGAATTTGAACGTTGGTCTTTAAATAGGTAATTAAATATAAAAGCGTGGGGAGCACTTATATAGCTGTCTAGGCATAATAAACAAAATGAAATGAGGGTAGGTAACAACATTACACTTTGTTTATTATCCCTAGACCACTATGTATGTAACTATTTAAATCTATTAGTTTCAGTTGATTTCCAACGATAGTTGCACTATGTCTTAAGTTTATTTGATTAGTAGGATGCACCCAAAATCGTCATTTTTTCTTAATATAATTTTTTCGGTATCGGCGACGGTTGGCCCACCACAACAAAATTACATTATCTTCATCGGAAGATATTTTGCTAAACACTGAATGCAGAAAGGCAGAATATCAAATTTAATGTATACGTAACAAGTTTCACTAGTATGCTTTGAAAAAGAAATTTTATTTCATGTGATCAGTTTCACTCATAAGTTTCACGAAATCAATTTCTCTAGTGTGTGCCTTGGGCTTAAAGACTACGTGTGCTCCCCCACATAAAAAAAACAACAATGGCAGTACAATAACCTGTCAAAACTATCTGATCAACTATAAGATCTTAATTTAAACCAGTACAAGATTTTAAACCTTTTTAGTGAATCTGAATGCTAAGTTCTATTTTGTACTTTTCCCTAAAAGTCCCGCAAAAATTCGATACGTGTGTCATATATAATTTACTATAAACTGTCAAATCTTAAATAAAAATGTTACTTAATTCACTCGTAAGGATATCCGGCAGACATCCGCAATAAAAACTGCCGACGACCCTCCATAAAAACGGTCCACAAAACAGCAACAAAAACAGTTTATTTCAGTTTAATATGATTGCGGATAAAACGGGAATAAAGGATAAGGTAATGCGATGTTGATATGTGGAATCTGGGAGAGCTTTGGCGAGCCGAAACAGAAAGACACGATAAGAACTGCGCTACAGGGTCCTCTGCTGTGGCTAAGATTGTTGCAGTGGCGTGGAAATAAAATGAAATTTATGATAGTAGAGAAAACTAACGTCCAGATTCAATATTTCGTTAAATGGACTTGTTCATGTCGCGTTTTCAATAAATATGTTAATATTATTGCACAATCAATCAATCGAAACACACACACACACACAATTACGTCGGTTGGACGGATGATAATAACAAAAAATTAAGGTTTAAAAATTCGACCAAATTCCAAAAATTCAGTTTCTCTTCTGACGTCATTCTACGAAAAACAACTGAACGAAGTGGGCAATGTGGCAAATCAAATTAAGGATGCGGCAACACTGCCACGCGCCACATCGGCCGTTTTAGTACTAACAGAGAATGTTTATATTTTGCATAATTTGTAGCATTTTTTAATCTTCGGATTTAGTTTTAGATTGAAAGTTTTTTCGGAGTGTATTTAAATATAACAATGAACTACAACAGAAATAATAGTAATAGCCAAACCTAGGTGTGTAATAGTGTTTTTCTCATGTTATTCAGTGAATGATGGTTAGTATTTCTTTAATACTCATACCTAAATATCGTTTTTAGGTTATAAAATTTTATGCGTTTACTGTTTTTCCAGTTCTCTTTCTGTGTAATAGTTCAGTATAAATCATGATACAATTAAAAGAAGATATGATACCGCGCAGGTAGGCGTGGCCATGTACGTCACGCTGTGAATAATTCCGCGATATTTTGTAAACGAGACACGTCTTTGTTAAGATCGCGTTGTGTTTTAAAGTTATTTTTGGTGTTTTTATATCACTTTTAAGAGCTTAAAAGTGAAAATGAGGTGTGTTGTGTATGGTTGTGATGTAGACAACCAATGCAAGGGCTTTATGCCCGATATTAAAGTTTTTAGCTTAATAAGAATATGCCTCTAAGTAAAAATTATTATCTTAATTATTAGGCATAGCTTTGTTTTATAAAATTATTTACCTTTTTTTTCCGTAAATAAATACATAGAACGCAATTGGCAGGCAATTTACCAATATCTGTTATTTTAAATTAATTTATACCTTTATTTACATGATTATTTTAAATCATATACTTTAAAATTTGTATTATAAGCAGGAGGCAAAGTACATTGCCAATAGAATTTATATAAAATCCCCTTTAACTATCATAAACTCTATATTCCGCGTTATAAATTTCATAAATAACTCACAGCGTGACGCCATGCGCGAACCCGGACGAATTTGACACGGTTTAGTATCATACCTTCCTTTTATAGGATAAATTTCGAATATTATGTTTTTTATATAATTTAGTTTTATAAGATAACCTCGATGACCAACCCGCAAAATTATTTCCCAAATTTGGGTGGCCCATCGTGGGACTACGTCACCAGAGATCATCTTCCCGTTTTCTAATGAGCGATGATGAATTAGAGGGTGAATTTGATCAAAATTTGAGATTGAGTTGAGATTAACTAAAAAGGTTTAAGATTTAGTACTGGTTTAAATTAAGATATTTTAGTTGATCAGTTAGGTTTTGATAGGTTTTCATCCTGTTATTGTTAATAAGTCGGCATTAAAAACTTATGAGTTATCGTAATATTTCAGCGATTTGCTAGGTTTCCAAATGATTTTTATCTTGGAGCGTGTTGCTAGAATAAATTAAGTTCTATTATGGTGAAAAGTAACTACTAAAATTTCCTTTTTCTTTATTAATTCGCTAAAATCTCGGAAACAAATTCATAGTATAAAACTGAGTTGTCTTATTCTTACACTTGTCAGTTTAAAACTTTTGGTTGTCAGATAAGACCGATCTAGCGTTGAAGAATTTGGCCGCTAATTTTTTGGAAATAAGCTTTTCAAATGAAGCATTTTGTAATATGAAATGAAAAAATTGTCAAGTGTTTTTTTTTGCAAATTTTTAAAATAAGAGAAATTTCAGTATGTATTTTCTACAATCGTGGAACTAATTTATTTAAACAACAAGTTTCAATATATAAATCATTTAAAAACCAAGGCATCCCAAATATAACAGTAACAAAATAATTCATAAGTTTCGCGATTAATGAACAGTGTCAGGATAAAAAAATTTCAAAGGTGCCTATGAACTAGGAGATCTAAATATCATCCAATACTAAGTCTTCAACCTTTTTAATAATTCCCAGAGCAATATTCTGATTATTTATTTACCTCTTTATCGTGCGACTGTTACTAAATAAATCAGGTTTTTTCATTTTACGCATATTCACCAATCACAACTTTTTATACTGAGTAAAAAGGACAAAGCGTTTTAACAGCGATTAAATTCTGGCTTTTAAAATTAACATTCTATACTTAAACTAGCTTACGTTTATAAAAAAATGTCACATACTTTCAATTAAGCTAAATAATATTTTTTTTTTATAAAACCCCTAAACACTTAGTTTGTAATATTTATATAAATTTAAATTGCTTACGTTAGAGCTAAATCAAAACAAAATTTGTGTAAATAGTAGGCCGTGTAGGGTTAAGCATGCTTGGTGACAATGATATACGGCAATTACAACAAACTCAACAACTACATATTGGCGCGGTTTGGGCGATTTGTATTATCAGAAATTGACAAACATATCCCAATTATAACATCAGTTACCACAAAAAGGACACACGATAACAAACTAATTAAATTAGCCCTACATACCTAATATGAAACTATTTTAAGTTATTGTGTGTTCACTCTGTCTGTTTTTTAATTAAATTATTAAATAATTTAAAAACGCAGACAAGTTATGAGTGAATGGTGTCGTTTCCTCTTGCTGAAGGTCGGTGGTGTATAGAGACACGAGAATAATATTTAGGATGAATATTTTACCTAGTAAACAAAAACAGCTTTTTATATCCAATATCATTTATACCGGGAAGTCACCGCCACTGTTGAGGAAGAAGAGATGTCGCGCGCCACAGAGGGAAAAATGAAACAAAGAATTTATTTCGGCTATCCTTTATGGCATTTAACTTGCAAATGTTATAGCTTTATTCAGTGTGTGACTAAAGTGGGAGTCATCACCTCTGCATATTTTTATTGCCGGGCGCTAGTTTACAGCTCAGGGAGGCCGTTAGCTCCTTGTTTTTATAGCCCGAAATACGCTTTTAGTCCCGCGAGTTATTTATTTGGCATCCTACATTGCTTTTGCCCCGTTTTGTAAAAAGATACTTTGATGCGAATATAATGCGGTGATTTTATATTCAATTTAAGGGGAGTTTAGACGATATATTTTATGGGAAATTTGATAAATGATTTTAAAATGGGAACCTATAAAGCGCAGCTAAACGCAGTACGTAATATTAGAAACTTAAAACACTTTTTTATCAACTATTTTTAAACGAAGTTTATTTAAATTGGAAAAATAACTTTCCACTATATCTAACTGAATTTCATAATTTAAATCATTGACCTTTAGTAGGAGAAGACCGCATCATTCACTCATAACGTAAGATAAAAAAAAGTCCTCAAAGTATGCCGTGGAATCAATTACGCATGTCTTGAATTATTAATCTTGAAACGTAACATAGATGTATGAACACACGGTATTTTAACATTTATTTTAACATTTCGACCAGTTTCGCCAAGTTATGACTAGATGGCTGTGGCTTTGTTTAGAGAAACAGGAAACGGGAATAGAACGGAAGGCAGTGGGAGATCCAACAATACCCACAAACCCCTATTCGGAGTTTAAGCCAGCAAGTAAATGGATCCTATGGAACCTGCAATACAATTCTGAAATATGACCGGCACGCTTATCGCCTAAGCTCAGTCTAAGAATTGTTACCAAACGACAAGCCGCAGCAAATGCAATTTTCAGAGTGTTTTATGGGTAATTTGCATAATAATGAAAAAGTATTTGAAAAAACCTCTTTTACTGACGAGGCATGGTTTTCCTTTTCTGGTTATGTAAATTCTCAACAAATGAGAATGTGGAGTTCTAAAAATCCACATTTCTTTATTGAGAAGTCTCTGCATTCACAGAAAGTTGCCGTGTGGGTGGCCGTATCCAAAAGAAGGTTAGTTAGACCGACTCTCAGTTCGGCGCGATACTGTAATGAAATTTTGGAAAATTTTGTAAACGCATTACTCGCTGTATGGAAGAACTTGCCCATAAATTTAAATTTTAACATTCGTGTCAACATCGTGACGTATTATTTTTTTTTATTATTATATCCAAAAGAATATTTTTAGGATGACCAATAATAATGACCAATAATAATTATTCGTTCTAATTTCAAGAAGTTCAGCTTAAAAATGTTCGTGGGCCATTCGCTTAGTCCCCTTTTAAAATGAAATAAATAATAATGGCACGCTATTCCTGGAGGACAATTTGCACTTTACAAACCACATCACGTAGAAATCTCTACGTTAGAAACGGTGACAACATCTCGCTGGCGGTAGATGTCACAAACGGATTTAATTAAAGTGGTGCCGTAAAAAGCCACTGCCGTCTGTTCTTCGGCGTTGCATTGCTAAGTGATAAGAAAGTTTTAGCACATATATTTTCATTTTAAGACGGTGCTGCCAAAATTTCGACATGGTAATGGGCTCTTTCCATGTACGACTGAATTTCATAATTTTAATACTGATAGCTTCAATAAGGGGATATTAAGTAGAGCCCGTACGATATGCGACATAAAATTGCGAAAATATGCAGGAAAAAATCCCCAAATATGCAGAAAAATTGCAAAATAAATAAAAATATGACCACTTTTTTGATTTTTTATAAAGAGAAGAAAAACGATTAACAATTTATATTATCCACTGCCTTCAATAAGAGGAATATCATTTTAAATAATAATAATAAGTATAACAAAATAAAAATAACTGTTGAAAGGATTTTACTATCAGCATATTTCTTTGACAGAAAAAGATCCATAAATTTTTGTGCCTCAGATTGTTCAGGAACTAGTATTATATGAAACATGTATTATTTAGACAGGAAACGGACAGGAAATAGGAGGAAAACGTACTCGAACATTGGACACCAGTATATATCCAACACATTAAAAAAATCTGGAATAATAATAAAAAATCAATAAGTAATGGCACTGTTGAAGATACCTTCCCTCAAAATTTCTTTGAGAGTTTTTGAGTTAAAACTGGCATTTCTCGACGAAAATGTTGCAACTTGAAGATAGATGAAGGCATGGAGGAATCCTGATACATACACTCTTTACCATGTACTATATGACCTGTTAAAAATAAACCCATTTTGTCCCGGTCAGTAATAATTTACCCAAAGTGATTTTTTTAACTTTCGGTAAAAAATTTTCCCATATGGCAAGACCTCCGTGGGACACGCTGTATACATATATTATTTGTAGTATTCTACAAAAGCCAAAAAAATAATATTTAGGTAATCTCAGCCGACCCCTTGTACCGTAAGAAAGTGGAAAAAGTTAATCTAATACCTGTTGATGAATGAGCAGGAAAAATAAAAAAGACGCCGAGTGATAAAGGCGGTTTTTCTTTGAACATTATATGGAGTGGCTCTTCCTTAGTTTTGTAACACCCTCGCTGACGCGCGGGGTCGGATTCTTACATAAAAAGAAGCCAGCGAAAATCGGATTTCAAAGGGTGTCAACTGCACAAACACTTGATTTTTTCCCATTCTCTCATTCATTTTGTCGCCTCATCCCGGTCGTTTAAGGAACTTGTTTTCTTGACGACTTTTTAGTTAATGAATCTTTCGATTTGATGGTTTTTTAGGGTGGAAATATTAACCCCCAGTAATGTATTAAATTGAACGATAAAAAGGTGTTTTAAGTACTCTTTTCTAAGACTGCGATGAAAAGTCTTTAAGGCGCATGACCAATTACATTTGAAAGTAATTGATCCTTTATAATGAGAAGATTTTTCGCGTAACGTAAGATAAAAAAAACGTCCTCAAAGTGTGCCATGTCTTGAATTATTACTCTTGAATGATAACATAGGTGAAATGAATGAAAAATTGAACTGGCAAGTTCTGAAGTTTTTGGTTTTAAGAAAATTAAATATGGTAATCACAGCAGAACAAAAAGTTTTTATCATCGAGAGTTACTGCAGAAATGGTAGAAGGGTTGATGGCCAGTGGGCTTATTCACCACAGGATGCTGCTCAGGATTTTCAAACAGAATTTCCACACATAGTCATAGATTTCGACCAGTTTCGCCAAGTTTTGACTAGATATGTGGCTTTGTTTAGAGAAACAGGAAGTGTGAATAGAAAGGAAGGCAGTGGGAGACCCAAAGTTCGACTATACAAAAAGTAGAAGAATTTTGGCAAATTACTAATGAACGCCCACAAACCCCTATTCGGCGTTTAAGTCAGCAAATAAAAGTATCCTACGGAAACTGCACTACAATACTGAAATGTGACCTGCATATGCACTTTTTTCGTCTAAGCTCAGTCCAAGAATTGTTACCAAATGACAAGCTGCAGCGAATGCAATTTTCAGAGTGGTTTATGGGTAATTCGCATAATAATGAAAACATATTTGAAAAACCTTTTTACTGACGGGGCATGGTTTTACCACTCCGGTTATTTGTAAATTCTCAACAACTGAGAATGTGGAGTTCTGGAAATCCACATTTCTTCATAGAAAGGCCTCTGCATTCACAGGAAGTTGGCGTGTGGGCGGCCAAATCAAAAAGAAGGTTAATTTGACCAATTTTTTTGAAGGGGTCCTCAATTCGGCGCGATACCGTAATGAAATTTTAGAAAATTTTGTAAACGCATTAGATGATGAAGAGATGCGACAAGGCTGATTCCAGCAGGATGGCGCATCAATTTACGTAACTCTTGATAATTTAAATTGGGTCCGGAATGCTTTCCGGACACCCGAATTAAGAATATTTTCATATGTCATCGAAAAATAGTTATTCAAATAGTATTTAAAAAAAATTTTTAAATTTAAAAAATGGCATAATAAAATGTCGGTTGCCAAAGCTGACTGAGCCATCGCTCCGCAAGCTACGCAATTCCAAAATTAAAGGTGTCCGGATAGTATTATGAAACCTTTAAATTTTTTGAAAGAGTTTTGCAAACACCGAATCATTAGTCGTAATATACCAGTTAGGTGGCCACCACGGTCCTGCGATCTTACGCCGTGCGACTTTTTTATGGCCGCACATTAAAAACTCGATTTTGAAAACCCCTTGTGAAAATTTAGAAGACCTACTGCCTAGAATTAGAAATAAATTTCAGGAGATTAACAACTCCTCCAAGTGCTCACCAATGTTTTTGATGCTGTAAAAAGAAGAATGAGAACATGTTTGGAAGTAGCCTCTCATTTAGTTTGAATTAACAATTTTTAGGTTCTTTGTTGTATATGTTTTTTTTTTAATTCTGTATTATGCAATGACAATGACAATAATGCAATTTTCTTAAAATTAAAAACTTCAGAACTTGGCAGTTTTATTTTTCATTCACCTGTACCTTTTACTTATGTTACCTTTGAAGAGTAATAACTCAAGACATGCATGATTGATTCCAGTGTCGTTTTATTTTTTGATCTTACTTTAAGTTTTTTTTAACATACAAGTTCGATACCATTACAGTAAAATACACTAATATATTTACAATATTCTTTCCTCTACAGTTGAACCTCTTCGCAAAATGAAACAATATGAATTGTCGATAATTAATTTTACCGCTGCGGCTGTAAAGCTGCGGATTCTATTAAAAATTATCAGTACATATAAATAGAGTCCCTCGAAGCCAAGGGGATTTATCATGAGATTCCCAAAATGTTTCCCCAATATTTCTGGAGAGCCGTCCGTACGTGCCTCGGGTTTCCGGTGCTGTCTCCAGCAGTTCGTTGCGCCTTTCCGCTCCAACCCTTTAATGAACATCGGTTTATACTGTTCCGTCTTTCGGCTTTAATTTCATTGCCCATTTCTGCCGCCAGAAATTAATACTGAGTTATATTTCCCACTGTATCCAGCAAAAAATTAAGAGATTGCCTCTGGGGGATCAATGGAACAGTTGCGAAAAATAACAGAGAATGGTTTCGAATGATATTTCTAAAATTCTGCCCTGCGGCTGGATTTTTATAAAAGTTTGCATTTTTTTTTCAGTCTGAATAACAAATGACTGTTCAACTCTCAATTGATCTAGAGAAAACTGAAAATGAAGACTAAAAACATTTTATATTCATCTTTTATTGATATTAGTAATCTGAATATTGAGTTATATTTCCCACTGTACCCAACAAAAAATTAAAAGGTTGCCTCTGGGGGATCAGTGGAGCTTTTACATAAAAATAACACAGCATGGTTCCGGACGATATTTCCAAAATTCTGCCCCTCGACTGGATTTTTGTAAAATTGCAATTTTTTTAAAATTCTGAATAAACGAATTGACTGCTAAACTGTTCAGTTAGTCTAAAAAAAAATGAAAATGAAGAGTAATAACATTTTATCGTTATATCAGTTTTGGAGCGATATTGCAACAACGCAAAAAAATACAAATTAAACTTTTATTGATGTTGATAAGCTTACAATGGGTAATTTGCTTTCTAGTGCTAGGGCTAGAGAAGGTTACCCCCAAAATTGTTACTTTTATCCAGATTACGCACTGAAAACGAATTAAAGTAATTTTTCTCAATCTAAAGTCTTCAAACTTGCGTCTTATATGCCTCTTAATGTAATGGATTTCCATCAAGAAAATAACACTGTGTTTTATTAAGCCTGGCGTAGGTAAATAACTTAATAAAGGCGAATCTACAGGTTGATCCCTTTTTAATAAGTTTAAGGGCTTTTTATGCACCTATCCCTTTCGCAAGATCTCCAACTAAACTTAGACTGGGGTACCAAAAACCTTGTTGAGTTTAACGCTTCCAAAACCCAGATTTTTCACCAGATTCGTTTCTGGGTGATTAAAATACGTATCTACGCATATCTTATTTTTACATCACCACCCCCACCACCACCACACATTAGTAGTATATTATATATCTTCAGTTACTTTGTGTCTCATTGCTTACAGGACACCTTGTATAGTTTAAGGTGAAAACACCTGCTTATATCAAACAATATCTCCGTAATTTCTACTTTGCACTGAAGCTTCACCACCCCAACATGTAACATTACAAACTCAATAAATCCACTGACCGTAACAGGCAAGCAAATTTCATTTAAAAGCCGTCTAGTTCCGAAACTTTCCATTATTGTACGTTAGAACGTAATTACAAGTCGAGAAACCTATACAAGGATTTCAACGTATTCAGCCTCGGCCAGCTATTTCATTCGATTGACGATTTGACATTTTCAATATCTTGTTATGAGTCAGTTGCATATTGAATTTAAAATGGCACTGTTCATGATTAACTCTAACAGTTTGTCACAGTATGCGACAGAGCTGCTTCAATTGCAACGGAGTTTCCAAGGTGTTAGTCTTTGTTACTTTGTCCTCATTTTGGTACAAAGGACCGACCGGCCACTACAAGTGTTGTTAATGGCGTTTGAATGTGTTTGTTACTAGAGGCAATAGTAATGGCAATGTTAGTTATTGAGGTAATTCTTTGATATCTGATTATTAGTACCTACCTTTATAGATAGGTAACAAAAATGTTGGTCGGATTTTAAACGCAAAACACACAGTTCGTTATATTAAATTTGATAAAAACAATGTCGTCACACATAACTTCCTTAGGATATAAAGTTATAAAAAAACATGGTACGAGAAAATAATCCCAAAATTATTGATAGATTTTCCAACAACTTATATTGTATATCAGATAACAATTATTGTAACCTACTTTTCCCTCAGGATTCTCTCGTTACATCTTTTACCAGGTAATCTAAATGTTCTAACCTGGGCACTGCAGCTATTAATAGTCGCTCATAGTACAATCGTTCAGAGGGGTCCCTTTCTGCAGGTTACCCCTGTTTAATATCCTCCACGCAGTGTCAGTAGAATTGGAGGAAATCTAGGAACCTTGATCCCTTAAAAGATGTTAGTTGGACGCCAATTTTTCTCCGGCCAGACTGTTACAAAGATTAAATGGATCAAAGCCCCTAGACTGGCTCACAGTGAAGCTGTTTCCTTCTCGCTTTCTTACACTGGAAATCAAACTACGTGGTTACTCACACATAGGTATATGAATATAATTTTTTTTTAATTTTTACTATAATATTATCTATAGATGGAAAGACTTTTCCTGTTAAATTTACTTTCGATTTTTATGTTTATAATTTCTTTTTAGCGAACGGAGTATGCGAGATAAGTAGGTATTTATGGATTAATAAACTACCTTAAACGATTACAAAATTTATTATTGACGTACCTAAATGTACCTTCCCCGCACAGCCTTTTTCTTTAGTAAATTTTAATAAACAATTATAAGTAAATTTTTGATATAGTAGTAAAATGCCACTCTTTTTCCAAAACATCAGATGCTCAGACATTTGCTAGTTAAAATTTAGATTCCTTGAGGGTAAACAACAACTGTATCGATTCGGACATTCCTTTTACTCCAGTAATAGCTAAGGGATACTCGGGGCCAGTTAACGTGTCAAGCACCCCCGGGACCAAATGGCAATTTCAAGTAAAATCGTTAGATATTTCAGATACATTTTATCTTACTTTTGTCTCTAAGTCCTTCTTTTTGAGCTTTAACCCCAAACTAGTATCGCTTCGAAGAAAAAGTTATACGCATCTTTTAAAATAAATATACCGGGTGTCAACGAAATCATTTTACATAACCTAATGGTGTTCATAATAAAAATAGAAATTTCATTTTGGGGGTTGAATCTTTAGCTCAGAAAAACCCATTTTTTTCCATAAAAGCAATTGAATATCGATTGTGGTTTCTCCGGAGGTGAGTTTAAGTGTTTTATTTTAAATGACAACCTACCAATTTTTTTGAAACATTGGATAGCACTTTAAATTCCCTTTTCGGTGATATATCACAAGCGGTAGTTTGCTTTCAAAATGGCATCACTGGAGACATTTTTCTCAGTTTGAGTAAGTCGCCATTTTGATAGTTGTTGGTTGGTTGATAGTTTTTCTTTTCCCTCATTTCTGCATTAAATGATTTAGTTACAAATATTATCGCGAACTCTCGAAACCGGAACTGAAAAATGTTTTTTATTTTCAAAGTTGTATTAAACGTACTAAAACTGGTTGAAACTAGATCTTATCGCAAAGTCACAAACGGTGTACGACCATTATTTTACTATAAAAAAGAATTACTCGGGAGAATTCTATCCAAATCACAACAGAAACGCATCTAAAGGAAATTGTATTTTTTTCGATTGCTTATTTTCGAGTTTACGAAAAAAATTTTAATTGCACGTCAATAAAATCCCACTCCCACAGGCTGATCGTTATGCATGCACGAGCGACTTAATCACGGGAAAGTCAGGCATCGGCAGCCGTCATTGCACAACAATCTAAGGGCTTTCGATTTTAGGGTGCTATTCTTGAATTTAGTAATATTACACGTGCAAGATTTAATGATATATTTCAATGCTCCACAAAGGTATTTGCATAGAAATCTTAAATTCTTAGATTTTTAGCTTTATTCAAAATTAAGGATTTTCTTAATATTTGGTTGAACAACCCTTTCCATGTATCACCTCCTGCATCTTCGAGGTATTGAATTCAGTCAATTTGTTGTAATTACAGCCGGCATTTGTTGCTCGGGTTTATGTAAACTATTAAATGTACTCTGTTAATGAAATTTCTTGAAGCATTTCTTTATTCTGGATTTCGTGTTTTGTAATATCTCGTTCAAGATGCTCCCACAAATGTCCAATAGGTCTGAGGCTTGGAGATTGAGAAGGTGATTTAATAAATGTGAAACATTATAAAGCAACAATTATCTTAAAAGCTTTAACGAATGCTTCAGTTCATTGTTTTGATGAAAATAATACCCATCAGGTATTCCAAGTATGACAGCACTCGCAACAAAACTCTATCGTACAGATTCGTATCTGTGTCTGTATATTATCGACGGACAGATAAACTGATTTATATGCCCATATTACCGTCGATAATATGAAGTCTGCCTTCTTCACTTGCTGCCATACAGCCCGCTATCATTTCCATATCCATCATTAACTGCAGCTCGCAGACTACACTGATTCATACTTTTCCTGGTTTCCGCCAAACAAATTATGCGGAAATTAAAATATAACCTTCTTGCGTCGGAGGGCAGTTTTTTTTTAAGAATGTGTCTGTGCTCATGTTTCTATATTCCTTAGGATCAAAAGGCAATACCACCTTCAGATCACGGCCTCATAACCATCTGTTGTCCCATACATCCCGAGTTCATTGAAATAGTGCCAGAAAGCACGATCTGGTACTACAATTCTGCCGACTGGGATGGTCTTCGAAACTTCTTCTCTGCTTTTCCTGGAACCCTGTCTGTTTTTTCCACTCCCGATCCCTCCGAAATTTGCTCTCATTTCACAGATATCATTCAAACAGGTATTGCAAGTTTATTCCACCTACCCGCAAGAAACCAAAAACCATGATTCTCCAAGGCATATGATAAAGTCAAACTGAAATAAGTCCAAGCTCTCAAAAGATATCTTCAAAATTCTACACCCGAAAATCGTCAAATTTCCACCGAGGCAAGAAATCAATACAATCAGACTATCTTAAAATGCATTTAACAACCGCATAAAAGATAATGCTTTGATGTTGATGCTTTCCTGTTCCAACGGCTGCAAGTCTTTCTGGTCACTTGCCAAAAACATTAGTTAAAACTTCTGTAGAGGCACTTTTCCTTCCTTGGCCTCTGACGACGAACTAATCTCCACCTCTAAAGGGAAAGCTGAACTATTTGCCAAACAATCTAATTTCTCCTGCCAATGTCACTCTTTCAAACGTTACGTCTGCACCCCACAAAATGCCCGACATAATACTTAAGGTCAAGCAAGTTCAAAAAATTCTTCTGTCCTTTGACACCAAAAAGCACTCCGGTCTGGATGGCATACCCGCAATTATTTTAAAAAATGCGCTCCAGAACTTGCACCCATCATAACTCGCCTTTTACAGATCTCCTATGACAAGGGTATCTTCCCAGATGACTGGACGACTGCTCGTATGCAGCCTGTCCCGAAGAATGGACCCTTCCATCCAATTATAGGCCTATCTCTCTGTTATCAGCAAAGTTACGGAGAAAGTCATCAAGTTACTAATTCTAAAAAAAAGTATCTAGAAAAATATAAAATCATCCATGACAGACAGTACGAATTTCGTCACGAAAGTGCCACAGCTGATCTCCTTACCTTCGTCACACATAACTGGGACAAATCTCTCGAATTTCATGGCGAATCCCAGATTATTGCCCTTAATATTTCCTGGACCTTTGATCAAGTATGGCATGCCGCACTTCTCAACAAACTACCTTCATACCGTCTTCCTACCAAATTATGTACCTGGATCGGTAGTTTTCTCTCTAATCGGCGCATATCTGTCGTGGTAGACGGTCACTCTTCTAACTTCCATCCCATCAATGCTGGCATACTCAAAGGTTCAGTCCTGGCATCAACCCTTTCTTCTTCATATTAATGACCTGCTCTCTTCAACTACCAATCCCATCCACAGTTACGCTGACGATAGTACTCTTCACGCTAACATTCATTTTCCCAGGCAAGTCTCGAATCAAGAGCTGGGTAATAGATGCGTATTTATGCACCCATCCCTTTCCCAAGATGTTCAGCTAATTCTAGACTGGGGTGCCAAGTACCTTGTTTAGTTCAGCGCCTCCAAAACTCAATCTTGCTCCCTGTCACGCAAAAAATCCGGAAACACTTACCCCATCCCCATGAACAACCAATTCCTACAGAACAATAAAACGTTTAATTTTGTTGGCATCGCTTTCAAACATAATCTCAGCTGGCACAAACACATTACTTCAATAGCTACATCAGCAGTGGCATTACCTTCGACACTTAGCATCCTTGGTTCTATCCAAAAGAATTCGAATCATCAATGACCCAGTCCCCACAAAAAAAGTCCCATCTCTCTCGCATCGCCACGCTATTGGGGATTTATTCCTTGTCTACCGATAATTCCACGGATTTTGCTCTAAAGAATTAGCTCTTATAACTCCTTCTTTGACTGTTCCTAACACAATAACAAGTGGCGCGTTACGTATGCATCCCTTTACTGTCCAGTTACAAGAGCCTCGAACATCCCATTTCTCTCGCTAATTCATACCTAGAGGGTTACCAGAATATGGAACGGACTGCTTGCAGATGCTTTCACTACCCCTTTCAACCTCCAATCCTTTAAATCTCGTGTCAATAGATTACATTTCCCTTCCCTTCAGACGCCCATGGTACGTTAGTACTTAAGCTTGAAGTCAACGTGGACTGTCTCAGTTAAAAAAAAAGTCGGATAGATAAACGGATTTACATAAATATCCGTTCATATTTACCGTCGATAGTATGAAGATTGCCTTCTTGACTCGCTGCCATACAGCCCCAGACCATTTCCATCTTTAACTGAAGCAGATTACGCTGATTTTTTTTTGTGTTCTAACAACCCACGAAGACCGAAGTCTAAGTACTATGTACCGTGGGTGTACTGGGGAAATCCAACTCACACATCCAGGGCTGGAAACATCCGTACGGATTTCACCAGCCCTTTAAGAGGATGTGTGGGGTGGTACCACCTCGGTCGAGGAAGAAATCCTCTACCACCTTCCAACAATCACAAAATATCCATGGTCGAAGCGGGATTCGATCCCGCGCCTCTCGGTTGCGAAGCTGGCGCCGTACCAACTCGGCCACCGGAGACCCAACCCATTCATCCTTTCTCCTGGTTTTCTCCAAATTAAGCGCTCATCATTATTTATAACCTTATTGGGTCGGATGGTAGTTTTGTGTTATGGACTGGTGTTTTTAAAAAAACACCACATTAACTTCTAAAGCTACTATACTCGTGATTCTAATTTCTATCTTCCTTAGGGTCGAACAGCGATGCCACAATAGAGGCTTAAAAATACACAGACTGTCTCGCAATAAAAAACATACACTAAATAGAAAAAATCAAGAATACGTTCCCAGATTAACCCGCGAACCCACGGCCGCGCTCTTTTATTACTCGTTCGCGGCTCATGAATTAGCAAAAGAAAACCAGACGGCAGCGTGCGCTCGATAATGCCAAAAATAATTAATTACTTTCGATCGACCCGAATGCCAGCCAATTTTTCAATAAGGAACTGTCAGATCTCAGGAAGACTAACGAACTAGAACCCCAAATACTTTCGCCCGGAGGCGGGCGGGTGGACGGACGGGAACTCTTCCGAAGGGTAATTTCGTTTTAGAATTTCCTCCCAGTCATTAACGCGGTTTTATTAGGTTTTTAAAGAGCTTGCGAGCAAACAGAATTAAATGTTTACTTTTTTCATTTGAGGGTTTTAATCGGGTTTTTGACAAAATTTAAATGAAATTATCATAATGGTATTCCTTAGGGTTTGCTCATATTTCTATCATTTTTATTTGTATTTTTCTGGTATCGGGCGATTCATGATATGCCAGCTTGATATGTTTTTTTATTGGCTAGGAAAAGGCGTTTATGTATAGAAATTTGTGCTTAATGCTTCATACTTTTGTTAGTGAATTTTTTTGTTGTGATGGGCTCATTACTGCTCAGTCTGATTTCAACAATTACTTCGATACAAAATATCGAAACATTTTTTTCAGCATTTTCAACGTTATCCCTTTTACCATTGCTTTGTAACTTAATTTATCCTCAAAATCGTCTCGTTAGACCTTTATCAGGTAATCTAGATATTCTGACCTAGGCACGACAGCTTTTAACTAGTCGCTCTTAGCACAATCGTCCAGGGGGGGGGTGTCTTCTCGCATGTTAGCCCTGGATTATTACCCTCCACGCAATGCCAGTAGAATCTAAGAAAATCTAGGAATTCTGATCTATTAAAAGATGTTAAATGGACTGTGGAAAATTTGAGCAAGTAGATAAAAATTTAGAGTTGGTTCACAGTCAAACTGTTTCCTTCCTCCCTTTCTCACATTGGAAATTAAACCGCACCGCAATCAGTCACGTGCTGCACTCACAGTCCCACAGGGGCCGAACCAACTAGCTCTCTTCTGTTCAAGCACTGTCTTTTGTCTATTCACTTCTCTGTCTTAATGGTTCAGACATGTCCACTAACACGCTAACCTCAGGTCATAAAACCTATTCTTCAAATTTTTCTTTATGATCTCACATTGTAATCATAATGCTTTATTATTATTGACCTTTAGAATCAACGAAAGCTTATAGTCCGCCCAAGATATCTGGAACCGGCAGAAGAATTTAAAGAATGCAAGGAGAGGCTTAAACAACGTTGCCACTTTGTGTATAAACCAGTTCTAAAAACTGTTTAATTTTTCGTTAATAAGATTTAAACTTTTCTTACCGCATCATAAAATGAGTTCTATAATACCTGTCGTTAAGAATTAGATAAATCTTCTGTTTTCAACAATTAATTTCCGGGGTGTTATTTCCCCACAAAATATTTAGCAAGAAATTACCAACATTGCACTATTTCCCTGTCTTCTTCGCCTCGTCGACTGAACGGTGACTTGGCCCACGTCGGTAACACGCTTATTGAATAGAAAAATAATAGATAGAACTTATTTGGCTGATTGCGAAGTAGGTCTCCGTCTTTGTAAATGATTTATTGCCTCTCCGGGTCGGGATGTCTGTGAGTTGCCTCATAGCCGTCTCATCATCGGTCGAGAGTCGTGGTGTTTAAAAATGGAAAATTTGAAGGGAAAAGTTTTGCACAGTCAGGCGCGTGAGATAATTGCAAACGTAATTAAGGTTTGCGATGAAGAGGCAGGGAATAATATGATAAAAATTCCAATAAAAAATAAAACAGAAAGGGCTATGTTGTCCGCAGGAGTAGGAAGATCATCTATAACAAGAATTAGAAAAGAAGATGCTCTTAGACAACAACATAATCCCGCAAACTTATTATCTTCTCCAAGAAAAAAACGGGAACGAACAAAAACGACTCCGATTCTGAGTAAAATGGACTAAACAAGACTTCATAATCATTATAGGTAATATAAACAGAACACATTTTTTCCACCAAGTTTTCCTTTATTTTTTTAGTTACATTTTAAATCCTTCAAAGAAGGTATTGTGTAACAATTGATTTGAATAATTGCCACAGATTTATAAATATTTAAGTTTTTAAACAGGTTAGTTTGAATTTGTATGATTAAATTAATAGAACGCCGAAGCTGAACCCCCAAAAACGTTTTTTTGCCATCTATTATATTATGGAAACAAAGCATTGGCGAACGCTTACTAATCAGGTTTTTTAACCTATTTTATAAAAGAATTATTCCCTACATTCTTTAACGGAGTTTCCTACAAGTCTTTTATATATTAAACGAACCTGATTGTCAATACATTTTAATTATTTTTTATAAGGACGGATAAGTTGACACTACGCCACTGAGTAGTGCTATTTTAACATAGTTTTTATGCATTTTTATGACTTCCTTTCCCTTTCGTCCCAGTTACAGGGAACTTGGGCGGACTATACCTTAAAGGACCTACATTTCTTTTAATTTTGTTTCATAATAAAACATTTTGTCTCTTTTTACAAGACAACGACCTTAATCTATTTTCGGGTCAAGCTAGTCAGTAGCGAGCTGTTAGCCGATTAACCCGCTAGAGAGCGCTGTGCACACTCTTAATGGAGTCAGATTAGCGCATACGGATGTGTTTTGCATGTAAGTAGGAAACGATGTTTGGTTTAACGGCTAAACGGGTTCGCCGTGTTTTTGTCGAAGAACATTACGGGTTTTTGCCGTTCTGACCTGGCAGATTGTGAAATTGTCAGGATAAGACCGTATTTATAACACTTGACGGGCTAAATAAATAACGCTCGCCTAATGAGCTTAAGTTAATCTTGTTTTAGGATGTTTCGAAAAAAGTATTTTAAACACATATGCATTAGATAAAATCGTACACTTCTCTGAAATAAAAAACAACTGATGATTTTTATCACATTGCTTTTGAAATTTGTTTGCCTTTCAAACAAATATTTTTACCTTTAGAGGAGGCACGTTAGATCTGGAGGGTCGAAATATGCAAAAGAAATTAGGAAATGAATATAACCAATTGAAATGAGACCCTAAAAGTGTCCATTATAGCTTATGAAACTCTTTATAAAAATATCTTGTTGCTTATTTTTTTAACAACGATTTATTGCAAAAAAATCGTTTTTTCATGTTTTTTTTTCGGATTTTTTGTCACATCTCAGTTATTTGTTAAAATAGCGGAACGCCATTGGCGTCACCGGAAAAGTGAGAAAATGTTACACGGATGCAGCGGTATATGCTCATAAGCGTCAAATCAAAATTGCACGTATAAATAATCACCAAGACAATCTATTAATCATATTTTAAAAGCAATTCGAATGTTTGAATTTCCGGTATTCTTGTTTAGGTGTGAAATTTTTTTGTTGCTTCAAGCTCTGTATTTATAAACAAATTTTAAAAAACTAAAAAGTAAGTATTGTAATCTCTTCTTGAGACCACTATCTATGACTTCTGTAAGGGTGTATCTATAGGCTTTTTTTACGAAAAATTTTCAGTCATCTGTTTTACGAAAAATGCATTTCGTCTCTTAGAAAAACCAATCAATTTTTTTTACTTTTAAAAATAATACAGTAGTTATTAGTAAGCTAAAACATGTACTTTCAGATGGTGTGATTGGTTTTACAAATTTTTCGGTGAGTTTTATTGCCATAAAGTTAAAGTTATCTCGAAGAAGATGAAAATATCGCTATAAAGAAGTTGTTATAAAAAGACAATGAAAAAAGATAATCATCTAAAACTTGGTGAAGTTGTAGCTAAATATGTCTTCTATTAATATTTAACCAAAGATATGATCGTTTTTGCATATATTTTCATAATTTTTTTTGTTTTTTTTTTATATTGCGAAAAGAAATTTACAAAAATATATCCAAAGCGATCATATTTATGGTTAAATATCAATAGACGTCATATTTATCTACAAATTTACGAAATTTCAGATGATCATCTTTTTTCATTATCTTTTTATAACAACCTCTTTATATCGATATTTTCTTCTTTTTCGAGATATTAAACAACTTTATTCCAATAAAACGCACTAAAAAAATTAAGGTTTTTATAAAACCAATGACACCATCTGAAAGTATGCGTTTTACCTTACTGATAACCACTGGATTATTTTTTAAAAATTAAAAAAATATTTTCAAAAGCCGCGAACAAACGAAAATAAAAAGCCTATAGATACACCCCTTACAGAATTTGTAGATAGTGGTCTCAAGAAGAGATTACAATACTTACTCTTTAATTTTTTAAAATTTTTTTAAAATGTTTATAAATATAGAGCTTGAATCAACAAAGTGTAAAATTTCATACTTAAAGAAGAATACCGGAAATTCAAACATTCGAAATACTTTCAAAATATGATTAATTGACTTTCTTGGCGATTATTTACGTGCAATTTTGTTTTTTCCAAATATCTTTACTTGATCAAAAGTTATAAGCATTGTGCGAGTAGTTTTTGAGCGGTTTTTTATTTATTAATTACTGACGAATCTATTGGTGGTAGAAAAAGTGCCTGGGTGGAAGAATTGTGTAAAATTTTTCGCGTTTCGCTTTTTTAATAAGTAACAGATACGATGGAAAAACTAAAAAAAAATAAAGTGTTTGCAATACATTGTTATTAAAAAAAAATTAGCAAAAAGATAATTTTATAAAGAGTTCCATACTGTCATCTGGACACTTTTAGGGACCCATTTCAATTAGTTTCATCCGTTGCATAATTTTTTTGCTTATTTCGACCCTCCAGATTTAACCCAATCAAACTCTATTTACTTGGTGCCAAAATAGTCAACTCTCCAATTAAATCCGTTTTAAAAATGAATTGTAATAAAGATTTTTTATTGTTTAAACCAAGAACCGATAAATAATATAGAACTTTTATTTCACTGTTTCTATAATAGTTATTTATGATATAAGTGTTAAAAGTATAATTTTACGGCACGCATTTGAAAGTTTGCAGAATGAGCGAAGCGAATTCTGCAATTCAAATGAGTGCCTTAAAAGTACTTTTAACACAAATATCATACAAAATTTTTTCTACAAACGACAATAAAAAACAAAAATACAATTACAATTTTTAGAAAGTTTAACATATTCGAAACACATAGTTTTAAGTAGCATCGTAGATATAATATAAAATTATGAAGTTGACATTTGTCAAAAAATCTAACAACCATTGTTGGCGTCGTAGTTGCCATAGTAGTACTTTTAACACTAGTGCTATAAAGTTCTTTTAACACTAGTGCCATAAAGTAACATTTTTAAGGCGTCTGCGGCGTGTTAAAAAATGCATTTTTAACACGTTTGTAGAAAAAATATATTTAAAACATAAATTCCAGTATACGTAGATCTGTAAAATTCTGATCTTGTATGATTGCAGGTCGATGGCTCTATCATAGCGGTTATAGAGACTATAAATATTGAGTTTTGAAAAAAAATTATGATTTTTATTTCACTTATCACATACTCCCCAGTACACCCACGGTACGTAGTACTTAGGCTTCGATCTTCGTGGACTGTCGGAAGATTAAAAAATATCAGGAAAAATATACTCGTATTCTTAAGAATTGTGAAAACAAAACAGATATGCGTATCATATATTTAACTAGTAAAACAGAGAAATGCAATGGAACAAGGAAAGGATTTAGAAACTTTTATCTCCTAATTTTTATAAGGCTTTATTTCATTTTAATATTCAAACCTGTTTAAAACATTTGAAAACTACAACAGTTTTAAATATTTGCCCAACGTAGTAGAAATAAAAAGTATATAGTATTTTGAAAAATTGTGTACAGAAAACGTAAATGCTTGTCATATATTTAACTATTGGTTAAATGAAATGAAATAAAACAAGAGGAAAACATGAAAATTCTTATATTATTAGTTCGTACGCTTGTTTTCAGGTATATATCCAACTTCTTTTTCATATCAGATGTTACAAAGTGGTAGCTAGTCTAACTTTTATCATATATAAGGCATTAAGAGAAAATTTTAGGTAGTCAAAGTAGACATGGTTTTGGATTTTTTGTCTGTGACAGGTTTGCCAAATCTTTCTCAAGATTTTATTTTTAAATAGGCGATCCTGTATATTTTTGCCCATTTCAGTTCACCTTGAAATTTTAAATACAACCGTGTCTCATTTGTCACTTCTTGACTTCTGAAGTATTTTTCATTGAATTTTTATTTTTAAATCTAGAGAGCTGTGAATTACTTGATTTATAAGTTTGGGAAGAAGACAATTTCATTTCTAAATTTATTACTTTTTGTTTAATATACTTTCAAAAATTAGAAAATCGCATTTTCCTTAAAAGTCGTTTTTTTTTCAAATACAAACAGATGGGCTTGTTGGGTTAAAAAGGAAGCTTACTAGTTTAGTATCACACACTTAATACAAAAATAAGCGTATTAGGTAATACACAGCCCTTTAGATTAAAACTTAAGAAATTCAAAACCGGGCCCTTTGATATCAAAAAATGAGGGATGGTTATATTTAAAATGTCAAGCATGGCAAAAGTAAGCTCAAATATACAGGGTGTCCCATTTAAAAATCAAAACGATAGCAGAAACTTGGAAATGAAACACGATGTGTCAACACTGTCATTATCTAAAAATGCAGAGCTATATCCCATTTGATCAATCAAAATTTTGTTGTGTTATCTTATCTAGAAAAAAAGTTATAAAGGAAATCCACTATTTTGTGTCCCACGGTATGTGTATGTTACAATAGCGTTTAGAATATTTGCACAACGAAACAAAAATCATAAAATTAGCCTTTTCCTCTAAATCGTCCCACATTGTCCACCACCCTATGTACCTTCAGATGTAAATCCATATAAAAACCGTTGTTTTACAAATTTCGGGCAGAGTAGTCCACAATAAAAACCGCAACTGCCATCTGCCGTCTACCGTACCCTAGTGTTTTAAACCGCGTCCGCACGCGGAGCTTAAGAGAGCGGTCTGGTGCATATTGGTCTGGCGTCCCTTATGTGTGTCCGCCACAGATTCAACTCCTAATTAAGACTAGGGGAGGAAGGGGGTGGGTTTCTGCCAAGGAGGGATATTGATCAAGTCGTCGCGGGTGCGAGAAGGAACAGCGGACCAAGGACCACCGAGTTATTATTTGGACGAGAGCACGTTTGTTTACATGCGCGCCGCTGTAGTCTGATGCCAAAGATTTGGAAAGCGAACTAACATATACAGGGTGTTGCAAACGTTTAGATGGCATGGCACCATGTTGATTGTTACTAATTCTTAATGTCATAGTAACCGAATAATTTCCAAAAATTCTTAAAATACAGTCATTTCGCCACGTATGTAAGCAGAGCTAAATTCACTAAATTGCAAAGAAGGTAAAAAATTCTCATTTACGAAACATTTTGTTTTCAAAGCATGTTAAAGGGAGACAAAAATAATATGACGTGTAGACTTTCGAAGCCGGACAGCAGTTATTAGGGTGCTGGACCGAAGTTTCATTAAAAATTAAGATACGCCTCTAATGAAAGATTTGATTAAAAACGCATTAAGGGGAGCATAATATCCATATCGGACGGTTCGAACCCTGTTGCCGTCTATAAAAATCGTGATTCGATATACTGTGTCAATGGAGTCTTCTAACAAAGAACTAGTAACTAAAGAGTTTGTGTCCGTTTATGATAATAATAATTAGGTTTTTTGTACCGGTCTTATATCTTTTTATCTTGGTTCTAGATTTGACCAGTCCTGGGCAGGCGTCCCATTTGAGGGCGATGCAAAGAGTAAGTATATATTGTTTAATTTTAATTTAGTTAAATTTCTAAAATCAGTGCATCTAAAATTGGGAATTTAGGCATGTTGAGATCCGGACCCTTGGCATTTTAAGCTACTTTAGCTAAAAGAAAGGGTCTAGCCGGTTAACCATATGAAAAGTGCCCCAACGTCGTTTCCATGTTCTTACCTCGTAAATTATTGTTCTTTGACAGAAACATTTTTACACCAAATTTCAAACCCCTCCTCTCAATAATGAGGTATTATCTTTAAAACTGTTTGAGATATCTCAATGAAATTTTAACTGTGCATAGAAAGAACATGTAAACGACGTTGGGGCACTTTTCATATGGTTAACCGGCTAGACCCTTTAATAGTAGTACGAAACATAAACATTTTATTGATATTTATTTTTTATAAGGATACCCTAGGTGTCAAAATAGCTATAAAGCCAATACCACCTATAGATGGCACAAGTCATTCATAAATGCTATAAAAATGTGTTGACAACATCGTTTGTAGGAGAGACGTGGTGGGGAGCTTGGTAAAGCCGGGCGTGGGGATTCCGCTGCCTTTACATTTGGATGTGACCATGCTACTATAAGATAAGCATATGGTTTCTCACCAGTGACGTCTCGTTTCAGGGTACAAGATAAAATATATTTTTATACGATTAAAAGAATTAAATTTGCCAATTTAAGTAACCAAAAATTTAATCTGAAGCCTAATTTTTTAAACGTTTTTATGCAATTGAAAAAAATGGCCCATAGAGCAGTGAAGTTCCAATGGATGTTGATTACTGTTCCCAATAATTATTATTATATGGGAAAATTAAAGTTTGAGAGCTAGAAATCTAAAATTTGGTAATCTGAATTTAAAAATAATTACACGACACAAGTTTAATAATTTTTTACATTTATGCGTTGAAAAGTACGAATTCATGCTGAAAATGTAAAGAAATATAATATTAACCTAACCTACAACCCAACTTTCTGTTTACTCACCTACGAAAAGTAACTGCAGGATTATTATTTTCCGATTTCTCGTATACTTGCTTGACACCTGCGACTAATTTTAAGTAGTCTCCAAACAAAAATATCACAAAACACTAAACACACAGCAATACTTACACAAAACGATAAACACTCGAAACTGCAAAAGTACGCGTGATTTTGATAAGGCTGCCCATCGTGAGGGCCGCTCCAGTAGCATTACATCGCGGGGAACTCGGCCGTAGCAGCAGTTCAGTTTAGCTTTGCTATGCACGTTCACTTGTTGATTCTATTTTTCTATCGCGTCGCTATGAATTTGGTAGTTCGTAATGCGCCGAAAGTGTGCAGTAACACGCGACTGTGTGTGCAGTGTTGTTAGAAGGTTTATATGGAAATTTCCTGACTTAAAGTATAATGGGTCGCAAATAATATTGTGGGTTGTCAGCGAAGCTTATTGGCTTTTAAGAAATCTTTATGTATAAGGTACGTAAACAGTGCAAGACATCCATTAAAAAAGTTGCCAACGCCCTTATGCACAATTTCTTTTCGATTTACTTATTATGCTGCGATCGTGTATCCCTTACTGTTGCGTTGCCATACTGCAGATTTTTTACAAGGTTTTAGATTCGGTTTTAGACAATGTTTTAAATTTCCCACATCATGTTAATACTTTTAACAGCGTAAGTTTGGTAAATTAAGTGGAGAGGCGCAATTTGCATATTGATTTACTTCAGACTGTAATGCGTTGTATGTAATAGGTTTATTTGTTACTGTTTTATCTAGTAGTGGTAGATCATTGTCTAAAGCAATAACCTTAAGTGGCCAAACATTTAGAGTTATTTTTTATATTATAAAATATTAACATTCATATTTTATCCTCGTGTTTTCAAAACTACCGCCCATCAACTTCCACGAAGTTAGCAGCTGCTACCAACACAATTCTAGTACCCAACCAAAAAAAATACTCCATATGGCCGTCCATGCATGCTTTGGCCATTTTTAAAACCTAGTTGCTATTCTCCTTTTTTTAGAGGGATGTGATTCAGACTCATCATAAGTGGGTGATTTTCAAGTAACTTTTGGTAGGGAGTGAATAAATATTAATAATAAGTGTAGTAGATATATTTTGACAAATGTTTTCTCTCCAGGTGCTAAATTGCGTCTAGAGTAGAAAGAATGTACTATAAAAATCAAAATAGTCACTAATATAAAAATATTGAATTTCGAGAGATTTTTGGGATTTATGACTTTCCTTCTCGGCGGCTCTTAAGATACTGTTAGAGTCAAATGAAAAGTGAACATAGTGTTATGACGTTCGATAAATTTTCGCGATATTTTATAAGAATACGTATTGTGTTTACTAAAGAAATTCTTAACAGCATCAAAAAGTATAGATCGAAAATTATATTATCTCTTGCTTGCTACAATGCTATCAAAATTAAGTTAATAATAGATCCCATTATCATAATTTTTTTAACGATATAAAAATTCCCCCACTAAAATATTTTGCCTCTTAAACGCCACCTGTCAATCAAAATATGACGAACTCACAAGTGCGTTGTAAACTCTTTTAAACCTCTTTTCTTAAGCATCGGATAGAAATGAATCCCTTGAAAAATATTTTTACTGGAAACGTCATTACATCTCGACGAGTGCTCGCATCACGGCTTTTGTCCGGCCGGCACTTGTAGGCGGCACTCGAGTGGCACGTTCTCGAGATGTACAAAACGTGCCCGAAATCTGATATAAAAATCGGATTCTCAAGAGAGTTTCCTGCTCGTCCGGAGTCCATAAAGTTAATTCATGGCTATAACCCTATGCTTTATGACCGTGCAATTATGGTTTATTGTTGGACCTGATAAAATTTCCTGCACATCGTTCGGTGGGTGTGTGTCTAACGTTAGTTCTGAAATTTGTTTTGATTTGTTCTTATTTAATTCAGATCTAAAATTAATATTTTTTAAAGTAAAAATTAATATGCAAAAATTGAGAATAAATTCTCTAACCACCTGAAAATTCCTTATACAATAAGGATTTCAACAACTAATGGCAAAACAGCTATTCTCCGGGCTATATGCCCCTCCGAGCGCTGAATTACATACCAAAATTTGCCGTATTTTCTTCTAACACAGTTAGATAATAAAATACTTGTTTTGAATGCAAGAAACTACTAGGAAATACGGCAAATTTTGGTATGTAATTCAGCGCTCGGAGGGGCATATAGCCCGGAGAATAGCTGTTTTACCATTATTTGTTGAAATCCTTATTGTATAAGGAATTTTCAGGTGGTTAGAGAATTTATTCTCAATTTTTGCATATTTATATGTACCCCTGACAAGTAGACTTTCATTCATACGTTTAAAAATTAATAATAAAGTATAAGAAAATGGTATCGAGAAATTTTTAGGCCCGATTCGCTGTAGCTAAGGTCGGTCTGATTTGACAATCAAGAGTTTAAATTCACAAATGTAAGAATTAGACAGCTATGTTCTTTACAATGACTTTATTTTCATGTGTTTTCACAAATTTATAAGGAAAATGGTTATCAGTATTTTTACGAAATTTTACTTGCATTCTATATAGTTAAATCTTGTCCGTTCTCTGAGCGGCAGATGAGATAACGCCTTCAGAACAATGAAACGTTCGATCTTGTTGGCATCGCTTTCGAGCATGATCTCAGCTGGCGCAAACATATTACTTCAATAGCCATATCAGCAGCTATCAGGTGCTATACACATCTACACTGACGGTTCCAAAACCAAAACGGGCTCAGGATGAGGAATATACTTCAGAGCCCTGAGCCTGAACCTAAAATGGCTATAGGTAAAGATGCAAGTGTAGTTCAAGCAGAACTCACAGGTATCTGTATAGCAGCAAGAGAAATAACCAGTAAGAATATTACTGGACAAAATGTACACATCCTCACGGACAGCAGGCAAGCACTTCTTGCCCTGGACAGACCACGTATCATATCAGGTACAATATTAGAATGTCACCGAGCCCTAACAGAAGCCTCCAATCACAATGTGGTCACTCTGAGGTGGAGAAAAGGGCACGGCACATCAAGATGAAATCGCATTGCTGACTCCTTAGCTAGGGGAGCGGCCGCCCTAAATATGCTCGGGCCTGGCTGCTCCACTGACTTAGCGACATCGGTGGTAGCGAACCAAATTAAAAAACACTCCCATGAACTTTTTAAAAAAGTATGGGATGAAACGGAAGGCTGCAAACTTGCCAATGAGCTACTCAGTTACCCTGACAGCGGAACAGCTAAAAAGTACTTGATGATGACAAGGCAGAACCTGCGTCTTACAACGGGCATTCTGACACGACACTGTCAACTACGCAAGCACCTTCACAGAATAGGTCAAGCTGACACACCCCTATGCAGAGGATGTGAACAAGAAGACGAGACCGTCGAGCATATCCTTTGTGACTGCCCGACTTTTACACTCTTAAGGAAAACCGTGTTCAGCGAGTATTGGACCACCTTAAACAACGTCAGAGAGGCACCTCCCGATGACGTCATCAACTACTTTAAATCAGTAGGCTGGTTGACGCCCTGAGAGGAAGTCTCCTATTTCAGGAGGACGCACAATGGGTCTAATGAGTCCTAAGTGCCGTAGAGCTTCGGCTCACCCTCCCACCGCTTCAGATCAGATCAGAGATAACGCCGTCAATAATGAAACAAATGAAATTGGTTGCTAGGAGACGGCTTTCAAATTATGACTGCTGCCAAAACTGGCGCCTAATAGATCTCGAAACTTATGAAATCACTTCGGTGTCCATCCGTCCATCTGTCTGTACATAAATAGCTATTACTTAACATTATTGTTTTTACTGTTGAAAACTTTAGAAAAAGCAAATACCCGCAAGAAAAATTTGAGCTTTTACATCACACTTATTTCTTATATTACTTACAAGAATTTTCTCTGTTAATAAATTCCAAATAAAAAACACTCCATAATATCCAGATACGATACCATTACAAGATAATTTTTCCTTCATTAATATTAGAAAGAAAAAAGTTCCTTCAAAATATTACATTGGTTTACATTTTCTTATAATATACAGGTTATTTTCCAAAGCAATTTGTTTTCGTGCAGGGGTGTGGAAACGTTATATTAATATGTCATTTTATATATCGATTCTCAATCATAGGACAGAATTATTTATATATGAATTACCCCGGTGTAATAGCGGAACAAAAAACTAATCGTGGACGTTTCTTTAACGACCACTGTATATCCGTCATGCACAAAACAAATTAAAATATTTTTATTTGGTTGTGTACTCAATGGAGGGCATGAGAGTTTTATCCTCGAAGAACCTAAATAAACACCTTCTGATAAATATTGCAAAGATTACCATTGGAGTACTAAACTTTCAATTGATATCCTGCACGATGCCCTTGAAAAAAACATTTTTTTCCGTGCCCCACTTTTCCCCCTAAAATTAACCCCCAAAGTCAAAATTCAACTTTTTATACTTTACGTCTATAATTAGGCCACCATACTCTATTTCTGTACTAAATTTCAAATTTTTACATTGAATAGTTTCAGAAGAAATCGCCTGTGGCAGACGGACGGACGGACGGGCACCGAAGTGATTCCACGGAGCACTAAAAAAATGACATTCGGGTTGAATTGATAAGTCAAAAAGTTAATTATTATCATTGTTCTTTTTAGTTAATTTTTTTAAGAGATAGGTTTCCTATTTTTCATTACCTTAATTATTAACGAGACCTGTACAATATCATGCACAAAATAAATTAATTTTTTGAACTGTCAACATTAAACCACGTGATGCGAATTAAAGAGAATACTAATTAGACTAAAATATTTTATTTATAAAAAAATGTTTTCAATCATTAACTCTCGAACGACTCATTAAATTGCTAATGTATTAATTTACCTTAAAGAAGTAAAATTTAATGTCACTATAAAATTTGTCTCGTTATGATAATGCTGCCCATTTTCCCGGTTTATAGATTTAAAAATCGTAAAAAAAAGTTTTTTATGACCCAAAACAACCTGCGTTGCCTTCGAAGAAAAACATAAAATGTGCCATATTTTCACTTTTACTTTAGTATTGTACTGCTCGACTTTGGGCCGAAACGGTGACTGGAATTAGCTAAACTAAACCATATTTGCACTATAGGAGGATTATTTTTTAACAAGATATTGTCACAAGTGGAAAAACCAATAATATTTCATAGATCAATATTTGGAAGTTCAATAAGTAAACTATAATCCTATTTTACTTATTCATAAGTTATTGCCCTTTGCATTGGCAGGATGTAGCTTATTTATTGAAGATGCATTAAAATTGCAACTATGAAATATTATAGTTTCTTTATAAAATCAAACAATTACTTGAAATAATTTATTTAAACGACGTTATTATCTAGTCAGCAAAACTGCAGTTTCTGACCTAAAGTCAACGCTCCCCAAAAGGAGGGGAAAACTGCTGACTGGGTGATAGGGCGATCGGAAAGACGAGAGTTAGAAAAGATACTAGTGTACGATCCCCGGTCCGATGCGTTTATTTGTTTATTATTTGTCTTTGTCTAATGCACTTTCGCCAGTACGGATAGAAAGAAATCTAATTCCTCAGTGATTATCAGGAAAGAAAAGATGAATATTATGATCACTAAAATATGTTCTGGTGTAAGCTGTCCATAGAACTGACCAATATGGTAAATTCTTGTTCAATTGTTTTTTCTGTCATCATTCTCACATAAAATTGGATACAATATAGTAGAAAAATAATGTTATTTCTGTGTGGGAAAAGAGGTAGAAGAACAACAAAATGAAGATGGATTAATGAAGTCACGAGTGATTTAAGGGAAAAAAAGTGCAGGCGAAGAAATTTAGCACCTAGCGTTGTGAAAACGATTAACCACGAATATCGAACCACGAAGTTTGAAATAGTCAGGGTTAAAGAAAAAAAGGAGGAGAATTAATTTTTACACTCGATCAACTCATCAGCTGACCTATTTTAGCCGATAGAAATAACGTATTTTGCATCTTAATCACAGGATTTAATTACTAAGAAAAAATAGGACACCAGCGCCAATCATTTACAGTTAAAAAGTCGATCAAACTAACATATTTTTATGCAGATTTAGAAAATTTTTAGAGTTTCTATTTTGTCATTGATCTATCTCACTTGTCTTTACAGCACATAGCACTTTATTTGTGTTACAAAATAATTGTAGAATTTTTCAGCAGTAGCGCACTGGCGATATTATTCATTTAACAATATAAATCGTCGTAGGATGGTTTCAAATTAAATAAATAAAATGGTTACATAATTTTGAAATTACAATTTCTCTTATACTTTTAGATCTGGTAAAACTTACTTATTATAAAACGCAGTTTCTACACGTATCAACCTATTTATTGTTATTTTTTACAAAAGAAGGGTGCAGGTGTAAAAACACATATAATCTGTATTTTCAATCTTCTCTTAAGCTCCTCAATACTTAAGAAACTGATATTGATACGTGAAAGCAGGCCTACTATGGTGCAGTTAAAAAATGAAAAAAAAAGTAATAAGTAGTTAAAAGTCTGGTAGGAATTTTGTAGTTATTAAAATTTTACTGCCAGGTTTACTATTGCTAACGCCGATCTAATTTGGCAAGGGCTAAGATTTACTAGCTTCGGTAAAAAATTCAGTTATACTGAGTGTACGGTTTCGGAGCTATTTAACGTCAAACACGAAATTTCCGCGATTTCGTATGATACCGATTACAGATAGCAAAAGTGAATTAAATCGATTTAAATTTTAAGGTTGTAGAGGACTCGGAGCTTCAGAACTCGATTGAAATTGGTGAGTATCGGAAAATGTCAAGTAATTTTTTTGAGTCAAAAATGCCATTTGCAGACCCCTTTTTTTGGTACTGAATAACTCGAAAACGAAACGTCGCCGTCATATGGAAAAAGGGATTCATACGCGAAACTTTAAAATCTCAAATACTTTCTTTTTGCGATACATTTACCTATACCTAAAATGGCTGGAAAATGGATTTATTTGGGAAACAATGAAATTTCGATTTTGGATCCAAATTTTTCACGGCTTTTAATTTTTTTTTGGGATAAAATGGATTCAAATCAAAATCCCATATGCCTCATCAGTTCCCATATTTTTTAGTTTCTTCATTCTTTATTGAAAGGAAGCAATCGACGATTAAATTTCACTCAGTTGAGTCGGATTTCAAGCAAATCGTATATATTTGTATTTCTATGTGTGGATGTTTGTATGTGTGTAGCCATATGGATACGAAGAGCGGTCTATTCTCGATCATCAGTCCGAAGGAGTGTGATATCTTCCTCTAGTAACACAACATTTTGATTGCATGACAATGATGACATTGCCACATTAAAGCATCCTAGCTGCAGATTGAATGGAATTTCTTCGGTCGCTACTGGATCGTATAGTAGAAAAATATCGGAAATACGAACTGCAACTTAACGCCAAGAAAATCAAGTACATGATTGTTGCTGTGTGCTCATTTAAAGGCAGAAAACTTTCGTACTTTGGACATGTAATGCGCAATCCTGACACATATGGTGTGCTGCATCTACTCATACATGGCAAAATAGACGGAAAATGTGGCCCCGGCTGAAGAAGGACGTCATGGCTATATAATCTTGGGCAATGGTTTGGACAGACCACTGATTCGCATTTCAAAATAGCAGTTGATTAGGATATCCTAACCAATATAACAGTACAAGAAGAATGCACGAAATGAAGGCAAAAGTAGGCAACCTGCCAATGATTTTGTTGTTTAAACTACATGTTCTCACTGACCCAAACTTGTTAAGGAATGGACTTATTACTACAGACCTTAAAATACTAAAAATATGCCTCAATAATGACCGCATTATTAAATAATAAGTTTGTTCATTAGTGTTGCACGAAACTGCACCAACCTAGACTTATTTGGTAGGTTAGTGCAGTTTCGTGCAACACAAACGAACAAACCTGATTATTATTGCGGATAATCATTTTTTTCCCGATATTGAAACATAGTAGGCCATCGAAAACACCATCAATATGTTACTGCCTACTTAGAGGGTTGTTTAAGCAGCCCCAATGCGATGCAAAAATCTACGGTAATGTGATGTGTGCTAAGACAGATGAGAGAAGGATGTCATGGTCGGATCTAACGGGCTTAGGAACAGATGACGATCAGTCACACGTACCCGCGGAAGTGTGGGACGTTGAAAAATCACGACGTCTGGGGATAATCGCTGGAAATTATTTTGTCTAGGGGATGTTTTTGATAGAAAATGTGGGTTTGTTAAATTTTTATTACGCCGTCGCTCTAAAAAAATGCAAAAGATCATTGATTTAGAAACAAAGAGGAAATATCATTATTTACATTTCGGAGCAATCAGAGAATTTACGGTTACTCTTAATCTGGTCAACTATATGGTCCCCCACCTACTACCCGTTTTCGAAGGATATTTTTTCGGGAGTACATTTTTTGAACAACGCATTTTTCAATATATTGTGGATACATTTTTTCAAAAGACGCTGTTGGAAAATATTCGAAAATACACTCATCAGCAAAAAAAACGGACCAGACAAATTTTGATCAACTTTGATGTTAAATAATTTGCCTAATTTTAGACCGATCTTAATGAAATTTCCGGTAGATTGTAGCCGCATTTATCAAGATTATCACGTGATTTTTGATATAAGAAAAATTTTGACATGTGTAATATTGTACCGGGGGGAAAATCCCTGCAAGTTTTAGACCTCACGTTCAGAATCACTAAGAAAGTTTAAGATTTACTACTGGTTTAAATAGGGAATATGCATGAAATTCAAATCAACCCGAAATATTTTTTATTGTATTCTCTATATAAATTAAATGATTATGGCGGTTGTTGTTTTCCATTTATTTTGGGTTTTATTAGCAAAAAAAAAGATTTAAAACTGCAAATTTTCGCGCGAATTTCGGAACTTGTAAAACGCACTTCTTTTGTTTGTGACGTCACTTTTTTTTATGACGTAAACGTTTTATAATGCCTAAGTATTAATTCATTTTCTTGATTGTTTCCCGAAGATTAGTACATTTAGTTGATAGAAAACCTTTTATTTGATTAAAAAAATTATTTAGAAATGACCAAAACGGAGTGCGTGCAAAGAAAATCGGATAATTTGCTGGAAGTTGATGCCCTTTAGAGAGGGTTCCTTTTTTGCCTTCAGAATTTCGTTACCAATACTTATTATTTATTATACTATGAAAATAAATTTACAGTCACATATGCTTACTTGAATTTGGCGATACTGACCTTTATAGATACCGCTTTATGTAAAATTTTTGATTAATTTTGCAGTACGTATACTTTCTTCCAGCACCGGCTCTTTTGGACACGAGAAAATGAAGTTTTCCAAGTCATTAGCTGGAGAATTCTTTTACACTGGCATAATATAATATCTGTAGGTTAGTTTTTTAACATTTTCTACTGTTTAATAAAAAGGATGGTAATTATTGATATTACTGTAAACAGCGAATTTTTTCATGAAATTTTGCACAGACCCTAATTTTGGGTCGTAGAACACGAATCCGAAGTCAGTTTTTGGCGGTCTCGAATGGTTTTTCCGCAAAAAATTTTTTTAACTTTTAGGTTACCTTTTTTTATAGATTCCTTTAAGTTTCGACACTTTCACTTAAACATATCTGTAAACTTATAATTTTTATTTTACTTCGTCACACAAAACACCACATTTAGCCAAAAATAGTTAAGAAAATTGCTTTTTCCTATATAAAATTCCATTGTATTTGGTAGTAGATGCCATTACGTTCCCAGCTGTCAAATGTCCGGCGTTGCCAGGTTTACTTATTTTTCAAGACAAAGTTGTAAATTAGGAATAATAAAAAGTTGGCGGGAAAATGCGAAAATGAACCAAATTTAACCAAAAGGGCAAAAAGATGACCCCAACCAACACCCTGGGGCACCGATCCCTCTTCGCCTGCGAGGAAAGAGACTGGTCAGGGCCCCTAACCAGGTGCTAACCCTGTTCCGACCTTAGGGTGCCCTCCGATCCACCGTTCGTATCAAAAACTTTTCTAAGTCGGTGAATTAGGTGACAGATCTAATATTTTCGATATAACGGTGGTATAACGGTGGATCGGAGGGCACCCTAAGGTCGGAGCAGGGTTAGCACCTGGTTAGGGGCCCTGACCAGTCTCTTTCCTCGCAGGCGAAGAGGGATCGGTGCCCCAGGGTGTTGGTTGGGGTCATCTTTTTGCCCTTTTAGGGAAAATAAAATGCTATCTGTCTTATTTTACTCTCATATTGCCATCTCTTTTTTTGGATTTATTTATGGCCGGAAATTGTTAAAATTTGCGAGAAAAATATTTTGTAAACGTGGCAACGCCGGAAAATTGACAGCTGGCAAAATAATGACGTCTAGAGCGTTAAAATGGAATTTTCTATAGAAAACAGCAATTTTCTTAGCTATTTTTGCCTAAATGTGGTGTTTTGTGTGACGAAAACTAATAAAAATTATAAGTTTACAGATATGTTGAAGTGAAAGTGTCGAAACTTAAAGGAATCTATAACAAAAAGGTAACCTAAAAGTTAACCTAAAAGTTTTCCAAAAACAATTTTTTTTTGGAAAAACCATACGAGACCGCCAAAAGCTGACTTCGGATTCGTGTTCTACGACCCAAAATTAGGGTCTGTGCAAAATTTCATGAAAAAATTCGCTGTTTACAGTAATATCAATAATTACCAAAAGGATTATTAACAAAACACGATATAATCGAAGACAAACAACAAAATCAAACTTATCAAACCCAACCACACCAGATAAAGCGACCGTCACACTGAAGCAGCAACGTTGCCACCGCTGCAAACACCTGCGTGTTCGATTGACAATAATTGGATCAATCAGGATCACTTTACGTCACTTCAATGCTATTTTATCTCTTTGCACTGCCATTCCCTTAAAGTTCGTCAACTGATCCGGATCAATCCGATTTTGTCAATCGAACACGCCAGTGGCTAAAAAAATGACACGTGAAAAACCGAACCGATCCTGTCATCATTAAAACTTTGCAAACGGAGGTAAATCCAGAGACGGCTCTAACCTAGTTGGAAATAAAATTAGGATTCGATGTGAAAATAAAATACAAATATTTATTTACCCACATTGTGTTATTTGAAAGTGCGAAATACGAAAATCCCATACAGGGTGTCTGAAAAGTCTTAGCATGGGCAAATATCTTTACTATTAATTAAGATAGAGACACCAAATTTTAGTTTTATCTTATTGGTTAATAAATCTACTTTTTTATGTAATTTGACTTTTACCATCCCCTTGGGGGATTACGCTAGGGAGTTGAGGTCAAAAATTTTAAATGCAACCCTATGTCGTGTGGTACCTCATTTTAAAGATCTTTTCTCGGATGTTACTTCTTGGCAGAGTTCCCAAACGGACTTTATTACTGCCAAGAAGTTCATGGTGGCCAGTCTAAACAACTTTTAACGTAATTAGTAAGGCAGTCACTGTTGGTCTGTTACCAGAGGCGTCGATGCCGAAAATAAGTACATACGGTATTTGACAGAAATAATTTAATTGATGAGCGTTGCCGTGATTGTATGAAATAAAAAAAAACGGTTGAGTGCAAGTTCGACTCGCGCATAGAGGGTTCCGTGAGACATACAATATTTTGAATTTCTCACAGGACGCAAAAGTCTCAATAACTATGGTAAGGCTAATGCTTGAATAAATAAGAAGAAGCGGCCATGCCGGAAATATGTCAGTGCGTAATATAACTGATTAGTAAGGCTGGCACGGTTGGTCACAATGTCACATAGTTATGTTCAAAAAAGTAAGACGTCATAAAATCGTACAAATATGTTAAATACGTAGTTGTAGTTTTACTATTGGAGATATATTCTTGAAAGTGGGTAGGTTTCAATGTAGACACCAAAGTACATCTCCTGAAATTTCGTGCGCATGTCTAGCCCTCTTAGTTTGATTGGGTGGTACGCATTTGGGTCTACTGCGCAGATGTCAAAAAACAAAATATAAAAACGACAAATGAAGAAGTAAAGTTGGAAAAAAGTTAGAAAAAAAGTGCCCCATAAAACAAAAAATAGCAGTGCAGACTGGTAGGTACTGTATGGCACAAGAGGTCGACTAATGGTCGACTTTGTGCCCCGCCTGATTATACGATTTACGATTTATAATTTTTATAGGCTTGCCATGTAAAAATGCATTAAAATACGGGAGTTGCGGTAAAATGTTGCGGTTTAATGACTTTTAAAAGAAGAGGCCACCCGGCATAGGTTTGAATTCAAAATTTTTGATCTCAACTCCCTAGCGTAACCCCCCAAGGGGGTTGAAAAAGTCAAATTGGATAAAAAAGTAGATTTATTAACCAATAAGATACAACTAAAATTTGGTGTCTCTATCTTTATTAATAGTAAAGATATTTGCCCATGCTAAGACTTTTCAGACACCCTGTATGGTATTTTCTTATCTCGCACTTTTAAATAACACAATGTGGGCAAATATAAATATTTGTATTTTATTTGCACATCGAATCCTGATTTTATTTCGCAATAGGTTAGAGCCGTCTCTGGATTTACCCCCGTTTGGAAAGCTTTAGTCATCATCGTTTGCCTAGTTGCCTACCTAACTCCTAACCTTGTTTATTTTTGTGGAATCGTTTGTGGAAAGTGGTATTTAGTTTTTAAAAATGTAACGCAGACATGCAATGTATCACTATGTAAATAGAAGAAATTGGTAAGTAATTACTAATTATTCTATAAACATATATTTTAATTATATGCACACTTTACACAACACAATAGTATCATAGACTAAATAATACATAGACGAACACTGGCGTGTAACAAAAATGGACCAAAAAGCGGGCATCTATTGAGACATTTTGAGGGTTTAGTGGTTTATGGCTTAGAAATTTGTTTGTCCACAATCCATGCGTTTATAAGTACTATATAGATATATGATGGTGAACAAACAAATTCCTAAACCATAAACCAGTAAATTCACATAAATGTTTCAATGGATGCTTAAGCTTTTTTTACAACCGTATAGATTTTTTGATGAAATACATGATGATGATTTTAGGTACACTTGCTACATAAAATACATCAGGCAAAACTCTTAAAATTTATTTAAACGCTTTATTTTGCACTTTCTTAGGTTTTATTTAAATCTTATTATAGTTATTAAGTATATCCAAATGACAATCTTATTATGCTCATACTCATAACCTTTCTCATAACCATAACATAACCTTGGATGAATAAAGACAGTCCTTGAGGTAATCCTGGTAATCAGGTTATAAAACTTCACTTTAAAAAGGTTGTAATAGTCCAGATTCATACCAAACTATTGCCAAAGCCAATTATTTAGCTACAATATTATTGTCTAAACTAATAATAAAATTATTATTTAATTCAACTGTCTAAAATTTTTTTAAATTAATAAAGACAAAACGTCAACTACAGTTACAGAAGTGACCGGTAGGGGCGTAGAAGTTATCGACTATGGCGGTGTTGCCGTATCCCCTTTTAAGTCACCTTAATTTGAGTCGCCAACACGTTCAGTGTAGATTGCCCATAACACTGCGTGACGTAACTTTTTTGAGTGAGCAAATGGCTGCTTTTGAAACTGTAATAAATTATTCCGAAAAGTAAAAATTTTTTTTAGCTAAATTATCCCAGTAATTTTCTTCAAAATAGCATTTTTGGGGTTGTAATGACTTCCTTAAATGATTTATGCAATAAAAAAAAAATGTGCATATTCCTTATTAAGATCTTATAGTTGACCAGTTATGTTTTGACAGGTTTTTGTCCTGTCATTGTTAATAAGTCGTCATTAAAAACTTATGAATTATTGTGATATTTCAGCGATTTACTCAGTTTCCAAATGATTTTCATCTTGGAACGAGTTGCTGTAATGAATTTAGTTCTATTATTGCTGAAAGTACGTACTAAAATTGTCATTTTCTTGATAAATTTGCGAAAAAGCTCAGAAACAAGTTAATAGTATAAAACTTAGTTGTCTTATTCTTACACTTGTCAGTTTAAAACTTTTGGTTGTCAAATTAGACCGGACTAGTGTTGGAGAATCTGGCTGGTCTAGAATAAATTTAACAGGGTTATATGTCATATTTTTCAGTTTCTATTTTTATTAACGGTGATAATCTCTAGTCCTTTCATCAAGCGCTTTCAGATAATTTACGGGAAATGGTCTAAATGATAAATATTAAAGCCCATCTGTCACAAAAGAATACCAGTTCAATGAAGAAAAGAACACAGTCACTCTACATTTTTTAAACTTCAAATAAATTTATTTTAATCAAATCGCAAAGTAAAGCACAATGTTCCGACCACAAAAGTAAAAATAAAAAGGCCATTAATATTCATTTCCGCATAGAGTCGACTAAATTGATTCTCTAAAAACAATTTCCGCCGAAGTCGAAAACGTTTTAACCGCTCTTTAAAATTTTAAATTACCTCACTCGGCTAATACTTATATTTCACGTCAGATCTCCTCGTCTCATCTACATATGTTCTAGTCAGCTCCGTTTTGTTTCTGAAAAGGACTTATTACGAATGCAAAATTTCCCATTCATATTCAAAATTTTATATCCCACTTCTGCCGCTAATTTATTCTGTTGGTCTTGCAACGTTGCCGACTTTTTTCTTATAAAAGTTTAAATCTGAGATGTTCAAAGGTCATTATTTCTTTATATCTTTTGAAATAAATGTTTGTTTATTTTAAAGATGAATATGCAAAGAACAACTATAAGAGCTATATTCCAAAAAATCCTACTTATTGTTAAGAGATTATGATGTGTATAGCAATATAGCATATACATTTCTCCATTAGGAAAGGTTTTTATTATCTTTTTAGAAAAGTATCTGCTTCTGTTAACTTTATTTTTCTTTGTAAATATGGGGGATAATTACTGGGGGAACATTTTCGAATAATTACAGCGAAATTTGCCCGCTGGGTATCGAAAATTTCACTTTAGGTCCTTATCAATAGTAACTATTGTTAATAATGTGTATTTTTTGTTCCCTATAGGTCAGTATCTATAGTAACGATTGTTAAAATTGCGTATTTGTCATTTTGGCATACATCGAATTTTAACAGTAGTTGAAATGTCGCGTTCTGGAAACGATTCTTTAAGTTTAATCAATGTGACCGAAAGTAAACCCAAAAATACAATACTGAATCATCAGTATATAATATATATATTAGTATTATGCATATTGATGTCTGTTTAAAAATGGAAATATCAGAAAATGTTAATTTTGGTTTAATAAACGTTTTGTCATGCGTTAGATAAGGAATTACGTGTTATACTGCAGAACATGCTAACAAAAACATCATTTTTTCATATGCGGCGTCACGAGCATTTTTATTTCTGTATTGGGCACTTCTAACGTTCCATAAACAATCATATATATATATATATATATATATATATATATATATATATATATATATATATATATATATATATATATATATATATATATATATATATATATATATATATATATAATGTCTAAAAAACTCTCCATTTAATCATCAGACCATCTATTCGGAGCCGTTTTCTCCTTCAACTACTACAGCAATGATTTGCAACCTTGTTTATACGTCAAACTTATAGTTATACAGTTTCCAACATGCAGGAAAAGTAGACCGGCGTGCATGCTAATTTTGCCTGTACAAATAAGTAGTTAAGCAAGTACTTGCAACTCAGTTGACATTAAACAAGGACTTGCAATCAAGCACTTGTGAAACGAAACTTGCATAACGTAAACGCGCTTTTACTGTTGGTCAGTCCTTTTTTATCAAATGTAATGTTTCTTATCAACAAAAACTCCTAATTCTTGGAAAATAATCAAGAAAATAAACTAACACTCGAATTTACAATACACCAGCCACAAAAACACTTTTATTTACATTATTTATATGTATGTATTTACATTTTATTTATATGTAATTTCACAACCAATCGCGTTTTAAAAGTTTCCAAATTTATACAAAAATTTGTAACAGAGAATCCTTTTTTTTAATAAAAACCAAAATAAATGGATAAAAACAACCACCATAAATATTTAATTATTAATGTCGAGAATACAAACAAATATTTCAAGTTTGTTTGGATTAAGCGCATATTTCTTATTAAGATTCCTTAAATCTGGCATCAGCGCCTTCCTGTCTATCTCCCGAACCCCGCTTCTTTCATTTCTTGTTATATCTCTTTAAGGAATCCGGGCTAATTCCTCTTCCTTGTATATTTTAATAACTAAATCCAAATCAAAATATAATTTCAGATTGCTTTCGGCCCAATTTGGAGGACTGCCGTGTTCGGATTAAACACTAAGTCCGCCGAATTAAATGTATTTTTGGCAAAAATAAGATAAGGGTGTCTCTTGTCTTGTCTTTTGAATAAATCCGTATAAAATATTAATTAAGAAAATATTTTGGCAAACGGAAATTTTGTTATTTAAAAACGATTAGGTCGATTAGAATAAAAAGTTTTGTCTTGTGTAATCTACTTTTTAATCAAACATATTATAATTTTTATAAAATAAAAGATATATATAATTTGCCGACTAACATATTAAACTATTCTATTTTCTTTAATGCATTTATAATTACTGATTATTTTTTACAAATCCTGACATTACCTAGATCTGCAGAAATTAAAGAAGTAAGAACCTCAAGATATTTGTTTAAATATGTATAATTAACATAGAAAAATATATAAAGGTACAACACTTAAAGAGTTCATTTGGCCTCTAACATAAATTTAGCAATCTTTGCAAACGCGGCGCGCAAAACCAGCCGCGTTTGCAAAGATTGCTAAATTTATGTTAGAGGCCAAATGAACTCTCTAAGTGTTGTACCTTTATATATTTTTCTATGTTATGTCGTTTCGGTGACTATACCGAGGAAAAAAATCTTTTCTATGTATAATTAACTGTTATGTGCTAATAAGCTTCAAATAATGTTTTTCTTTTCATGTATCTTACGCCACACTTCAACAGTAGTAAATCATAACCTCAACATTTGTGTTCAACCTGTCGATAGGATTTATTGTGCTATAAAAATAAATGTATAGCATACTACGTTTACTTGAGTTTGGCAAAAATAATATTTACTTAAAATGTTTAATTAACTTTGTACTATTTTCTTCTGATTTCGGCTATTGTTGGCACATGAAGCAAGAGTTTGTTTGGGGCACTTGCAGTGGCATTTTTGCGTATAGACATAATACAATACTTAAGGGGTAGTTTGTGATAAATTTCGTTGTCTAACAAAAATAATTACACACAAATTACACTATAATCAAGAAATGAACACTACGCAAACAAATATATCTATATATATCATGGATAAACGATTCCGCTTAGGTATGGCAAGTATAGGCAACTCAATGTACACTGGATGATAAGTTATTAAATTTAATTTTTTGTTTCGAATTTTTTGACAGGCACGTGAATAATTATTGTAAAAAATACGATGGATCAAGTGCCTGTCAGAAAGTCCTGACTTAAAAACTTGACGTGTTAGGGAAATTTTATTGCCTGATTCGTAATCAGCGACCAAAAATATACCGCAAGTAATTAAGAAAGTCTCTGAGAGAAAATCATGTCGAAGAGTATTATTACCAACGACAAGATCAAGACTTGCCGAAACCTTACTAATCAACTAGGAGATCTAAAATCATTGTAGTAAATCATGGGGTTAAATTGTATAGATAAACAAACCAGCCTTAATGCAACAATTAAAATTAGGTATTTAAAAAGATAAATTCGCACGAGAAACCTAAAGAAATGAACAAACTTTCGTAATGATATTTCTCTTATATAGAATAAATTACAGCCTTTTATCCTAGTCAGAGTCAGCTAACATACCGTATATGTAATATTCCGTTGAATAATACCCTTGTTTTCGGCTATACGTTTTTGTCCAGCAGGATGGGAACGTCCCCAAAGAGCCAGTTGTCTTCATCAGCTTGTCTGGTGTATTAACGATGGTCTAGAGGAGGTCCCCGTTGTCTCTCTCCTGGTCCCCGACACTCGTTCCATCAGCATTTGCGAAGACACCCGAGCGCGGGGACAAATCGTACATTACGACAACACGTTACAGTGTAATTTCGGGTAGAATAGCCTTAATATCAGTTTTGTAATTTTTGAAATTTTGAACGTTTTTTCCTGAAATGTATAGAAAGAAGTTCGATAATTTAATACACCTTTTGAAGCACAATCTTATTTAACTTGGTACCCTCGCGTCCCCTAAAACTACACGGAAAAAACTACTTGCGACAGGCAAAAAAAATCTGATTTGTGTTCTGCGACCTAAAAATAGTAGGAAAAAATTTGTGGAACAAATCGGTGGTTACAGTATTCCAAATAATTACCAAAAGTTCATTTAAGCATTTTCAATTTGTGTACATACACAAATTAGTGAGTAATAAATAGTAATTTTTGTATCTAGGGCGCGAAATGCTACTTTAGTGATTGAGATCTAATTTTTTTAACGAGGCGCAGCCGAGTTAAAAAAATAGTCGAGATCACTAAAGTATTTCGCGCACGAGTTGCAAACAAAATTTTTTCTACAAACGTCAAAATATGTATACTTTTATATTGCTTCCACGTCAAAAATGGATAGTATTTCAATCCCCAAAACTCCAATATCACGAGCTGAATCTGAATTGTCTGGCTTAGGAATAAATATTGGTTCGTGTACTGGCTGTACCACTAATGTTAACTGTAAATAATAAATAAAATTAGGTAGTGTAAAATTTTGTCATACTTTGAAAAGTGTTAATTATTGTTAAACATTTAGAAATAAATGTGGTTTGTAGACTAAAGCGCATTCCTTAAATTCCTTTGATAGACACAGATCCGCTGGCCAACGTATAATTTACACGCTGTGCGCGAAATACCTATTTCGCACACTACTTCGCGCACGCGGGGTCATAGTAACAGGAAAATGAAAAAAAGTGTCACTTCGCATATTGTTATCAATGCGCGAACCTTGTCATTTTTTGACGTTTGTAGAAAAAATATATTTACCTCTATCTGTGAATCCTGTGATTCATTATCATTTCCTCGATCAGAATGGTCTATGTCAATTTAAACAAAAATTAACCGAATTGAACACTTCTAGTGTGAAAGCGACTCTAAAGGGCAATTAAATTTATTATTTGATTAAAAGTTTATAGCAACAGGCTGTTAGATAATCTCAATTTATTTATAACAAACCTGAGCCCAGCTGAACAAACCTGAGAAAACAGTAACCTTAGTTAACATGAAGTTTTTAATAAATTTTTAAATGGACAAGTATTCCGGTTACAGCGTTTATGAAATTCTACCACTTAGGTATTGTTTTTACCGTCATATATACTTTGCGAACAAAAAGCTTTGAACATGCATCCCAATTCAAAGACAAACAATGCGTTTTGATATGCGTTTGCATGTCCAGCCCGGGGTGTATATTCCGAATGTTCATTACGTCAATCGTTTAAAAATGCAAGTTACGCAATTAAAATTATTTGATTTTGTGTCGTTATAACTTTTTGATTTGAACACAATTTATAAAGGAATGACTTTCCGATTATAAATATTAAATTTGGAAAATCAAAATGAAATAACGTACCGGGTGAGTCAACAATTGCGCGAAGTATTTATATACCTTGAAGATAGAATTTGTCGATAATAAGATGTTGTGTTAAGGTATGGTTGGATATTCTGCACATTTTAAATATATTTTGAATTATACAGGGTGCGTTCAAAAAGTTAGATTTTTTTTACTGGGGCACACTGTATTTGAATTCTACGTGTAATTTCATAACTTTTTCACTATTGGCTTAATATACGAAAAAGTCGTGGTTTTCAAGATAATTCGACTTGTAATGAAAATTTAGCATTTGCAAACAACTCTTTGTTGTGAAAATACTACTTAAATTTTGACTCCAAGCGATTCATAATTTGTATCCCGAGTAAATTAAGTCAAAAAACATATCCACAATGAAATATTTGACAACTCATTTACAGGGTGTTTTATTTCTAGGTCCAAAGTCAGAAAATTTTAATTGCCGCTTTTATCAAATGGAACACCCTGTGTACCTTTTGCCATCTTATATCTCCTAAAAAGCTTTTCACATTTTGTAAAGAATGCCCTATCCCTATCTCTAATAGTTTTTAAAATAAATTGATTGACATTTTAAATACAATAGATAATGGGTACTTCCCTTCGCGGTAGAAGTAAAAACCTGTAGGTAAGACTAACTAAATACAAACATATATGTATATCTTTACATTTACACGTAAACGTAATGAACACGTTGTTTTATATTATATATTAATTCATTTTTGGCAAAATTCATTTTGAGTGTAAATAACTGGAATAACCTTTAGAGTAAAAACGCTTGACTTTAAAACCGATCTGATTCTTAATGTCATACACTAACATTATTTTCATTTGCTTTCCATGGCTACTGAGATCCGTTGACAAAAGACGCTACAGCGAGAACAGAAAATCCCGAAAAATCAAAATATTTCAAAAACTGTTTGAGATAGGGATAGAACAAAATGTGAAGAGTTTTTGACGAGCTATAAGACGGCAGAAAAATATATAGGGTGCCCCATTTGATAAAAGTGACATTTTTTAATAAGAATTATTCTGACTTTGGACCTAGAAATAAAACACCCTGTATATGAGATGTCAAATATTTCATAGTGGATATATTTTTTTGACTTAATTTAGTCAGGATACAAATTATGAATCGCTTGGAGTCAAAATTTAAGTAGTATTTTCAGAACAAAGAGATGCTTGCAAATGCTAAATTTTCATTATCTACAAGTCGAATTATCTTGGAAACTATGACTTGTTCGTATAGTAAACTAGTGAAAAAGTTATAAAATTACACGTAGAATTCAAAAATCCATTCAAATACAGGGTGTCCCATTAAAAAATCTAACTTTTTGAACGCACCCTGTATAATTCAAAATATTTTTGAAATGTGCAGAATTTCCAACCATACCTTAACACAAAAGCTTAGTATCGACAAATCTTATCTTCACGGCATAAAATTACTCAGCGCGATCGTTGACTCACCCGGTACAATATCTTTTATTACCTTACAAGTAAGTAACCAGTACCAGTTACAGAAAGATTTACTTAAACTCTATAACTTATCTTCATAACTTCCAAGCTTATACGAAATTCACAAGAACTAAAATTCCCTCTTGCACAAAAAGTCCATACATTTGCTAAGCCGATACATAAAAATGGGAACACATGAAGGTGGGAAAAACGTAAAAGTGAATAAAATTTGAAAGCTGTAAGTGACCAACGGCGCCCTGGAGAGTTTCCAAAATCTTATCATATATTGGACCTGCCACGTGATATTTCAGAAGCATTATTTCTTAGCATAGTATGCCTTAGAATACGAAAAGAATGCGAATACATAAGTTGGTAAAAAAATATCGATGGTGAAATTCCTTCGGTCTGTAGGTAATACAGGGTGTTATGAAATTCACTGCATATATTGAAACTAGTAAATCCTGGTATGAATGGGTAAAATGAGTCTGGGAAATTAAAAATACTTTGGATTATTTTCGGTTTTCACTAAAACTGATGAAAAATATCGCGATAATATTTAAGTTTGACAATGCTCCGGCTAGATCATTTGTTTTTTTATAATATTAGAGCCTATGACGTCAGGCTCTTTAGAAGACTCGGATACGGGCTGGTATTTGGGCATTTTTTAAAATAAAAATATGTGCAATTTGAGGGGGGAAAGTATTGGGTATATCTGTAAACTACTCCAGGAGTCACCCATTCCAATATATGCAGTGAATTTATTAACACCATGTATAGTAAAAATGCAAAGAAGTCAATTGTTCGCCAGTGCAATAAAATATCATCAAGCTGTTTTGTCTCTATCAGCTAGACACTCTGTGCTAAAAAAATTAAAGTTATGGTGAAAAAATTAAAAGAACGTAAAACATACGCGTTAAATATGTTTAGGCGAAAACTGCCTAATGATCGACTCGCGTGATCTACAGGTGCCAGCCCTAATGATTCTGTCGAGCATTCTAGTTTTCTAAGGGTAAAAGAAAATCAATTTACCTGTAAATGGCAGGTATATTAACTAATTAAATGCCGTATCACATATGCCCCTTGTTGGATTACAAATGGTTATTGTAGATAGATTTGTTATGACATTATTGCATAAATTATGAGGTATTTATGTTCTTTGAAGTTGTAACATGCAGACAGAATGATTTTTAATTATTGTATATTTTGTTTTACGACACGCTTGTCTTTTAGAATATTACCTCGGAATTCACTAAAAAAGATTAAATTAAATTAGTATCTACTGGTTTAAAATCATATTCTTCCAATATGGCCTACAGGCTGCTATGAGGCTACAGCCCTCTCAAAATCCAGTTTTAGTTACAAAGTTTTCCCCTTCCAACGTACACACTCTCTACATTTCCCAAATAAGACCTAACCTAGAGTACTGTTCCCACTTCTGGGAAGCGGCATCGCCTTCGACACAACGTCCTTGATTCTACCTAAAAAAGAGCCAATTGACTCATCAATGGCCCAGTCGTCACAAGCAAACTACCTTCTCTCGATCATCCTTTTTCTGCCGATACTTCCACGGATTTTGCTCTAGAGAACTAACCGATATAATTCCCCCCTCAACTGTTCCTAACAGAACAACAAGAGGCGCGTGCGCGTTACGTATGCATCCCGTTACTATAGAACAGCTAGCTAGAAAAGCCTAGAACATCCCACTTCTTTCGCTCATTCATACCTAGGTTTTCTAGACTGTGGAACAAATTTCTTGCAGATGTGTTCCCTTCCCCTCGACACCTGCAATCCTTCAAATCCCGTGTCAATAGATTACATATTCCTTCTCTTCAGATGCCCATGGTACGTTAGTTAGAATTATGTTTTCAATAATCACGATTCGACCTCTCTCAAACCCCATAGAACTCCAATCATAAATAATTGTACCCATACTTTTCGAATTAAAGCTAATATTTTAAACCAGCTTTTGCCGTATATAACAATTCTAGTTCAGACCTTCCAATAAACACATTATCCATCCTGCAAGACAAATGTAGTGGAAAACGTGGTCCATAGATCACGTGACCAATGAGCCAATCGACTCTACATGTGTGCAACGCGAATAAAAAGGCCGACATATCGTTTCTTAGAACGAACGTGTTCGAATGTCTCTGTGCCCTCTAAAAATATGTTCAATTGTGTGACTCGGGGGAAATTGCCTATTCTAGTGGAAATGGAAATTATTATCCTATGGTTTGTAAATAAAGCTTAGATTTTGTATGGAAAATGAAGTCAGATTTTCTATATTTAACGAGAAAATTGTTCAAAAAATTAAAATACTCACTATATTTTACGTCAATGAAATAATGAGCCGACACCAAACTTGATAGGTAATCGAAAAAGTGTTATTTTCCAAAATAAATGATTTTTTCAGTACGTACAGGGTGTCCCATTTTGGGCACTTTTGCGGGGTATCTCCCTTATTTTTAAAGATAGAGGGTTGCGGTTTTCGCGACATTGTGCTACTTTTTGATGAAAAGAAAGATGGCATAAAAATGTTTTTCATGGCCCCCTTCGTTTTTGACATACAGGATGAAATTGATTTTTTTCCATTTTCGGACTCCCCTCGCATTTCAGTTATCTTGTAACTTATAAAAAAAGTAAAAATGGATCCTACTAGAGTTTTCTACGTAGAATCGAGTAGCGTGGTTAGATTTTCATCAGATGTGATATTTTTCGATATATTAACCAAACATATGTTTTTTTTAATGGAACACTCTGTATATTTCTTAACCATTACGTTTCCCCTTTCGAGAGCTTTTCAAAAATATATAATACTTTATAGTTATTTTTTGTTTTAAGTCCTTAAATCGAACTATTTAATTTTAAGCTTTAATTTTGCGTAGTTGGCCGTGTTTAACATGTGGTTTACAATTCAATTATTTAGATTTAAAAAAGAAACTGGTTAAATCCTGTATTTTCATTAATTTATTAAAATTGGTATTATTTTTAACCTAAAACACTACTTGTTATCTAGATATATAGAAAATCCTAACCAGAACTAAAACTGCTTAGTTTTTAATTACTTATTATTACTTATTAAATTAGTTGTCTTGAATTATTTATTAATAGCAAATAAAAGACAAATTTAAATACAAAACATTCAAAACTTTAGGTAACGAAAAGAGCTAGAATGGATTAAATGGACTAACTCTTTTCGTTACCTAAAGTTTTGTATGTCTTGTTTTTAAATTTGACTTTTATTTGCTATTAATAATTCAAGACAACTAATTTAATTTTCAAGTGATTAAACACTAAGCAGTTTTAGCTCTGGTTAGGATTTTCTATATATCTAGATAACATGTAGTGTTGTAGTTTAAAAAATAATACAAAATAATACCAATTTTAATAAATTAATGAAAATACAGGATTTAACCAGTTTCTTTTTTAAATCTAAATACCTGAATTGACGTTAAACCACTTGTTAAACACGGCCAACTACTCAAAATTAAAGTTTAAAATTAAATAGTTCGATTTAAGGGCTAAAAATAAAAAATAACTATAAAGTGTTATATATTTTTGAAAAGCTCTCGAAAGGGGAAACGTAATGGTTAAGAAATATACAGGGTGTTCCATTTAAAAAACATTTATGTGGTTAATATCTCGAAAAATATCACATCTGATGAAAATCTAACCACGCCACTCGATTCTACGTAGAAAACTCTAATGCGATCCATTTTTACTTTTTATATAAGTTACAAGATAACTGAAATGCGAGGGGGGTCCGAAAATGGAAAAAAATCAATTTCGTCCTGTATGTCAAAAACGAAGGGGGCCATGAAAAATATTTTTATGCCATCTTTCGTTTCATCAAAAAGTAGCACACTGTCGCGAAAACCGCAACCCTCTATCTTTAAAAATAAGGGAGATACCCCGCAAAAGTGCCGAAAATGGGACACCCTGTACATAGAAGAGTCGATTTCCAATAAAATCGAAATTGCTAAAAAAGTACAAGGATCTCTTGGGGTTACCACGAGCAAGGCAGCAATTTGTTCTGTAAGCATACCCCAGAAAAGTATTAATGACTCAAGCAGTGCATTTTCAATAACTATTAACATAAATATTAATAAGTACCTACTTAGGTAGGTATTGTAGTTTGTTTAACTTTCCGTTGTCAAATATCTGTTTTACAATAAAAATGCGTTAAAAAACTAAACATCATAATTTCTTTTAAAATAACCCAATAGTGACTTATATACAGCTCACTAGTGAGTTATGAATAATTTTGTATGTTGAAAATCTCATCAATAATATACACTGTATATGAATGTGTTGGATAAACAAATAAGCAAAGTTATTTTTTACAAACAATTTTCAATTTAAAAGCCTGTAATCACGCTCAATATTAAAGAAAATAATTTTCTTGGTCTAAGTAACTTGCACAGTCTACTAATAAACAAAAGCTTTTCACCGGGATAAAGTAATTTAAAACCATCAAAGCTTGCGATCTGCGATGGGCATTGAGCCTTAAATTTTCTAAAAGCCCTGTGTGACGAGGCGGCCGAATAAGACCGAGTTTTCTTCTTAACTTGTCTTAGAAATCTGAACGCGTTTCCGGAAGAACAATGGACTCGTTAATTAAGAGTTCTTTTGGAAAATTCGAATTCATGAAGCCGTTGCTGCTACTGCCCCGACGGCGGCAGAATGAAAGCTCCACAGTTCAGTTTTGGGCTTGTTAAAATAGTATCCCCAGACATATGATTTGGGAAATTTACATTAAATAAGCACTGACTTGGCTTTTTTGTTTTCTTTTAACCGTATTTTTTAAAAAGTTTATATAAATATTAAATTAATTTTTATATCTTTTGACAATTTTAAAGCTGAAAGAGAATAAGGAATATGCATTTAGAGAGCGGAATATATGCAGTTTACTCATACATATATGCAAGATTTACATATTTTAACCCATTTAATAAAATAATGCATATTTTACTTTAAAAATGCATTATAGCATATTATAGGATTTTTAAATAAACTCAATTTTAAAACTCCCTACCTATTCTGTCCACTTTTATGAGCACATCGTAAATCTAATAGGGGTTTAGGAATTTCCAGATGTACCTATTGTCAGGTACCAGCACCAGCCGACGAATTATAGATGCATAATAAGAAAAACATCTTGTTTGCTAGTTCAGTTATTAAATAGACCGCATTGTGAAAGTATTGCATGGATGCTAATATTACTGATTGTGTTTATAAATAAATATTGAAAACGCCGAAAACTTCTTTATGGATAAAGTGTTCCAGGTAGATCAACACGTCAAAATAGCATTGCATAAAGCAAAACGTCAATAAATAAAATCAGGAAAAAAAAGCTACAAAATCAACAACTAAGGGAATGTTTGTAAAAATACTGTAACCACTATATCCCGGATGAGTCAACATTAAGAAAGAAAAATGTGCTTTCACATTTTTGTGTTTGAAACCGTAATCCAAGAAATCAAGGTCGTGCTAAACGAAAATAATTTCTACATCATTGTTTACGAAAGCACAGATGCCTGTGGTCGCTATATCGTGCATCTTATGATTGGATCCCGGAAAGAAGATGAACTAAGAAAGCCATACTTATTTGCATCAAAAGAGTTACATAAAACTATCAACGTTACTATAACTAGTTTCATTCAACAATCTATATCGGAATATTTCTTGCCCAATCACATTCCAGTTGAAAAGTGTTTTATGTTTTTGTCCGATGCTGTGCCCTATATGGTAAAAGTGGGGCAAAATCTAACAATATTTTATCCCAATATGGTTCATGTTACTTGTCTGCTACATTACATACTACTCCATTAAACCGGATCGCTGGATTAGTCAGAACTCAGTACCCCTTAGTAAATAAATTAATTTCAAATATAAAAAAGTGTTTTCAAAAGCACCCGTAAGAGTACAACTATATAAGGAAAAATTTCCAGGAGTTAACTTACCTCCGGAACCCGTAGTCACCCGCTGGAAAACATGAATAAAAGCGGCGATATTCTACGCAGACCATTTTAAAATAATTAAGGAATTAATTCTGGATATACAAGATAACTCACAGTGTGTGGCGCAAAGTCAAGAAATTTTTAAAAAAATCCGGCACATAAAACAAACTTTACCCAAACAACAAATATTTTCTACTTACATCACAGAAGAACGATTCGGGTTAGGTCAGTTATTGGCAACTGAATATATACTCGAGCACTTAATCCTTAAGAACAATGTTCAGAAAATCATAATAGTAGATAGTAAAATTCGCTGAAGACTATTCTTAGGGTAAAACATTCAACGAGACATCTGTGCCTCAACATTTATTAAAACCTAAAATGTAAAAACCTCAATAAGAAAAAATATGTCCCATTTAGCCTTACAAATTCCACTTTCTATCAAGCCAATGTGGCTTGATTGACAGGCTGACGCCACCGATGCCGATGCGATGCATTCAAATTGACTAGTAAATCAGAGGGCTCGACCTCAATGTTATTTAGTTTTTGCAACTACCAATGGCTACGGTAAACATTTTTACGTGTCCTTTACCGTGAGCGTTAATAGTTGAGCTAATCAAGTGGAATCTAAAACATTTAGAGCATCATGCATAAATGTACAGACTACAAATTTAAAAGCGCCAATTTATATACAAAAACGCTTTAAAATGCACATAGTCGTGTTACTATATAAACCCCACTCTATCACAATAGGAAACAGTGAACAATGGTCTACAATTTTCAGTATAAGTATAGTGAATTTCTCCGTTTTACGTTTCCTTGACCATGAGTGCTTGGTTGAGTTGCCTTTGGATATTTTTGCTCCCAGCTATTGGCAACACTGCCCCAGATGTCAGTTATAACTAGGCACCGGATTCTCTTATGAGGACGTAAGAAGGACATAATTAACTATAAGCGCGCATAATTTTTGAAAATATAGTAATCGTTTATGAACTAATAACAACCACATGGTCCATTTACTTGTTCTAACACTCAAATTACATGAACTGCTTGAAATCATTAAACTGCGTACTGGCTTGAACAATTTGGCGCGAACGAACAGTTTTCGCGATAAACTCGCTTTGCGTGGCAGGAAGCAAGATTGGGTTTTGGAGGCGTTGAACTGAACACTGGCACCCCAGTCTAAGAGTAATTAAAGATTTTGGGAAAGAGATAGTTGCATAGATCTGCTTCTATTATCCATTAATTCGAAAAATCGAAAATGAATGTTGGAGTGTGAAGTCCATTTAACGTGTATAAATAAAGCACGGTGTTCCCGGGCAGTTCCATACCTCTAGTTAGAACATGTATTTATGTATTACATTTACCGCAACCTTGCAAAAACTTTGTAATCGAAGCTGCATTAAAAAAGCTGGTTTCATTTGCGGGTAGATTGATTTGTGCTCGAGCGACAGCATATTGAAATATGCACCCCTGGTTTATTGTTTGGGCTGACACTCTTCCAAACCTGATCTTAAGTGGTTCTGTGGTTTATTAAAAACTGTATAATCTACGCCAAATAATAATTCAATGAAGATGAAATAAAATACTTCTAAAACAAGTATAAAAATCTGCAAAAAGCTTTCCTCGCGAAGTGCAGGTCGACAAATGGATCAAAACTTTGCCGGGCGTATTTCTAAGGAAAAAGGACAAAATACCCTTGGTAACCCTAATTGTATGGCTTCCAAGTGGTTGTGGCAGGGCGATATCGGGTACTCTATGATCATATTATTGTGATAGTGGGTCCTCTTTGAGACTGACCTTTTGACTTTAAGTTCAGTGTAGTCCCAGAAAGTCAATTTCTGGTTCTTTTGCAAAGTGGGCATCATGTTATGGATTATTCTTTATTCTTATGATAAAAATTGTGGTGCTGAATGAACTGGCAACGCTGCACGAGTTTTGCTTTGGTCAAATCAGAATCGAAATAAAATCCGTTCCATCAATCTCTTATCATTGCGAGTGCCTCTCCGATGTTGCCGAATGTAAAAAATGGCCAGATTGTATAATAATATGACTTGGGGTAATACAAACTCGTTACGCCTTAGGTATACAAAACAGAAATAGTCAAACTCCACACAGAGTTTAAAAAATACCCTTTCGACATGGTTAAATTCGGCACATGAATAATTTCTTATGCTTCTGCTTGCGAAAAAATTCAGTTATGTAATCTTTTTAACAAAATATATTTTTTTACATAAGAAAAACATACGTAAAGATGCATGAAAATGGTCGAGCGCGCGAAATAGATCGAGTAGCCGGAGAGAAGCGGAGCGAAGGGGAGCCAATATTCGCGCGCTCGGCCATTTTCACGCATTTTTACGTGCATATTCAACCGGTTTCGTAGCATTTTATGGAAAAATTAAGATATACATATTGTTCAATTAAACTTGTACTTTTCAAATCCGTTTCAGTAATTAAAATCAGACGATCCATAGAGCATCCAGACCTGTTGCAAAATAGTGTGTTGAAAAATTAAAATGACGATTGTGGCAAACCTAATCGTCGTGCAGCGTCGGGGTTTTGCACACATAAAGTACCTCTAACTTACTACTTTTCCCAAAGTTTGAGCCCTCTATGTGTAAAAATGGCAGATTTATGAATTTTACAAAAAAACTCTTAATTTTCAGGTTTTTCTGGATTTTCTCCGTTGCTACTTATCCTATCGGGACGATCGACCTCTCATTTTGTTTGTATTTTTATTCTCTACAAATCGTCCATTTACATCATTAAGATTGCTTCATTACTTTCCATTTTATAAGCAAAAAACTAAACAAATCGCGTTTTTTTGCTGAAAAATGTTTATAACAAATAAATGGAAAAAATTTCAGAGTTGGAAGTATAACAGCAATCATCTACGGAACATCTTTTAGATGATGGCACAGACGGTTTTCTAATGGTATTAATGTCACGACAAATCGCTCTATTGCTTGGCCTATAGTACAAGTTGTACAATCTTGGTTGGTTCAACCGTTCGAACGATAGTTGCAACGTGTGTGGCGTTGTAGTTCTAGTGATCGTACGACGCGATGGTATCGTACGGAAGTATAGCATGCTTACAAATCTGTAGTAAAACTCGCTTGGACATACGACAAGTTTGAACGTGTGTGTCTAGTTATCGACTTGGTGGTACGATATCATTAGTTAAAAACAGAATTGTAGTGCTTTGTGGTGAGATTTTTCTATATTGCATCTCCCATAACTGTATTTTGATTGGTAATTGCTGGCCGTACTAACTCTAATAATGTGTTGAATGAATGATCGTCCACTCGTAGGTAATTTTTAAAATCTAATGGTTCCTGGGACGTAATTCTTGAAGCAAATTCATATGTGATTAAATAGCTTTGTTTTGGTTCAAATTTAGAACTGCTCTAGAATAGTTCGTTACTACGTTATCGAATTTTTCATGTTTTATTTTAGCCAGAACTGAACTGTGGTATTTTCGACTGCAAATATTAACCTACAGTAATTTTCTTATTTTAGTATAAAGTTTATCAATCTGCAAATGTGCAACATAACTGGAAGCCTGGCAAACAGCCCTTCTCAAAAACTAGGTGGGGAACCATGTAGTTGACGAGATTAAGAGTAGCCCTAAAATCTCCGATTGCTTTAAAATGTAAGCAATATTATCTCTTCCTTATTTCTAAATCTATGGTTTATATCACTAACTCACACATATAAGGTTTGTTGTTTGTGATACATAGAATATTTAACAGTCTCCGACTAAAATGCGTATTCGTAAATTTTTTGCTTGGTTTCAGTCGCAGCATTTTTAATTCTCATTTACGATTTTGGGTCCAGTGTGCCAATCAGACAAAAAAAAGGCAAACAACCGCCGAAACTTTTTTCATCCGGAGGCTTTTAGAAACAGCAAGCACGCTGTTTTAAATACATTATACTCAATGGTTAATTGAAAATCCACTTTAAAGTTATGCGCGGCTTCCGGAATTGCAATCAACGATACAATTTCCACATTTTTAAATCTAATTTTAATGTAATGAGTGGATGCAGATACAAGGGAAGGGCGTCGGAAAAAGGAGCACGTAAAATATAGAAAGAATGCTAATTAATTATTCCGAGGAGTTGCTCGCGAAGGGTGATTAGCATGCCGGATTTAGCTGAGGTTTCGAATCGCGGGGACGGTGGATTAACAATTTTAAATATTTTAATAAAAAATACTGGTGGCTTTTTTTTGTCTCTTAAAAATGCAGTAAATGATAATTTTGCATAATTGTGTTAATATTTTTTGTGTTAAGGCCGGGCATTCTATGTATAGAGTTCTCTATAGCATAACCATTTGTCTTCTCAAACGGATAATACAAAAGTGTTCCTAATACGCTAATTTATGAGGCAATATGCATGCAGTCCAAATATATCTGAAATATTTTTTTTGTATTCTCTGCATAAATTACATATGTGTGGCGCTTGTTTTGACCATTCATTTATTTTGGTTTTTATTAAGAAATAAAGTATCTTCTTTTACAAATTTCCATTGCTAAACGTGATCCTTGTGGTTGTGACTTACATGTCATGTCAATGAAAGTGCTATTAGGTATACTGTAAGTTAGAGTGTTGTGTGAGTGTTAGCAGTGCCGTAGCTAGGTGTAGGCAGAGTAGGCCTTTGCCTAAGGGCGCTGGTGGCAAGGGGCGACAAAAGAGTCTGTAAGCTAATTAGGCCTTATTATAGGGGCGCCAAAATTCTGGCTTGCCTTCAGTCAAATTTAGCCTAGCTATGGCACTGCTGGCTGCAAACAATAGAGCTAGTGGTCCTTAACTTACATTATAAATATTAATCTGTATATACATATGTCTAGTTTTAGAGAAATTATCAAAATTTGTTAGCAGCCAAACTAAAGCAGCTTCGCTTTACTGAGAAATGAAGAAATGCATTAAAATTCGATAGAGAGTTTCATAATTTTAATTAATCAAAACGGCAATAATTTTCTAAACTTCATTGCCGAGAAATATGTGGAAAACTGAAACGGCTTGCAATTGAACGCCACTGGATGCAAACTATAGTACTAGTAGTCATTAACCAATTTCATAAATATCCATCTGTTTATATTATTATGTCTAGTTCTCGAGAAATTGTAAAAAATATGTTAGGTAGCAGTCAAATTTGTGGAAAACTGAAACGGCTTGCAAGTGAAAGCCACTCGATGCAAACTATAGTGCTAGTAGCTCCTAACTAAGTTTGTAAATATTAATCTGTTATATATGTCTAGTTTTCAAGAAATTGGAAAAAGTAAGTTAGCAGCCAAAGGGTATAGCAGGATAAGCATGACGAGTTGGCCCCCAAATGGCAACCTATATCGAAACTTATGTTATAGCATCGGCTTGATGTACGAACAGGATTTATAATATGTTTCGCCGCCGGACTCCGCTTTGACCTTGAGATATGGACAAAAATGACCGCACGCATGACTATCGTTCAAAGAGGCATATCTTGAAAACTAACTAAGCTAGAGAGGTAAATCCAACGCGAGGCCTCAGGTAACCTTACAGAGTATAAATATTTTTTTTGGATTTAACGAATAATTACACATATGTTTAAAAAAATAAAAAAAAAATTATTAATTTTTTTTCGTGTTCCCTCTGACTTACAATCACTAAAATAATATATGTTGTAATCCTTTATATGCACTAGTACCCATAAAAAGTGCGTTAGAAAAAAGTGGTGCAACACTTCGAAAAAAAATAAAATAATATAAGGATACAAACTTGACATAGGTCACATACAGGGTGTTTTCTAATTGAATGTCAATATTTAAGGGGGCGATTTTTGGGTCCGTTTTAACAAGAAAACTTCATATGAACGTATGTCCTAAACGTCTTAACTGTTGAGATACAGGGTGGTAAAGTTTTCAAGAATAAATAGTTTTTTATTAATATCTGTAATACCACTTCAGATATTTTAATTAAATTTGGCATACATGTACTATGTATCAAGAGGCATTATTTAGTGTACCAAAATTTTTTCTATTTCCACCAGTGGCGTTCATACGGAATTTCACATGCCTATTTTGGCAGACATTGCTGGTACGCCACTGATTTCTCGTAAAATTAAAAGTATTCCTGAAATCCCCAAGCATTTGCAAGCAAATTTGAACTTTTGAATTTCTTCAATCCGATGCACGGTTTTCGCTTAAAAAAATAAAAACCTTTTCTCTGCATGATCATAATCATAACAATATCGTTAATATGACAATATCACCATGCAGAGAAATAGATTTTCTTTTTTAGATCAAATTTGCTTAGAAATGAATAAGGATCTCAAAAATTAACTTCCTTCTTCATTTCTAAGCAAAGATCTAAAAAATAAAATCTATTTCTCTGCATGGTGATATTGTCATATTAACGATATTGTTATGATCATGCAGAGAAAAGGTTTTTATTTTTTTAAGCGAAAACCGTGCATCGGATTGAAAAAATTCAAAAGTTCAAATTTGCTTGGAAATGATTGGAGATTTCAGGAATACTTTTAATTTTACGAGAAATCAGTGGCGTACCATCAATGTCTGCCAAAATAGGCATGTGAAATTCCGTACGAACGCCACTGGTGGAAATAGAAAAAATTGTGGTACACTAAATAATGCCTCTTGATACATAGTACATGTATGCCAAATTTAATTAAAATATCTGAAGTGGTATTACAGATATTAATAAAAAACTATTTATTCTTGAAAACTTTACCACCCTGTATCTCAACAGTTAAGACGTTTAGGACATACGTTCATATGAAGTTTTCTTGTTAAAACGGACCCAAAAATCGCCCCCTTAAATATTGACATTCAATTAGAAAACACCCTGTATGTGTCCTATCTCCTTATATTTTTTTTCGAAGTGTTGCACCACTTTTTTTCTAACGCACTTTTTATGGGTACTAGTGCATATAAAGGATCACAACATATATTATTTTAGTGATTGTAAGTCAGAGGGAACACGAAAAAAAAATTAATAATTTTTTTCTTGATTTTTTTAAACATATGTGTAATTATTCGTTAAATCTGTTTCGATATAGGTTGCCATTTGGGGGCCAACTCGTCATGCTTATCCTGCTATTCCCTTTGTAAAAAACTGTAATGGCTTGCAAGTGAATGTCACTGGCTGCAAAACAATATTGCTAGTGGTCCTTAACTTACCTTGTAAATATTAATCTGCTTATATGTCAAGTTGTCGAGAAATTGGAAACATAAGTTAGTAGCCAAATTTGTAAAAAAGTGAAACAGCTTGCGAGTGAACGCCATTGGCTGTCACTGCCGTAGCTAGGTGTAGGCAGAGAAGGCCCTTGCGTAGGGGCGCTGGTGGCAAGGGGTGGCCAAATCAGCTAATTAGGTCTTGTTGTAGGGGCGCCAAAATCCTGGCTTGCCTTTAGTCAAGTTTAGCCTAGCTACGACACAGAGTGTTAGAGCCTGTCAACGACTTTTGCAAAGAAATTGTTTTAATTTCTTTCGTCAAGGGTTGCGTTCTGGTGGATGATTTTGAAAAATTACTTTAAATGTCGGAGATATATTGGTGGTAGGTAAAATAATAGGTAATTCGCACTCAAAACTTCCTTTAGAAATGTTTTTTTTTATTTCATCGAATGATTTTCCTAGATCCATTTTTTCTAATGCGGATATGAATAATTATGGGAAAGAATCAGTCATCCAATAATATGTCAAATTTGTTAATGGTTTATATTTATATTTTTCCATAAGACTTTTATAGCCCTAAGTTTTACCTAAAAACATCGAAGTCTTTAAAATTAATATACAATATCATTAAAGGTAAAAAAACATTTAAAGAGACATAAATCCCAATCTTACGAAAAAATTCGTTTTATCGGTCGTAAAAATTGCCGCGCTCAGTCTGTCATCTGTCAAATCATGTTCTTAAAGTAAAACATCAAAAAGCCAACAAAAATTAATGGTTTCGCATAAAATGCAGACATTTTATTACGGGGAGCTTCATTTTGCGGCCATAAATATACAAAGAAGAAGGGTTTGAATAATTACAATATTGTTTCAGTATAATAGGTTTGTTGTTGGCATAAAAGATCGGCACTAGTCCGTAAAATAAACTTGATGTCAGGATTTAGCAGCATCCGAAATGGCGGCGATTATTACCGTTTTATGGTAGTTTAGCCATCAGCGGTTATTTTACAGTTATTTTAGAGCGCAAGGACCGAGTTTATGTGGTTTTGAGGAAATGTTAAGCGTTAGTTGTAATATGTTAGGTGCTGCTTTAAAAATGGCTGTCTTATGTTTTACAGTTTATCTTTATCACATTCTTTAGCTCAGACTTTATATTGAAAGATGTCCACGGTGGGGAGCCGGTGACACTTAAAGTCCCGTCATCGCGGAATCAAAAATTTTTTATGTAAATTGATAGTTAATAGGCATACGAACAAAATGAGCTCGGTACGCCGGGATTCATTGAACCGAAAGTATTTTTAAAAAAATTCATTATTATAAAAAAGCAAAAATGTTTTACCATTATCACGGATCTCAATGAATTGTATCACATTCGATAGGAAATTTTGTGGCGATTTTTGGGTCCATTCTAAACAGAAAACCTCGTATGAACGTATGTCCTAAATGTCTTAACTTTTGAGATACAGGGTGGTAAAGTTTTCAAAAATAAATAGTTTTTTATTAATATCTGTAATACCACTTTAGATATTTTAATTAAATTTGGCATACATGTACTAGGTATCAAGAGGCATTATTTAGTGTACCACAGTTTTTTTCTTTCCACCAGTGGCGTTCGTACGGAATTTCACCTGCCTATTTTGGCAGACATTGATGGTACGCCACTGATTTCTCGTAAAATTAAAATTATTCCTGAAATCCCCAATTATTTCTAAGCGAATTTGATCTCTTGAATTTTTTCAATCCGATGCATGGTTTTCGCTTAAAAAAATAAAAACCTTTTCTCTGCATGATCATAACAATATCGTTAATATGACAATATCACCATGAAGAGAAATAGATTTTATTTTTTAGATCAAATTTGCTTAGAAATGAATAAGGAAGTTAATTTTTGAGATCCTTATTCATTTCTAAGCAAATTTGATCTAAAAAATAAAATCTATTTCTCTTCATGGTGATATTGTCATATTAACGATATTGTTATGATCATGCAGAGAAAAGGTTTTTATTTTTTTAAGCGAAAACCGTGCATCGGATTGAACAAATTCAAGAGATCAAATTTGCTTAGAAATGATTGGGGATTTCAGGAATAATTTTAATTTTACGAGAAATCAGTGGCGTACCATCAATGTCTGCCAAAATAGGCAGGTGAAATTCCGTACGAACGCCACTGGTGGAAAGAAAAAAAATTGTAGTACACTAAATAATGTCTCTTGATACATTGTACATGTATGCCAAATTTAATTAAAATATCTAAAGTGGTATTACAGATATTAATAAAAAACTATTTATTTTTGAAAACTTTACCACCCTGTATCTCAAAAGTTAAGACGTTTAGGACATACGTTCATATGAAGTTTTCTTTTTAGAATGGACCCAAAAATCGCCACAATCCTATCGAATGTGATATAATTCATTGAGATCCGTGATAATGGTAAAACATTTTTGCTTTTTTATAATAATGAATTTTTTAAGAAATACTTTCGGCTTAATGAATGCCGGCGTACCGAGCTCATTTTGTTCGTATGACTATTAACTATCAATTTACATAAAAAAATTTTGATTCCGCGATGACGGGACTTTCAGTGTCACCGGCTCCCAACCTATAATTAGATATACAGTATGTCGAAGGATGGAGTAGACAAGAGGATAAATGGACTAAAAAGTAAAAGATACGAAAAAAGGTCATTCTCTATAAAAATATTTGCTTGCTTTAAAGATAAGACTAACGATGCCAAAAATTTGTTTATTGTACAGGGTATGCAAAAAATACAAAAACGTAAAATTTGGTTAGGAGTAAAGCTGCTTTTTTTTTAATTTTAATGAAATACGTTAAATGAAAAAGTTGTTTTAAATTTTAATAGAATTCTTATTCCAGATGTTCAGTAAAAATTACGCTTTTAAAATCAAAATTTTTCTAAGTCACATTGTCACCTTCTTTATTTGTTTACACCTTTGATAACTGTGAGTTATTTCTCAAAATAATAAAGATGTTGTCTTTAGAGCAAAGAATATTTATAATCCCAAATTACAGAAATGGCGAGAATAATTTTATTGTTATCGCTACGTTGTTGAGAAGATTCAAGAAAAGTGTACAATTATGCAGAAGCAGAATTTCAGTACATAAGTTAGTAATCAAATTTAAAAAACTCGATCCGTTAGTGATTTAAAGAAGATCAAGAAAAGGTACGATGAAAACAATGCTCCTACAGTATTAATTTTGCAATCTGGTGATGAAAATCGTAATATGTCTTAAAGAACACGAGCACGAAGTTTACAATTGTGTAAAAAAGTCATATTCAAAATGTGTTTAGGGAAAATAAAATTTGTCCTTTTAATCCAGTTTTTAACGAAACTTTGGAAGATGGGGACAAAAACAAACTACAACACAGACTAACAAACTTGCTGATAAAATTCTAAGTAAAAGTGCGATTTCCTCGGGGCGACCATGATAGGCGTTCGTCGCTCGGCGATGATCGTGAACCACTGCTCAATGGCAAATCAATGTAATCGTCTCCCTCCAGGGGGCTATGTTGAGCGACTTTGCCATTAGCAGTGGTTCGCGATCATCGCCGAGCGACGAACGCCTATCATGGTCGCCCCGAGGAAACCGTACCTTAAAGGTACGGTTTCCTCGGGGCGACCATGAGGAAATCCCGTCAGTCTATTTTTTCTAAACCATTTATTAGAGTTTAATTTTTAAATTAAAAAACCTGCAATTTCGAAAAATGTGTTTACAAAACAGTGCTTTTGAAAAAAGTAATTAGTGTAAAATTTTAACAAGTAATTAGGCAAAACGCAGTGACAAATTGAAATGTCACTGTTTGTCGGAAATTCCTTGTAGAACCAGAAAAAATTCACAAAAACGAAAATTTTAAAAATCCATTCCTGTGCCAGTCGGTAAGTTGGAAAAGTCGCAAATTATTGTTTTTCTCGTTTATGCTTGATTCTTTTTATTTAAGAAAAACGTTCTAGGCAAAAGTTGTAGTGCTCGTTAAGCTTCATTTATATTATATGTTATGGACTTCGAGACAGAATTTTTATAATTTTTTGGCAAATTTAAATCGCCGCCATTTTGAAACTAGTTGACCGATGTGGCCCATCTACGAACTTGTCCGAGATACAAACCCAAAATCTTTTTGTGCCAAATTTCACTTAGATCGGTTAATAATTTCGAATAAACTTCGTTATATATAGCAAGATCTCTGCAATAGGTACATTTCTGCAAAATCTACCTAAAAATTACTCTCTGTACCCTATTTTCATTGGAGCCCTTTACCCGAAACCGATTATTACAACCGCTAAGCCGTCACTTGAAAGCGATTATAAAATGTCCGGAATTTTGTGTACTTGTGCCGTTTGGCCGGACTCTTGATGTGGTCTCTTTGATTTCAGGTGCTCGACGAACGCAGCAGGACGACCGGGACCGTACGAACTGAAATCAGGTATGTAAATAGCCCTCTTTTTGATTTATTTTTGACAAAAAATCGTCACGTATGGCCTTGTAAATGACTGTATTTTATGCTGATTTACATTTCTGGTTTTTTATAGCCTTTTAGAAAGATCAGGAATTTGGCGCTTATTGCAGGTTTAATTTTTTTTATTAATTTTAGAATTTAAGCTGCCTTTTTAAGTAGGTTGTTAGCTGCAGTAATCTTATTTTTATTGAGTTCACTTCATACAATAACATCAAAAATGTTCTTATCATAGATTCGGCTTCTTCGTACCTAGAGAGGCCAAAATAAATAATAAAACTTCTTGCCTTCAGTGGCGGATTTTGGGGGGGGGGGGGCTGACGGCGCCCCTCCCCTTAAAGCCTTGTGTCCAAAAAGGAATCAATAGCAAATTTTATAAAAATAAATATTGTGACATTAACCATTTCTATATATTATAAACAAAAACAAACATTTGCCGTCCATATAAGGTCATTGAAACGAATTATACCATAAAAATATGAATATAGATCAATACTAATATGTTATATAAAAAATGTAAGCCTTTTTTGGCATTTTTGATTTACATGCTCTTTAATTGTTTCTGACAACATTCCTCACATATCTCACTGCGATTTTATCAAAATTTGCGCCGGATCGTTTTGACTTCTAAAGGAAACAAATAACCAAATAGTTTTTTTTTTCAGAAAACATTCTTCGAAAAACAGCTTTTTCGAAAACGGATTAACCCTTTTCAAAAATATTTTCTCGAATACACAGATTTCGAACGAACATTTTTCAAAAACTGTCCTGACAGCTTTTTTAAAGATGATTTTTGAAACATTTCCTTGAAAACACACGTATTTTGGAAGTACATTTTTTCAAAAATATATTCAAAAACTATTTCTTAAAAAATAGGTCCATTTTCCGAAAATATATTTTTTCGAAAACAGTATTTAGAACATTAAGTTATGAACTCTAGTAGTTTGGAAAATGTTAATGAAAAAATGATCCTGAACAAACCTAAACACACCTTTTTTGGATTTGATTCGATTTTCTTAGGCTTTACATGTTACTTTCTCGTAAATTACTTTCTCAAAAAGCCGTTGCTTGAAAAAATTAATATTCGAAAAAATTTAATTTCGAAGATGTTCTCTGAAAAAACATATTTTTAAAAAGTGCTTTAAAATAATTGGTACTTTCGTAAGTACCCGTATATCCCCTCCATTAGCAGAAGATATAAATAAAAAAATGCTACAATATTTACACTTTCATGTTAATTAAATAATTTGATCTGTCGCGTGTAAGTTAAGATTACTAACTGTTCTGTTTTTTTTTATCAACAAACATCTTTTTTGATGTTGAATTAAGCAAATTTTTTTGAAAATGAGCTTCTTTTTGGTAATGGATCTACACAATTTTCTCGAAAATATATATTTTTTTAAAATAATCTTTTAAAAATAATTTTTGTAAATTTAAATTATGAATTCCACTGGGACATTTTTATATCTATACTTTATAAAACATATTTTCTTTAAAAAATGTAATTTCGAAAAGTGGTTCAAAAAAATCTAAAAGTTAGTTTCCAAAAAAAAGGTTTGAAGACCACCCTAGTTTTTAAATAACTGTATTCGAAAATATGTTTTCGAAAAAATGTGCTTTCAAAAAGTACCTTTTCGAAAAATTTTCGTAGATCAGTATAAATGGAGAGAAGGTATAAATAAAAGAAATTCTAAAATTTTGGTGAGTTAAGATGACAAACCGTTCTGTTTTCGCAAGAGCAGGTTTAGATATTTCGTCCATTATGACATAGTGTACAGGGTCTTCCAACGAGGACTGAACAGGGGCTCATTTTTGAGCTTCCTTGTATTTAAAGAAAAATCTAAAATAGCCAATCGATGTACTTTTTCCTGCAGAATTCAAAAATGAAACCAAAAATTTATTTGAACCAGAAACAAAAGAGTTACGCTATGGATAAGGTGTTTTTTAAATGGAACATAGATTTTTTTATACGATTTTCGGAAAGAGTGATTTTTTTTATGTCCGTTCTGATTAAAATATTTAATATTGTGACAGCTATTTTTATTAAATTTTAATGTTTTATCCAGTATAATTTAACTTCAACCTGTTTGAAACATACACTAGGTAATAAAGGTAAAATCACCTTGAAATCCTTCAAAGTCAAAAAATGTAAATTTGTCAAATTTTTTGACTTTGAAGGATTTCAAGGTGATTTTACCTTTATTACCTAGTGTATGTTTCAAACAGGTTGAAGTTAAATTATACTGGATAAAACATTAAAATTTAATGAAAATAGCTGTCACAATATTAAATATTTTAATCAGAACGGACATAAAAAAATCACTTGTTCCGAAAATCGTATAAAAAAAGCTATGTTCCATTTAAAAAACACCTTATCCATAGCGTAACTCTTTTGTTTCTGATTCAAATAAATTTTTGGTTTCATTTTTGAATTCTGCAGGAAAAAGTACATCGATTGGCTATCTTAGATTTTTCTTTAAAAACAAGGAAGCTCAAAAATGAGCCCCTGTTCAGTCCTCATTGGAAGACCCTGTACATTTCTTGGAAACCTAAACAATAAAAAAATAATGTCGCACGCGAATTTCCTCATTCTTTTTGGGTAGCTCGAGATAACGTTGCGCCCCCCCCCCCTCTTTAACGAAATTCTATATCCGCCCCTGCTTGCCTTTACCCCTACCTTAACATCAATGGACCTATTCAAACTTGGACTCTTCCGGATAGAAATAACTTAAAATATAACACATCATACTTTTTTAGGTTAAAATTTGCATAATTTTCCACAAATAAAATAAAATCGTATGTTACCCTCAATATTTTTCTATTTTCACCCCTTTTACATAAATTACCGATCGTAAATCTTACCGAAAGCGTCGTCCGTCGTCTACTACGGTGGGGTGCACATGGTTCTTATCGCCCCCCAACGAGACTTTCGACAAATTAGTCATCAGTTTTGCTAGTTTCCTTTCCGTTTTCGTCCTTCTTTATACCGAATTTAACGTAAAATAGTATTTATACGATTGCCGTTTTTAGTCCAAACTCAAAGTACCAAAAACACGCTAATGAGTCTGTTTCGCACTATTATTTTGTGAAACAGAAGTAGACGTCATGTAATTTACCAAACCTAAGTCAGTTTTTCTCGAACACTATCGAGAAAATTATTGAAGAAATTTAAAAATCGCCATGTTTTACATCAATGAAATACTGAGCCAAACGGTGCTGCTGTCAAATTTTTCAGTTCACTTGCCCACCGTATAATCGAAAAAGTGTATTCTCCCAAGAGAGCAGGCATTTGTTCTTGTAAATCTCGCGAACCTTAAGAAAGATACGAGGGTTTGACGGCGAAGCGGAGAATTTTACAACAACGGCATTGTTTCTTAAAATACAATGATTTTTTAAGGGCCTAACCGAGGAGAGGTAAATAAAATAAATTCTATTACGAGTACGTTATTATTTTACAACTTAAAAATAAAATATTATTAGAACTGCTTTAAACAGCATGTCGCCTAGTAGTAGCAGCTAATAATCCTAAAGGAGTCAAAGAGGCTTTAGAACACCGTATATAGTTCAATTTATGATACAAGTCGTGGTTTCGACATTTGACAATCACAGATGATATCAAAAATTGATATTGATTCCTTTGAAAAGTCCCTAGATCAGTAGTGGGCCGAATTAAGCTGACACGACAGGCCGCGTCGTTTTATTTTCGTTTGATTCTGGTGTTTTTTAAGTGATTCTGTGGGTGTTTGGTATATAGTGTGTGTTTTAAACATTTTACTTTCGGACTTGATATATTTTAGGGACTAGATTTTCTTAGTGTTTATTATTTAAGTTGAAGGGTGAGTACAAGTCCGGTCCTGTCTTTTCAGCCAACCTCTAAAAGTAAAATAGACCAGAATTCAACAGGGTGCCATAAATGACAAGTGACTTGGCCACCATATTGCGAGATCTAAGAAAAAGTTTACTGTAACGTACATATATCTCAAAACCCAGAACACGAGAATTAGCACGAATACATAACTTCCACAACAGATTAGAGCATTTATATGTAGATTTCATCTCCTTTTCTTTTTTTTCTCGTCCTCTTCCTGCCAAATGACCTTTGTTGGTGAATCTATTTCTTGTCCTCTTCTTACCTAACCTCACTTCTTGATGAACACCGGCCTTCTTTTTAGTCCGCCGTACTCTTTGCAGGAATTCTCTATAGAAACCGTTGCCAGGTAAAATCAACACCTTAGAAAACGTTGCCTCAGCAATAGATTTACTGAGCAGATAACATGGCAATTCCCAGATCGTTCCAATTAATCTATGCATCTTATTACTTCGTGAGACCTAATGGTTGCTATGCACGACAACAACGCTCAGAATGAATATATCTTAACATAGACAAGAAAAATTTTTGTGAAATGGAATGGAAATATTGTTTACTATCCCACGACGATCGATTGGTTGAACTTCTCCGTGCGATCTTGTAGCGATCCCATGAGCAAACCGAAGGTTTTTGAAGCATTGTTTGATGGATCGGTGCCGCCATGTTTGGTGCCTTACAGCACCTTCCTACGGCAAACTTTAGTTTAATCTTGAATCTTTAGTATTAAGTATCATCGTTACCTATTTTTGTTATAAACATTTAATTGCAGAATTGTGTCTTCGTGGTAGTCTAAGCTGGAATCTTTAATATTTTTGGCTGATTATAGGAGACAATTTAGAGTCCACCCATTTTCCCAACCGGCGTTCATAATTGTGATTCTTTTCCCCCTGTTTGAAGGAGCGTTGTTTTGGAAATTGTCACTGGAATCAACCCGCTTTTTTGGGAGTGTCATGGGTGTCGAACCAAGTTGCATCCAAATAAACGATAGGGCGATTTTCAGCTCTGGATCTTTTTATAGATTGTAGGTATTCAAACCTTAATTTTCGTAACCTTTGAAACTAAATTATAGTTAATCTTTTATATATTATTCGGTATTTAAAACACATCTTAAGCAATATGTTGTAGAGGCTAGTTCTGTTACACGATATATTCATTTTGTTGGCGCTTAAACGTGACTTTAAAGAAGAAATGTACGTTTATTTTACCTATTTTTTCTTGGAACCCTTATTTAAGGAGAGTACGACCCTGCGTCGTCAGGTAAAAAGGACACGATTTATAACTGGCATTGCGAAAATTGCAAGAATCAGACGATATATCTTTGAACAGACTTCACTTATGCTATTGAGCACCATTGCGTTGGGAAACTTAAGAATAAGTCTTGACATGGTCACCGACCTGGAAACATTGTTTCATTTAATATTAAAATTTTGAAGTGTAACATGGAGTATGTGATGTAGTGCAGATGTCAAATAGCAACTAAATTCTTCGCTGCGAGCCAATTTCTTTTCCAGTGCGACGTTCTGTCCTCTCAACGAGTTGTTGCTGCGGAAGATCATATTGCCCGCCCAAGATATCTGCAACTGGCAAAGGAAGATGTGGTAAGAAAAGTTTAAATCTTGTTAACGAAAAATTAAATAGTTTTTCAAAACTGGTTTACAAACCATTGGCAACGTTGTTTAAGCCTTCCCTTGCAATCTTTAAATTCTTTTGCTGGTTACAGATATCTTGAGTAGACTTATATCTCGTTTTCTTATATCATGAAATTAGCCCAGTTTACAAGAATATTTTTGACGGTATAACATAAACTAGCTGACTATCTGCGGGTAGGAGTATTTATACATTCGCCGCCGCACTTCCCGGCACGCGGTTTTTATTGTGCTACGGCGGCAATATGTCACGTAGCCGAAGCGTAGCAGATAAACGTTATTACCGGCACCGTTTCGCTCACGTACCTGATTCGCTAAGAGCAAAACTGCCTCGAATTGTGGCTCGATTTACGTGTTGTTTTGCTCAAGTTTTAGATTACAGGTAGTCAAACAAGTCCATTTTTAACAAAATAAAGATAACTGCAAAATAAAACGATAGTTTTTCGGCCTCTTTAATATTCTGTATGATTGATTAAGTTGGTCAAGAGGTAATTTTTCTCAAATGCTGCTCTACTAGTCATTTGATTTTATTTTTAAATAACTCAAAAAAGTCAATATTGTAGTCTCGAATTATTGCTAAGAGAGGTAATTAGCTCCTACTCCTACAATTCTGTTTTTTTTAACAGTGTTGTTCAGTTAATTGCTCCATGACTTACCTACTTACTGACTTACTTATTCCTTATGCCTATCTACTCGTACGGCGTGTGAGGCGGGACGAGTCGTTTTGCGATGAGCTTCGTTTCCATTTCTTTCACATTCTTTCTGTTTTGTACTAGTCTATCGTTGTTTTCGAATTTTATTCCTCTTCGTTCTGCTGCTTCCCTTATTTCATCTTGCCATGGTCTTTCTCTTTCTCTCTTCTTTGTTGTCCTTGCTTCATATACTTTTCATACTATTCTTGTCTCGTTCATTCTCTTAATGTGAAGAAGTTGGTTGTCCTCTACTATTTGGTTTATCGGTTTTGTGTTTAAGTTACTTCTGAATGTTTCGTTTTTAATTTTATCCAATCTGATCTTGTCCTAAAATAAAATAAAAAACTTTTATTTCCTCTGTGACTTACACCGTAAGTGTGGGATATTGTCATTACAATTACAATAAATACGGACAATAATACATTTATAAAAATAGACAATAAAAATAGTAGGACAAACATCACTATTCTAAGACATACATTATATACACTATACAGTCATAGAAATACAGTCCTATCAGTTTATTTTTTATCAAACAAAAATAATTTTTGTTAAAACATTCCAGTTGTTTAAAATCTATAGTTTAGGTACTCAGTGACAGAATAAAAAGCATTTCTCATTAAAATACCCCTCACAGTCGAGCTAAATTTTTTTTGGTGACTCAACCGTTTAATCTCCATTGGTAATTTATTAAATAGTTTAATTGGTAAGACCAAAGGCCTGTTGGCTACAGTCGACAATCTGTGACGAGGCACATCAATATTCAAATTTCGTCTGAAGTAATATTGTTCACTTGATTCCCGCGTCCGCGTAAATGTCTCCAAATTAGTTTTTGCGTACATTAAACAGTTCAATATAAACAAAGAATGGAAAGTCAGAATGCCAAGTTACGGGAAGAGTTCCCGACATGAGAAAGTACGTTTTTTAAACATCATGGTTCTTATAATTCTTTTTTGTTGAATAAAAATTTCATTTACCCTAGTGCTGTTTCCCCAAGCCAAAACTCCGTAGCTCAGGCAAGAGTGGACGTACGAAAAATAATATAATTTTAGAAGATTTAATTCAATTTTATTGCGCAATTGCCAAATGACAAATCAGTAGACAGCAAGTTTTTTCAGAACAAAATCAACCTGTTGGTTCCATGACAATTTTGAATCAATGAAGACTCCCAGAAATTTGGCGACACACGACTGCTCAATGGTTTTATTATTCAATTTAACTAATAAGCTCTTATTCAAATCTTTAAGACAAAAATAAATCAACTCGGTCTTACCTTCATTCAGAATCAAGCCATTTCTCTCGCAATATCCCTGCACTAGGGAAACTGCAACACAGGCACTCCCACTTAGGTCCTCAGTCGTAGGTCCTGCGCAAGCCACCGCAGTATCATCGGCAAATAAGGAATTTTCCGTAGGTACCTCATTTCTATTGTCGTGATTTTCTGTTTGTGTTTTTTGATACTTGTTTAGGATTCTGATGCGTATGTAAGGATGGGTATTGCAACCTTTTTATATACTTCGGCTTTTATGTTTTTGGGTATTTGTTTACTTCCTAGAAATGTATGTTTTATGATGTTGAAGAGTTTTTCTGCTGCTGATGTTCTTGCTGTAATTTCTTCATCTAGTTTTCTCATGTGTTGATATTACTCCTAGGTACTTAAATTTCTCCGCTGTTGACCGAGTCGTGTGTTGTGACGTCATCGAGCCTCAGCCAACGTGAGCGTGGCATCTCAAACTTTGGATAACGATAACATTTTTATTTCTACAGACAATTAAGAAAGAAAAATACAGACCTTTTTATATTTTGAGGACTATTTATTAAGAGAAACTGAAAAAAATTGAAACTTCCTAATTTGAGTGACCGGCAAGATCGCCAGATCTTAACTCCCTCGATTATTTTCTTTGGAGCCACCTTAAAAGTAAAGTTTACATGACAAAACCAGAAAATTTAGAGGAACTTGGGCAACATTTTTGGTTTTAGTCAGGTTTTTCTAGGCCCTCTTGTGCCTTTTTTATCAGCAATAAACCAATAAAATCTGATTTCTATATATCAATAAAATTGTTACTTATCTATATATAATATCATAAAACCATTGCCTTACAGACTTGCATATGCTCATAAATTCATGTTATCCCCATACTAGAATATATCACGGCAAGCAAAAACCCACATTTTCGGAACGCGCACAAATCAAAAAGCGATTTTTGAATGACGTTCCCGTAATTAGAAAAGTCGACCCGCCCGACACTCCAAAGAAAATATAGTGAGCCCTCGAGATCGTATTTTACTCTACACTGCTTCGGTAAGACAGCATAAATCTGGTTATATTTACAGACAGGTTCATAGATCGGTCCGAGATATCGCGTATGGTGGATTTCTTAAGATTTTCTTCTCGCCATATATCACACGGTATATCACGTCGGGCCGATAAATCAAGTGGGCCGCGCCAACGATTTTACCAGGTCGCAGGCGGCACCGACATCTCAGCCGCCTTGCCTGCTCGATTTTTGCACTGCCACCGAATTTAGGCGATATTTTAACCCTCTTCATATCGGGAAAAATTTATTTAGCGTTTTATTGGGCCCCTTTTCAGATACGGTTACTCTTTTTACTGATTTTGAAATGGAAACAGACGGATTTTTTCTTATCTGTCGAGAGGGTAATACGATATGCATTTTACCATAGACTTTAAAAAATTTACTGATAGAAGGTATATTTTTTTTAAATAGCTTAAGTTGTAACCTAATGTATCCCGAGGATTTTCTCGTTATACTTTTACCAAGTAATCTAAATGAGCTGACCTGGGCACGACAGCTGTTATTAAGGTATTTTCCAACAAGCAGTCCGTACGGTTTTCTGACCGTCCGAAACAATCAGTCATTAAATACACTAAACGCGCCTGTCCCTGTGCACCATGTAATCTTTATCTGGGCAACTCTATTTCTGATCGAAAACAGTTCTCGGACACTGTGATGGAATAAACCTTTAGTCGCTCATAGCATCATTCGGGGGGGGGGGGGGGGGGTCTTGTCGCATGATAGCCCTGGTTTAATACACTTGACGCATAGCGTTGAAATTTGTGCTATCACCTCTTCTTTAAAGGCTTACAAGGCATATTATTCACAATGAAATGAAGGATGGGCCGAAGGACTCGGTTTCTTCACTTTGGACTGTTGATAAATGGATTCCTGACTGCAAATGCGGTCGTACAAGTGTTAAAGATGCGCCCCACAGTAGACGCCCAAAAACTGTCACTGTCACAGAAACTATGATAGCGGAATGTATATTTTGAATGAACAGTTGGGCATGGATAAGCTGTCCGCGAGGTGGGTGCAGCGACTCCTCTCTGAGGAAAAAAAAGGTCGGATACAAATTTCTCCTGAGTATTTGGAGCATTTCCGATGGAACAAAGTTTATTTTAAACGCCGATTTATCACCACAGATAAAACTTGGGTCCCCCATTACACACCAGAAACCAAACAGTGAGTAAACTTGAGCAAACCCAAAAAAGGTGAATTTGTGCAAGTTTGCTCACATTTGCTTAGGTTGGCTCAGGATCTTTTTCTGCCTATTTTATTAACACTTTCTAAATTCTAAACTATTAGACTTAAATTTGTGAAAAAATATATTGTCGAAAAATTTTATTTTTTAAAAATCTCGTCAGGTCTGATAAAATTTGCTCAGGTTATACAGACAATTCAGACAATAATATAAAAGTTAGTTTTGTGGGGGTTTGCGTCAAAACATCATTATTTAAAACTGAACTTTTTGACTAGCTTAATACTTTACCCATTTCACTTATATTTCATAGATTTTTTCGGCGCGAAAGATCACTTGTCAATAACTTATTCGAACAAACAGCAAATGGCCATTATAAACTTATACCGAAAAAAGTGAAAAATTGCCCTACACTTTCCGAACGGCATAACGAAGTCAATCCCTTTACTAATTAATTTCCCTCTTTATTAATTTGCCAGTGGCAGATCGCTGGCGTTTTTATTGCCGTCTATAATTTTTAATGAAAATTTAATCAGAAGTTGAAACTGTCAACGCCATAGTCAGAGGTCATAGGAATCAAAATACTGACCTACTACCCTGCTGGCTGCTGCGAATCGACAAAGCTAATCTCTCACAGTAATATTTAAAAACCGTTAAACAATAACGGAAATTATTTATTTAAATGTTTTATATAAGTATCTGAACAATTTTAATGTTGCACAACTCTAATGACCAAATTTTACAGGATATTCTTTGGGCAAAAGTAAGAAAATAAGATTCTATTGATATAGCTCCGGAAGTGGTTCGTTTTCGAGTTACAGGATTGGTTGGTTGGTTGGTTGATCACGGTGGTTATGTGTAGGTATGTCCTTATCTTTTTTGTACTGGAGTTTCATGGCTTGTTGTGCACCCCTCTCTGAAAACCCGGTTTCTTTGGTTAGATCCAGTAGGTTTCTTCCACGTTTCCCATGCGGGAGGCTGTCACGGCATTAGATTCCTCCAAATAGTTTTAGCCTTTTACGAATCAGTGCTTCGCAGCTGCATGTAATGTGTGAGACGGTTGCTTCCTCTTCACCACATAGTCTACATTCAATGGGATCTTTCTTAAGTTACAGTAACTTGTAAATAAGCATGTCACTTGTTTTCTTGGAGTGCATGTTAAAAGCAGCATTCCAGTGGTTAGTGCCTTTGAAGGGTTGCCTAATGTAGTCCTGGCGTGTCTTTGACCAGGTGTTGTGTTCCATCAATAGCTACATCAGCAGCTCAAAAACATGTCCATCCTGGGTTTTTCCCCAAATACACCCGCGCCTACCCCATTCCTACTAGCATTCTTTAAAATAATCCAACAATGCAAAAGAAAAATAATCCTAATCAGACTGGAGATTCCGGAATTTTTTTTGTACACTAGTGTGGTGGCGAAATATTAAAAATACCAAAGGAAGAGCAACAACTGCTATTTTGTAAAGAAACAATAAAATATAATCTTAGGTTCCCTGACTATACTGTCACCGTATTTTCTAAATGAAAAGTGTACAATTTTCATTTCCTCGGACCGAGGCGAGGGTAACTCAAGGGTGTTTGCCCGTCTGGATTTTGTTTTGAATTTCAAGTATTAATTGACGAATATACGATGCTCTTTCTATTAACTTGACATGTCTTTTTTTTTGGTGTGATATTATTGGTTAAATGCTGTTTAAGCATATACCGTTTGACAAATTTTACTGCAATAATTTCCAAACTGCTCCGTTGCCAAATCTGTATTTTCAGGGAAAAGTATAACGTTTTAATAATATATAACTACGCTTTCCAAATACTTTGCCTGTGCCGATCTTATCTGTCAATCTGACAGCTCTGCTTTCAATACTTTGCTAAGGGATAATAGCAGCACAGGGTTGAACTTAATGTGATTATTAAAATGATTTTTAATAGGTAATAAAACAATTATTTGTTTTAATATTTAGTTGCTGTAGTATTTATTAAAATATTTTTTTAAATTATGTATAAAAGTAAAAGAAACGATATAATATAAAAATAATCTATCATTACAGCTTAACATTAAACTAGACCTAGTTCAGTGTTGCTGTCACTGTCGTCATTTAAATTTATTATTATTGACTATATTTACTATTCTGTACAAAAATATAGGTTTTTTCAGTTTTAATGGTATGATTTACAGAATTTTTACAACTTTCTACTGGGATTTCATTTACAACCTTCTTTATTAACTCTCTGACATTTGAACGTAGAGAAGGAGACGTTTTGTGCTTTTATTCTAGATTTAACCTGGTGCCAAATATTTTCTATCGCGTTAAAAACACAATAATATGGGGTAGTCGCAGAAGGGTATGAACAATTTATTTTGCAATATTGTCACCAACATATTCTTTTCTGATATTAAATTCTTTAAGTACCTGCAGCAAATTAGTCTTCTTATACCTTTCTTCAAAGTATATGTCGTTTTCCAGCATAAATTCCTTTATTTCCGATTTTTTACTGGCTGTATTTGCAATTTTTTTAACTGCCAGCTATGATAGCTCGCATTATCCGTGACGATGACACTGTTTTTAGGTACATTTTTTAAGATGATTTTAAAACCAGTTTTCAACAAGTTCTGCAGTTGTGTCTTCGTGGTTGCCTGAGCTGGAATATTTAATATTTTTGGCTGATAATAGCAGGCAATTTGGAATCCACACATTTTCCCAACCGGCGTGTATAATTGTGATTCTTTTTCCCCTGTTTAAAAATCGTTGTTTTGGCAATTGTCATTGGAAAAAAACCCACCCTTTTTTGGGAGTGTCACGGGTGTCGAACCACATTTCATCCAAATAAACGATAGGGTGGTTTTTAGCTCTGTATCTTTTTATAGATTGTAGGCATTCAGATCTTACTTTTTGTAACCTTTGAGCCTCCATTATAGTTAATCTTTTATTTATTATCCGGTATTTAAAACCCATCTTAAGCAAAATGTTGTACAAGCTGTTCTGCTACACAATATATTGGTTTTGTCGGCGTTCAAACGTGACTAAGGAATCCATCAGTGTGGGCACACCGTTTTTTTTTTGAATATTCCATACACTTTTCTTCGAATAAGGTATCTATAAGTTTTTTATAATTTGTTTTGCGTCTGGCGACAAATGTTTTCTATGAATCTTTTTTGATGTCTCACTTGTGGAATTTTCCAAATAATGCGACATTTTTATTTCCTCTTTTTATTAGTATTTAGCAATTTAGCATGAACGTATCAATAGCGCGCAGAAAACTAGCTTCAATTTTATTTTAACACCTCTTTTTTCTTTTTTCTTAGAATCCTTATTTAAGGAGGGTACGGCCCTGCGCCATCAGGTAAAAAGACACGATTTGTGACTGGCATTATGGTTAAAAATTAGAGGGTATATCGTTGACGAGACTTTATATGTGTACCTAATTTTAAGCATCTGGCAGAATTCTAGAGACAAAGAACTTTAACATAAAAATAATCAAACCTAAAAACGAACACATCTGATGTGCTCATTTTTAGGTTAAATGACGGTTTATTGGATAATCCTCACTGGTTATAGTTAAAAGATATTTGTATTATTACTACTTTCTATATTACTGGCGGGTACCCGCGGCTTTGCTCCATGTATGTATTACCTTAACCACCCATATTTGTAAAAAAAAAATTGTGACGCATTTTGGCGACATTCCCTGTATATGAAATCATAAGGTTTACCGTACAATATTTTTGTACGGTAAACCTTAACACCAAGCGTATGTGTTTCTTGTCATACGTGCGAGAGGTTTTTGGTCCAAGTTGATGTAGCCTGTATACCAGCATGAGAATTGTGAAATATCGTTGTGGGCAAAAAGCCCAGTTGGAATGGAATAAGTAAACGAAATAATTCAATAAAAATCTAAAACATTGTGAAGATAAAACTAGCAACAGGTCTGTCAAAATCCACCCCATCCGACCCCTGTGACACGTAAAAATAGCAGGATAAAGGCGCTAACGACACAGTCGTTAAATTAAAGTCGTCCGGCTCAAAACGGGTTTACTTGAAAACGGCAAAAAACACAATTACTGGCAACTGAAGAGGCCTCAAATAAAAAAATGACATTTTAAATGGTTCTTAATTAGGAAACTAAATCCGACCCTCTTTAAAAAAGATTAAACCGTGTGTTTGTGAAGCGCCGTAATGCCGTTTGAGTGACGTGGGCTCCCTTCGCGAGGGAGAGTTGAAAAAGTGGCCGTGTTAACCCCAAACATTCCATTTTTATACCTTAAATATTATGACGTCAAATATTCGTTATTTAATTTGTGTCGATCCGCCGGTATTACTTTCGTAATCTTCCTGAAAAGGGTTGAAATTAACGAATTAATTTTTGTATTGAATTTTGATTTTCTCGTATTGTTTGAACGAGGGCGGCAAACCAGTTATTACTTATCTTCTTTCATTGTTTAATTTTCTAAATAGATATTCCTAATTTGTTGGCAATATTTTGGTAAGAGCTGGGTATGTACATTATGTAATGCGTTTCGTGTTGTTTTATTGGGAAGAACAAATGCTTGAATACTAGAGACTGATTTGCTACCTCAGCAAGAGTTGAAAAATATCTTTAAAAGAAAAACATATCCCAAAACACATTTGTCAACGAAAGATAATGATGCTTGGGTTTTCTTGGGTTTGCTTGGATTTGCTTGGGTTTTTTGCTCATCCCCAGCACACTAATTTCCTAACTTGGTCCCCTCCTTACTCCTGAATTGTATTACCTCTAGATTACCAATTAATTCAAAAACAGATTACTTACATCTAGTTAATTATGTTTAATATGGAATATGCATGTATTTTTTGTTGCATAAATTATTTAAGTAAGTCATTACAACCCAAAAATGATATTTTAAAGAAAATTACTGAGATAATTTCATTCACCAGTCAAAATTAAGATTTTAACAATAAAATACGGGTATTTTATTGTTTGTCACTGTAAGCTATATTCATTATTGAGAAAAATTATGGAGGCAATTTTTCTGTCAAAACAGTTATGGGGGCAGTTTTTCTGTCAAAAAAAGTACCTGGATAATTTTTTCCGCCAAAGTCATATTTAGAAAAAACACCGAAGTGAGCAAACAATTTTTTATTTTACTATAGAAAAAATAAAAACAGATATCTAATATACGAAACAATATTACTTATTATTGAAGTTCTGGCAATTAAACACGCAGTTATTGTAGTTAATATAAATGGTTTTATTTTCACAAAGGTTCATAAAATTCTCCCACGAATATACCGCATGCATTGAAAATTATGGGCAATTTTTGACAAATCTGCATTCATGTGGTTTAGGGCAAGCAAAAGCATTCATACAGTAGATACGTGCACTCGTACTTTTTCTGACTCGAACCGCATTCATGCGGATTTTCCCAAAAAATTCCGATAATTTTCAATGCACTTGTCACGGAAAAAAATTATATTCATAAAGTGTTTTGCTTAATGGGAAAATAGCACTTAAATCAAAAATTTTGACCCAGCATATACGGGGTGTCAAAAAAAGTAAAAACGGTAAATGCCGTGGAAGTAAAACTATCTTTAATTTTAATTGGTAAAATGTTATTTATAAAACAGATTTCAAAACACTTTTTTAAACAATTCAAAGGTACATAATATATGCATGACCATAAAGTTATTTTGTCAAATTTCATATTCGATCACTTTTCAGTTCTGGACGACAATTTCTTATGTTATTGTACTTTGCAATTAAAATTCAAGATAGTTTTCCTTTCACGGCATTTATCATTTTTTACTTTTTTTTGACACCCCGTATACGATGGGTCAATTTTTTTTACTTGAGTGTTATTTTGTCAACAACCAGAACTTCTTATGAAGAATAACTTTTTTCTGTAAAGTCAAAAATAAAAAAATTCCTCATGTGTTCAGATAGTTTCTGGACACGCTGTATATGATAATTTACCTATTTTTTACTTTTCGGTATAAATTATTACAAAATTTAAAAATCAGCCATTTCAGCAACGGTAATAACGTCACATATTGTCTAATGCACGCGTCTGTGTTCCGTTTTATCTCGTTCCTCGGAATTTTTAACAACCATGTGATCAATCGTGTTGTTTACAACAATTAGTCACGTGCCTGTCGACAAATAAGAAATACTGCCTCGAGTTGCTTATACTCCACACCGAACCAGAATCGTCTTGTGTGATTTAGGTAGAAAATATCTGTTGTTTGCGTAGAATTTGCTTTATGATTATAGTGTAATTTGTGTGCAAATTTTTTAATTAAACATTAAAATTTCGTAAAAATTACTTTATAGGTATTGTATTGTGCCAATATGGAACAATACCATAGCGAGTGCTCCGAGCAAGAACAGCTGAAATCAGAAGAAAGTTTTGCGAAGTTAATTAAAAATTTAACATAAATATTTTTAAATGTTAGTATCGCCATATCCAAGTAAGCATAATATGCTATTTATTTATTTTTATGATATAATAAATGCTAAAAGAAGTTTGAAGGAAAATGAGGTTATGATTTACCCCTGTTAAAGTCTAGCATAAAATAAATAAAAGAAAACTTATTTGGCGCTTATTATCATATAACATTATCTTAAACAAATACCTTTAATCTTATAGTCTTTTAATTTCTGCAGTTGTAGGTAAAGTCAGGATTTGTAGAAAAATACACAGGGATTGTAAATTGAAACCCAATCAAACCCAATCAACTTTCGGCAACGAAAAAAATTAAATAGGTTTGTTAGCTCGCAAATTTTTTGATTGCCCTTGTGGTCATTGTTGAACAGTCTTTTTTTAATAAAGGTAATCTTTCTTATACACGACAGCGCCTAATCTTCGTCACAATCAAGAAAATAAATTACCACTCCACTTTACAATACACCAGCCATAATAACACTTTTATTTACATGTAATGTGACGTCACAATCAATGGCGCCGCTTTTTACAAGCCTCGAAATTTATACGAAGATTTGTAATAAAAAATATTTTTTTGTTAATGAAAACTAAAATAAATGGATACAAACAACCACCATATTATTTAATTTATGTAGAAAATGCAACAAAATATTTGAGGTTTATTTGGGTAACATGCATATTTCCTATTACCCTGAACAGGTGCCATTAAACTTCTGCTAAAGATATTACCCACTTTTCAGCAAATTTAAATCGACGGGACACTTTTCCAGTCATAACTTCTAAACATTTTTTAATCCCAGTCTCGAAACTTTTCAGTTTGACAGAAATAATCTACTTCAGTCCAGAAGTTTGGGCCCGGGTAGTAATTCCGCAAAAAGTTGAGCATAAAGAAGTTTTGCTAATTCAAATCAGTTTGAAACCAAAATTCGACCTACCCCACCAACTTCGGCTAACTAGTTCACACAAGTCAGAAAGAGAAAGTACAAAGAACGTAAGTGTAATTTGTGTCGGCAAAGTTTCGGACTAAGTTAGCGCCAGTTTGAAATTAAAGTGAACTTTTTATGGACCCTGGCATGAATTTTGTGAAATCGATGGTGTTTACATTTGAAGTCAACTTTTGGAAAATCGATAGGCAGATATTCACGCCATATTTGTTTCTTTGTAAAAAGTTTTAGTTGTGAACTTATTAAAACTATTAATACGCTTATGTGTTTATATTAGGTACTCTTGCCAAATAGTAACACATGATAAAAAACTTTTGTCAGCAAATCTAACTATAGCTAAATCTATTTAAAAATAGTATATTACATAACAAGTGTTGTAGGTAACATTTTTACACGAGTGGGAATGTTGTCTACCAAAACAGTCCAATTTCTGTCTTTATTTAATACCCTTACTTTCAACATTAATATTTAGTTTTTTAGTATTAGTATTTTATTAAAGTACAAGTTTATAAAGCATCATTTTAGAGCAAGCGTCCATGTTAGAAAAGGGACCGCTTGCGGCGAGTTTTCTAACGAGACAAGTGCGTTAATAGCTCTGTAAAATATGTACTCCATACTATTTTTCAATTTTGCATTTTTTTTTCAATAAAAAATGCATATTTAAAAAGAAAATATGACATCCAAATTTTGCAAATTTTTGTGTCCAAATTTTGTTGGTAATAATATCAAATTATTTACCACAACAGCCTTGATAAATTTGAAAATCATTTTATTTTACATGACTACACACCGCATTTCTAACTTCTAAAAAATAAGAAAGCGGTTTTATAAAAAGCTTATTACGACGCTGAAAACGATATCGAAAAAGCTTTTATATGAAAACAAAATAGGAAACATACTTTTCAACACGCGTGTGATATAAGACACTTTCTAGCCAAGTTAAGCGTGCTTTTTTCTCACTTTCATAGGTGGTCGTAGGAAAAAAATATTTATACTTACTCTTATTGAAGCCAATCAGCAGAAGCAAAAATGTGCAATGTGACATTTTTAAATATAATAATATTCTACTATACTTAAGTTAACAAATTTTGTTAACCTAAACAATACTATGATAGTTTTAACAATAATTTAAAGTTGTATTTATCACTTACCGATTTTATAACAGCAGAAATTTTTTGCTTATACCTCCTCAACGTAAAATATTTTACTTCTTCTATATAGGTATAAATTCGATGATCCTTATTTTCGTGACAAAGAGCACATTCCGTCACACATTCAAAATAAATATAGCAGAGAAATCGACCAGCTCACAAATAACAATAACAGACAGACCAACATGTGCGACAACCGATAGTACATATAAACTAATATGTAAGATAAGAGATCGATTGGTAGAAAGACCGACAAACATTTTATTAAAAAGCTAACAGCCAGATCGACAGACTAACAGGTACGTCAATCGATAGATATGCAGAAAAAACTTAACTTTAAGCTACTATTTTTAAAAGTTAAAAAACATTTTATTTACAATTTATACCTATGTAAAATTTTACTTGAAAGAAGTGTATGTCATTATCCTAGCAGTTGTAACTCTAAAACTAAGCACTAAAATGCGGCCTATCATACAATATTAAGTTGTAACCATAGCAATAGAATTTAACAATACCTCTACTTACGTAATTGTGAATCACTGTTATACAAAACATACCTAAGGATCGGACAATAATGCTACAGGCGCCATCTGCAATTTCACCAAGTAACTACACTCTTCCAATGGCCTTAACGTAGGCAAGTTAAAATACAATTTATACCTTTATCCTTTACCTTACGCTTCGTACTGATTTAAAAAACATTTTAAAAAGCATTTTAACGAAAAGATTTTTAATAAAATATTATAAAAATACTTTTCGTATAAAGGGAATTTTGTTAACTATGTGATGTTCGAAAAACTTTTTAAAAGGTATTTCATCATAAAGTATAAAAACTATTTTTCGCGTAGCTATGGCAGCGATCGAAAAGAGTTTACGAAATATGGAATTACGAAAAGGTATTTTAGAAGAATTTTACAGAGATGGCTAATGAGAAAATAATTTTTTTAATTAAATATGAACCCACTGAAGGTATTAAACATTTCTTGCCAAGATATATATAACTGATTGATATAAAGTGTTGATTTTCTCTATCAATGTGATTTAAATTGCTAAATTCTATCCCCAGAATCCACTAAAAAGGTTAAAGGCTTAAGAACTGGTTTAAGTTTACATCTTCTAGTTAATCAGTTAGGTTTTAACAAGTTTTTATCCTGACGGTGCTAACAAATTGTGGAAGATACATACTTTAATTGTCCTTACCTTGGATATTGTTCCTACAACGAATTCAGTTCTAGAATTGTAGAAAATACATATTTGAGATTCTCTTTTCTTTATGTTTGCGAAAAAACTTCGAACTAAATTTATGGTGCAAAACTGAATTGTTTTATTCTTACACTTAGGAATAGTGAATTTGGCAGTTAGAGACTTCTATATTTAAATTTTTGATTGTTTTCCAATTTCTTATAACAATAAGTTAGTTCTTAATGATTCGTGGAATGGAACACTTATAGAATCACTTCAGTGTCCGTCTGTCCGTCCGTCCATTTGTCTGCCACAGGCGATTTTCCCTGAAACTATTCGACGTAAAAATTTTTAATTTAGCACAGAGATAGAGTTTGGTGGCCCAATTATAGACGTGAAGTATAAAAGTTGAATTTTGATTCTGGGGGTGAATTTCAGGAGGTAAATTGGGAAACGAAAACAAAATTCAAGGGCATCGTGTAGGGTGTCAAATTAAAGATTATTGAAGCACGAATTCAACAATACATATTATGTATTTTTTACGCATTGTTTTTAAACATTTTTGGAAAAACGTTTATAAATTGCTGTCTCCTACCTACCCTTATCACGAAAAGGATCGCTCAAAAAAATTTGAAAAAATCATGAATATTGGGAATCAGGTGTAGATTGAACAAAATTATCAGATTGATTGGGTTTGATTGAAGTTCTAGCGCGATTAATTATTACAAACAATTTAATTCTTTATTTCCTTATAACTGCTGAACCATTTCACCATGTAAGGAACAATTTTTGTTCCTACAAGTTTTTCAAACTTTTTAATTAGGCTCAGTCGAAACGCTCCCCACTCAGCTCCGCGCATACGCGATGTGATACGGTGTTGGTGCCGTCGGCGGCCGATAGCGCGGCAGATGGGCGGGGATCGGGCGGCCGAGGTTTCCTCAGGTTAAGTGAGGAGCTGATGGCACTGAACACTAATTGTGTAAGCATAGCTTGCACTTGGCCGATTTTTTTTATTATTAAAGTATACAATTCTATCACCAACACTTTTTTATTAGTTATAGAATTATTGCTGATGATTTGGGATATGGATGGATTGGATGAATTGGGATATAACGACATATAATTTTTCTGCCACTATCTCTCGATATTTTCCTTGCTTTCCTTTAAATTATCGTGCATCTAATGCATCTAATTATCTATGCTTAAGACTTAATGCTTTGGTGTTGAACACTGATGCCATTTTTCAATGAAAATAAAAAATCGTATAAAAATTGCTACTTTAAAAAACAAATATTGTTCAATCGCAAAGGTATCTTTTTTTTTAAATTGCAGGCCAAATGTCTGTTTGCCAAGGGCGTTTAGAAAAATACGTTATTAAGTAAGAAATCTCTTTTATTTTTACTTTTTCTAGAGGCAGAAGGATATGCAGCTTGCTATTCAGTAATAAAGGGTACTTTTTTTTATTAAGCTAGGTCTACGTTACAAAATGGTAGCAAATTACATAATCCCATAGTTTTTACTGAAAAAATGTAGATACACTTTATAAAAATAAGATATCCGGCCCTTACAAAGAAAATTAAATATTTCTAAAAGTTTTCCTAATGATTATAATTTTTGTGTTTGGTCTAAAAAGCCCTTAGGACCAAGAAAACATATAAGAACACTTGAGCATAGTAGGACATCTTGGCAGTAAATACAATACAAATAGGGATAACTTTGTTTTATTACCATCAGTATTTTTGCAACTCTTTCCAAAAAGTCATAAACTAACGACAAGAAATTATTGAAAGTATTTTTAAAAGTTTAATCTACTTAAATTTCCATTTTTATTTGTTTTTTCTTATTATTTTTCTGTGATATTTTTTTTTGTTAAAGAAAAAACGCACCTCATCCATCTGACCGGGCCTCATACATTGGGGTGGGCAGATATAGCAGGGCGGAAAGACTATGTAAGTAGAGAGGGCTGCATCTTGCGCACGCTTTTAAAATCCCGTGTGCCGTCCGACGGACAAGAGTTTGCTATTCAAGCGCTCTCAGTTCTGCTCTAACCTGCCACGTTATCGCGCTGGTGCAGTCTGAGGTGCACCGGAGTGCGTGAGGTACGCACGAGATACGCACCGCAACGTGCGACTAGAGTGCGTAAATTTTGAAAACTTTTGTGACCTCGAATTTGATGTGGTGCGAGTTTGAAGTTGTGACATTATGGATAATGACACGGGTGACTTGTATGACTGAAAAGTTTCTTCTTTGGTGAAAATGATCGAGTCTGTCTGTGCAACCACAAGGTATTTAAAGTTAAATTTGAAATTATTTGTTAAAGTCAACAAGTATACTTGTTTGGTTGTCAACAACATTTAGCCCGGGTATAAATTTTTGTTCATTTTTAAAATTTTTTCAAATTGCAATTTATTTCAATCTTGCTGATAATAATTGTATATTTAATTATATATGCTACGTACATAGCTTGACGCTGTTTTACTTTTAAAATTATTAATTTATCTAAGGTGTATAATAATATGTTAAAAAATTTTGATTGTTGGAAACTAGTACGAACAGAAAAAGTTTTAAAAAATTTTGTACTTTTTTAACTCGTTTGCCTTTGGCTTGTATGAGATTTTGTGGTTCTTTATTTGCATGTCAAACTTTTTGATAGATTTACAAAATTTTCTAAAAATGCAAATTGTCGATAGAACTTGCAAAAACAATTTTAAAAGTAACAATATTTTTTGTTATTTTATGGTATTAATGTACAAAACTCTCTAATTTAAAAACAACCCTCACTATATTTGATGTAATATCAATTTATTGGAAATAATGATTTTTAAGTTTATATAATTTTTTTTAAATTACTGTTGACATTTTAATTAAATAAATAATTAGCAAAAATAGCATTTGCAGAAACCTTGTTTGTGTTAATTTACGGCTGTTTTATATTTTACTTTTTAATATCGAAATCAATCAATTATAATAAAGTGGAGTCATATTCAAAAAAATTGAATATATAAATAATTACGTATTATAAACACTCCAATAATGACAAATATTCATTATTGCTGGGACCGGTCTAATTTGACAATAAAATACTTAAATTGATAAGTATAAGAATAGGTTTGTTCCTCATTTCTGAATTTTTCGCAAATCTAAAAAGTTAGGTCAATTTAAGAATGCATTTTCCACAATAATAAAAATAAATTTACCATAGCACAAGTTCCAAGATATAAATCACTTGGAAACCAAACAAATCGCAAAAATAATAGAATATCTCGTTTTTAGTGACGACTCATTAACAATAACAGGACAAAAACTCGTCCAGACCTAACTGATCAACGAGAGGATCGAAATTTAAATCAGGTACTTAGTCCTAAATCTTTTTAGTAAATGTTTTTTGAGTTATACTTGTTGTTACTTAAATATCGGTAACTATCGGTTTACTACTTGAAATAACTTAAAATAAAAATGCAAACCAAGTTACTCTACGAATGGGAGAAAAAAAGTAATTTTTTCCTTTTCGTTTTGTCAAAATTTTAAAGCCGCAACTTTCCAATTTAACTAAGACCTTTTTCGAAAATCCGGACTTTAGTTCGCAAACCTTGTGCGTGCATTCGAACACATAAAGCCGAATGGGTTAACTCATTGTAATGCGTAAAATTTGTCAGTTCTCGCGTGACATACTACTACAGGAAAGTTATTAGCGTTAACAGGGTGACTGAAATTTGATAACGTAATTTGTATGTTTTGTCAATAAAGGAAAACTAACATAATAAAAAATGATGTATGGGTCGTACAAATAATATGCCCATAAATTTATTAAAATAAAACTTTTAAAAAAATCTGGTTACTTATAGTAGTAAAGTACCTACTATTAAAAGCAAACACCTAATTATACGTAGTATTTACGCATGGGGTCTGTAATACTTATTTTTGAATCTAGTACAGAAAGTTTGTTTTTATGGCACGAAATTTTTTAGCCAGACAAAGCCAGGATATTTACCATGTTATATATTATTAGCACACTGTTTGCACGTATCCTATTACATGGAATATTTCTATGATCATTGTAACAGAAATATTAAAATAAATTTGGACAACTTAATTTGATAAAAAATCTCTGCACGAATGCTGAGTACCACAAAATTGAAACGCTACTTGGAGTAAAACAAGGCAGCTTTTTTGTATTTTTACAACATTTAATCAAAAACAACTTATTATATAGTGAAAAGTGATGTAGAGAGTGACTTACAATTGTAACAAAATTAAAATTTCTTTTGACACAAATATAGAAAGAATAATATCAAAGTAGCAGCTGATTGTATTTATAATAATCATTATCCGCTTCTTCCCTTATATAGTGACACCCCTTTACAGTCCATATTTGAAGAGCAATTAAAAATTTGTATATAGAAAAGTTTTATATTTTTATTAAGTTTGTAGAAACCGCTGCCACAAAAATCAATCGATTATCGAAAATATAAATTTTTTTAAGAAACTTCACTTAAATGAAATACCCTGTATACAGGGTGTTAATAAAGTATGTGGCCAAAGTTCCTTACTCAATTTTAAGACAAAAATTTTATATGAACATCGGTCCTAAACGACATTGTTTATACACCGGGTGTTGAATTTTTTTTTAATGTTTTTCCTAAATAACTAGATAACGCAAATTAATATGACAATTTTTAATGCAGAAAGAGGAATCTTACTAGTTGTTAAATTCGTTTAAAGAAGTGTTTTTGTTTCCGTGGGTCTCTGACTGTTTTTTTATGTTCAACAAATTACACTAATAAACTAGTTATGCATAATTTTATATTTTTTTTTCGTTTTTATCAAAAACGGCTAATTTGAGCGAAAAAATTCAAGAGATGATTTTTATGTAGTATTATATGCTAATCAGATTGAAAAAAAAGTGGCGTACTTACACTTACATATATTTTTTTAAAATTAAACATCGGGCGTTACCCCTGTGCACGCCACTGCTAAAATGAGAAAAACAGTGTTTTGCTTGAAAGACTTCGTTTTATGCATTAAAAATTGTCACCAAGTTTTAACTTGATAGGTACTAATTTGCGTCTTCTAGATATTTAGGCAAAAACCGTCTTAAAAGAATGTATTGTATTAAAAACAAAGTCGTTTAGGAAGGAATAATACCCTAAAGTTTTGCCACATTCCTTGTTACCACCTTGTATACCTAAATCTGAATATTCCAAAAGCATATTTTCCAAATTTCGAAAATATATGATTTATTGCTTGATTAAGCAATTTTTGAGATTTTTGATCCTAAAATTTATAAAAATAACATTGTGTAAGCCATAGCAGCTATAAAATTCGCCGACTTTTCCTCGTCTGTCGTGACATTTTCTTGTTTGAAAAGAATAAAACTGCGTTAATTAGTATCAACGTTCATTTGTTTCAGTCCACAGTCACAACATTTCATGGCTAATATGATTTACTACATACCAGTTTTAAAAATTCTAAGACACAAAATCTCAAAAACGGCTTAAACAAGCATAGGCAATAATTGTGAAACACTCTATATTTAATTTTGAGCAAATCTTAAATCTGATTGATTGAGTGGATACTCAAACAAAGAAAATATTGTCGGTTGGCTAAGACTGCTATAATTTGATAGTCAATGGTTTACTGGCAAGTGTGGGAATAAGCCCACTCAGTTTTGTATTATGATTTTATTTCTGTGTTTTTTCGCAAATTCATAAAGTAAGAGAAAATCTAAGTACGTATTTGCCACGATAATAGAGCTAAATTTATTTAAACAACAATTTCCAAGATAAAAGTCACTTGGAAACCAAGGAAATCGAAGAAATGTCAAAATAACTCATGTTTTTAATGACATCTTTAAAAAATAATTGTATCAACTACAAAATATTTTTTTTAATAAACTTCATACGACACAAACTCAGTCTAAAGTAATGTAAACACTCAGAGACCATCGTCCCTTCATTGCAAAAAAGCAGAACATCGAAAAATCCGTAAAATATGCGATACTTTCCAAGCGTACTCGTGTGAGCAAACTAAAACTCGCGAAAATCAGCAGAAACATCGCTGACATGGCTAATAAACTGACCCAGTTTCTTGCGTACAGCGTGCCGTTGCCTGTAAGCGGGGTCAATAACAACCTACATGAAGTAACAGGCGAACTGCCGTCATTGCGAAATGCGCTTCTAGCAGAGTAGTAATAATTCTACCGTGCTTCTAGGGCCAGACCACGACGGCGATACCAGAGAAAACGCAATAAAATTTATTACGTTTGCCTAAGATTTCAGATAAATTAAAAGAAATTAAATCCATATTTTTATAAAATTATAGTATAGTTAAAAATTATGCATTACTTATGTATAAAAATTTATTTTTTATCTCCAAAAAGTTATCAATAATAATATTGTGCTGCTATATTCAGGTAATCTTCTTTGGATAGTTTCTTTTATATCTTAGAAGTTTTTCTTTTCATTTTTTCTGTTGCGGTCGAGTAGTTACAGTCCTCATAAATAGATTTGCAGAAAATATCTTTACTGTCACAACAGAAACCGTAGACTTGTAACAATGAATAAAGAAATCCATGTACGAGTTCCCTTTTCAACGCATCCATTGCGTGACGCACGACTTTTAAAATATTAGGGGGATTTGGTGCGATTCACATTTCGACAGCGGATACATTTTGTCTAGTTAGTATTCTGTCAGTTATGATGTGACTTTGTGTTTTTTAACAAATATTTGGTTAATAACACATCTTTATAATAACCTTGATAGTGTCATTTGTAAATATGTAGAATATTATAAAGGTGATTGAGACAATATTGGCCAAATTCACTATTGATGAAACTGGCCCAATGCAAGGGCGTACCCAGCGAGGGGCAGCTGCCCCCCCCCCTAGAAGCCAAAATAGTCTATGATCTTCGCAAACCGAATTAGCACCCCGCCTCCTTTCCTGGGCAGCTGCATACTCCTAGAAGAAACCCTCCCCCCTACAAGAAAAAGTAGTCTATGATCTTTGCAAACCGAATTCGCATCCCGCCCCTTCCTTGAAAATAATATGAGTTGCCCCACTCTAGTTCAGATCCTGGGTACGCCCGTGGCCCAATGTGACAATTAAGGTTTTAAATTGACAGCTGTTATAATAAGACAACTAAGTTTGTACTCCGTATTTATGTCCGAATCTCGTTGCAAATTTATGGAAAAAAGGACAATTTAAATTTGTACTTTGTGCATTTATTTAGGCGATAAGTTCTAAAACAAAATTTATTTGGAAACCAAGCAAACCGCAGAAGTAATACCTGCAATAACGCATACGTTTTTAATGACGACATATTAACAATGACAAGAAAAACCTTTTCAAAACGTCACTAATCACTAGACTAGAGGATCTAAATTTAAACCAGTATTAAGTCCAAAAACCTTTTTAGTGGATCCAGGTGTATATTTTGTAATGCCATTAAAAAATAGGTTTAAAGAAAAGCGGAATGGTAAAGAATCTTTCTTATGAAATTTTTTGAAGCACTATTTATGCCATGAAATCTGAGGGCAGTCATATTGGCAATCAATACAACCAGGTTTCAAGTATTTTACCTAGTTTCGTGTAATTCCTTCAGTATCTAATGATTTACCAAGACTGAAGGCCATCGTAAGTATCTTGGCAACAAGAAATACGCATCGATAACTCGACCGGTTTCTGGCTACTTTGGTGTGCATAGTAATGTGAAATAACCGGGTATTTATATTTAGGGGTAAATACCCTGGGTATTACCTAGGTATTTACCCGTACTGGGTATTTGTTTGGGTATTTTCGTTTTTTTAAATTAAAATCCTTGTATTTTAGGGGATCATATGAGGGACTAAAGAGTTTAAAAAATCTAGGATGCGGTGTTGCAAACTAGGTACCTATACTTTTAGTTTTATGAAAAAAATACAGTTTTGTTTCTATAAACTCATAATTAAAATTATTGAAAATCCATATCTTCTTCGTCCTGATCGATATTCGACTTGTCTGGGTCTGAGTCAGCATAAGAAATACTTTCCTCATCCATTTAGCTCTCCAATGCTTCATCTGTATCAGTATCTGATAAACATTTTCTCGTTTGGGGCTTAATATTCTTATCAGGAACAAATACTTGAACGGATTTAAAAGGAGTCAAAATACTACTCTGATTTGGTGACATATGGCAGGAAATTTGTTGCTCAAAGCTTTCTAATAATAATAATATAAGTTTCAATGCTAGTTTTAACAATATACCCAGTTTTGGGTAGGTAAAAAAATTAATTTACCCGGGTAATAATGCAGATTGTCTAGCCTTAAGATTACCATAATGATTAACCTCTATATTTGAACCATGTAAAAATACAACTCATACATTTGCTCATCTTGTTCCCCAAGGGGCTCCTTCAATTTATTACAATTTCTAGTAATAATTGAAACTACCAGAAATATTATTCGTGCAGGAACTTTGACAATTCTATTAACTGCAAATATAATTGCTGGTCATTTATTAATTACCTTACTAGGTAATTCAGGTTGTAGAATAATTCGCTATATACTTACAGCCAGATTCTCCAACGCTAGTCCGGTCTAATTTGACAACCAAAAGTTTTAAACTGACAACTGTAAGAATAAGACAACTAAATTTTATACTTACTATGAATTTATTTCGGAGCTTTTTCGCAAATTTATAAAGAAAAGGGCAATTTTAGTACGCACTTTCGACAATAATAGAACCAAATTCACTCTAGCAACCCGTTCCAAGATGAAAATCATTTGAAAACCAAGCAAATCGCTGAAATAGAATAATTCATAAATTTTCAATGACCTCTTATTAACACAGGACAAAAACTTGTCAAAACATAACTGATCAACTAGAAGATCTTAATCTAAACCAGTACTAAATCTTAAACTTTCTTAGTGAATCTGCACGTTAATATTTTAATTATTGTGCAAATCTTACTTTTAATTCTAGAATCAGCAGTTGCGGTTATGTATTTCCTATTTTAGCAACATTATCTCTATAGAAGTTAATTAGATGAAACAAATAAAAAATCACCCTTAACATTTAGTAGATATACTTGACCTCTTTTAGGGGCTCTTGATATGTTTACTTCTTTAGTAAATGATTTTATCTTCATTCCTCCAATTTATTATTTTTAGGATTATTAATTACTTTACTTACGAAACCTTTGCTGTTTTTTTAATTCTGTATTATGCAATGACAATGACAATAATGTAATTGTTTTAAAAATAAAACTTCAGCAGAACTTGGCAGTTCTACCTATGTTACCTTTCAAGACATGCCTGATTGATTCCACGGCATTCTTTGAGGACGGTTTTTTTTCTTACTTTACAAACGTAAAAATCTTCTGCAATTCCCAAAATACCACTGCCGCCGTTGTAAAAAAAGTACAGTGTACAACATGTTTGAAAATACCTTTTCGCACTCGTTCGACTTGTGACATTTGCCTTGGGCTTAGGCTCACAAAAGTCTCACTCACTCGTGTAAAAAGAGTAATTTTCAAAACTTGTTGTACAATACACTATTGTAATATTAATAAAGTAGGAGGAATTCTCTGACTTTAAAACGATATATTCTTGACAGTATTCTGATTAAAGTAAAATTAAAGAATCGCTTGCTCACATGGATATTTTACCGCACGACACTGGCAGTAGACAGTATATTAAAACTTTTGATATTTTTGCCTTCTTAGGTACAATACTCACCTTGTTTTGTAAGGACATCGCCATACTCTGTTGTTCCCATAATGTTTAGTGTTTATCACCATGTTTTAAACTTGTTTATCTTCTTAAATTTGAAACTCTCCCCATAATCAACCCCGTAATCCAAAACGGCTTTAGAGTCGACTTTCAATCCAAAGTCCTCCCGTCTTCTAAACTGAGGCCCGCCTTAAAGTGCCTTCCAGGATTAGCCATTTTATCCTGCTGGATAGTCCTTACTTTAGCTATCTGTATTTAACAGAAGCTTGGGGATTTTCGAAAGTTACTGTTAGTTGTCTAATAGTGTGGGCGCAGTCAATGATTTTGAAGGACGTAATTTAGGTAAAAACTGCGGAAGCTCTTGCAGGGAACTTCTTTAACGAAGCAAAGTTATAAAAACAAAAGCGTCTAGTGTGGGAATGGTGTCCTGCAACTGTATGTGTATGTTCAAATAGTCAATGAATATGTTCAAATGAATATGTTCAATGAATACGTTCAAATAGTCCGAATGTTATCGCTTATCGCATATCGCTTAGGTTATTATTATATTATATGCCCTAAACAAAACATTTATTAGAATACCGGACTAAATTTTTAAATTATATTTTATAAGAGCATATTAAAACAGGAGCTTTAAATGTATTGTCTCAAAATTCCTATTCTCGGGAGAATGGCTCTCTAACGATTTTCTTTGTTTATCAATTCCACACTATTTAAATATCCCAGTGTTCTCGGTGCCCTCGTATCCCTAAAATTATCTTTCGACAAATCCACAGGGCAGAGACCTAATGACTAGATAGACAACACCTGATAAGCTGGTAATCAGGACAGACCTTTATTAAATTCCTCGTTTCGAAAATCTTAAATGTACAGACTTGTTCAATAAAATCGTACGCTAATTCACATCCTAAACGTTTCTTAATTGGCTTTCTTAGAGCACTGGCCCTTAGACTGTGAAATAGATGTACAATTTTGTTGCCCAGAGGTGTACGTCTACTCGCTCGGATATTTTTGGTTTGAACATTCAAAAAAATTTAAACCCTGACAGGGAGTTTAAGGAATAACAAGATATAAATTTGTTAAACATCCCCATTTTGCAATATGCTACTACGAGTATGTTCCTTTATTTTTCAAAATTTTCTTTCCCTAGCTCGCTAAACAATATTAGATTGCTTATGAAATCAGAACATTAGAAGTACAGGAAATTAGAAGAAAGATACGAAAAATTATGTGTATTCCCTGTGACTTGCTAAACCTAGATATCTTTCTTTGGACAGAAGTTTTGTTACTATTATATCAATTACTGTCAAAATTCTTGTTGAAATCGTAGAAATATAATATTAACTATAAAACGTAATGGTAACTGATGGGTCTATTTCACTCATTAAACCATAGTTTGTAATGGGAACAGAAGTGGACGTCGAGTAAATTACAACGGTGAAGTTAGTTTTTCTCGAAAATAATTCCTTAAGTCTACGAGACTGAATGAGAAAATCGTTTAAAAATTTGAAAAACCCGCCATATTGTACACCAATGAAATAATGCTCCAATTTGTGCTGTTGCCAAATTTTTCAAAGCAATTATTTACGTAACAATTGGGAAAGGTTATTTTCCACAAACTACAAAAATTTGCTTTTTAAATTTTTTTTAACTGTTTTTATAACACTGGTAACCCATTTATGTTTTTAACTATAACTATTTTTATCTATTTTAACCTGCAAGATATAACGTTTAACTCGCATATAGACTGAACCCGAAAATATTTCCATTTAATTTTAGCAAGCCGGTTTAAATGTATAGTAATTGATACGAATCGCAGCTTATTCTTTTTAATCTAACATGAAACACCATTCAAATTCTACTTGCGAGGAGTAGAAAGATACAAGGGTTGGACGAGAAGGCGAGGAATTTTACAACCATGCCATTTGTTCCTTGTCTACAATGGTTTTATATCGACCTAATCGCGACCAGCTAAATAAAAGAAATTCAATTTTTTTCTCCGACGGGAAAAAATGCCTTTTTCCCTCTTGACAGGTAAAAAAATGTAATGGGAAAGAAATTATTTTTTCCTTAGAAAATAATTCTTTCCCTTGTGGAAAAAAAGAATATCAACGCCTAATTCTACATTTTATTAGCATTAAAACAACAGTTGTTAAACGTGCATTGCAAAAATTTCATTTCCTTATTAGGACTTGATGAGGTTTCTACTGAAGTGGAAGTTTCTTCAACGCCAATGACTTTTTATATTTTTTCAATGTCAGCAACATTTTCTAAGCTCGATGTACTGGCTTGAAAATTGGGTTACTAATACTTTGCTAGCTATTTCTCTCCTTTGTGATACCGATTCATCTACGTAACCTTCGGCGATCGTTGAAGATTTCCAACCGCCATGCCTTTTTAGTATTATCAGGTCTCGTCCAGATTACACAAGGAGAGTTGCTGACGATCTTCGAAATGAATGCCCTGTATACAATTTTCGAGACAAACAAAATTAGCAATTATTTCAGGTTCCTTTTTAAAACCCAACCCAACCCAACTTGATTAATACGTTTTCCACTGCGGTAGCCATAAAAAATGCGACGATCTTTTGCTGTTGGTGGACGAAGTCCTATGTACTTTTTGTAACATTTAATGTATTTTTCAGGAACAACCAAATTCCTACTTACATCATTTTTTGTTTGATTAATTTTAACTATTAATGATGTTCCCAAATCTTTTATGTCATCTTTTGACATCTGGCATAATTCAATAGCCCGAGACGCTCCTGCAATTCCAAATATTGCGGCAACCTACAAAACAATGCCAAATTTTAGTTAAATTATATACTTAATAACATTTTAGTTACATACCTTAAATATTAAATAAGAATCATGGGGGGCATTGTTTAGAAATTCATTAATTTGTGTTCAAGTAAAAATCTTCGATTTCTTAGATTTGTATCCTGTTGAATTTTGTTTTAGATATGAAATCAGTTTAAAATATTTTGAAATATCTACATTGTTGTTCTAACTTTGTTTGTAACGTGCTTTAAACCATGAAATACGGTGCCCACAACGTCGCGTCGATGGTTTCACTTGTTGCACCAGTTCTGAGAAATATGTTAACAACACAGTCTCTGAGAAAGAACTGCACCTTTTATCTGCTTGCTATTTTATAAACTTTGAATGCGCATTTTCATACACTTTTCTAGATTTGCTTGGCAATATTTTCAAAGAAGCTTCTTTCGCTGCTTCTTTTAACTCCGGTGGAGTGCAAGAGAACTCAAGATCACTCTCCATTCTTGCGCTATTTCAAAATCAAAAAATATTAAAACTGCTGACTTTTATAATGTCAATATAAACAATAAAAACTGTTACCATGACAATATTATATTTTAAAAAGCATATAAAAAAGTACACATCGACAACAATATTCATTTACCTGGTGAGAGCAACGAATGAAATTGCCCGAAAGTTATCGTGATTCGCCTAAGATGATGATATGCGCTTAGATGATTTTTAACACATATCTAGTTGTAAAAAAGTTTAGCATTCTAATAAGCAAATACGAGAAATTGTAAAACAGACCCAGTGCACCAAATAACGATTAGTATTTTATAATATTTAATATGATTTTAAACGTCCAAACAGCGACGTGATAAAAAAAAATATACACACTTATTGTTTTAATAATAATGCTCCCCTAACCACCTCTAAAGTGCCTCAAGGTATTTTCGAGAGAGATTTTAAAAAGTCGAACAGCTTTCCTTGTTCCCTCTTTGCACAGATATATCACTAATACATTTCTTTGGCTCGTCAGTCCCCTTTAAGTAAGCAGGCACACGCATGCAGCAGGGCAAGGGTGCGTTTTTATGTTTTAGCCCTTAAAGGGAGACCTAACGTTCGGGGCTGCAGATATTAATATTTTCCCTTTAAGTGGGGCACAATTCGAGGGATGGAAATTAGAGGGGAAAATGTATTGTTTTGGGTTAATTACTTCGAATATTGAATATTGGTACAAGGTTAGGGCAGTGTGGTTGAATCTATGTAGAGTTAGACAAACTGAATTAGATATTTAAAAAGTGGCATAGACGCTAGTAGGTTGATTGAGGTATACCGATAATAAAATCACGAATTTGAATTTAATCCAAATAAACGCGAAATATTTTTTTTTGTATTCTTTACATAAATTTAATATTTATAGTGGTTATTTGTATCCACTTATTTTGGTCTTTATTAACAAACAAAAAAGTCTACTATAAATTTTCATGCAAAATTCGAAAATTGCAAAACTTGATACTATAGGCTGTGACGTCACATGTCATGTAAATAAAAATGGTATAACGGCTAGTATATGGTGAATTTCAGTGTTAATTAATTTTCTTGATTATTTTCCAGAAGTTATGAGATTTTGTCGAGAAGAAACATTACATTTAAATAAAATAAATGTTTAACAATGACCGGAATGAAATTTGTTCAAGGATAATCGGATAATTAACTGAAAGTTGATTTGTCCTTCGTTACAAATACATATTATTTATTGTAACATAAAAATAAACGTACAGGCACATACGCTTACTTAAATTTGACGATACTGGCCTTTAATGATACCTATTTATGAAAAATTGTTGATTAACTTTTCACAAGGTTGTACTTTTGTTCAACATCGGCTGTACTGGGTACGTGAAAAATGATATTTTCAGGGCACTTGCAGTGATATTTTTGCACATTGGCACAATATAATATTTATAAGGTAGTTTTTTAATAGATTTCATTGTTTAATAAATGAATTATTCATAAATTACACTGTAATAAAGAAACAACCGTAACACAAAGAAAAATTGCTGTCTGAGCAAACGAGGCAGCTCTCCACGTGCTGCTCGTCTAAAGGCAAACCTTTGTTTCCAAACTTAAATTTATCATCTGATAGGTTGATGTGTTGCGAAAAAATAATGGAAATGTGAATGTATTTTGTGTTGCATATCAAACCTGGTCAACTTTAGGTCAAGGTTTACGTTAACATATAGATTGGCAGTTATTTTGGCTTATCCCCTGACGTCACTTGGCACTCAGGGCAAATGGCTGCTTTTTTAAATTGTAAGCAATTATATGGAGCAGTAAAAAAAAATTTCAAACCTAACCTAAGCAAAGCCAAGCAAATCGTAGAAATAATGAAATGCTCATAAATTTTTAATGACGATTTATTAAAAACAACAGGACAAAAACTTAACAAAACCTAACTGGTCAACTCTAGATAGAAGAACCAGAACTAAGTCTAAGTATAGGGGGTTATTTATCTTTTGATAGCCCACGCAGGCCAAAGCCTAAGTATCGTGGGTGTCCGATTCACACATCAGAGCTGGAACATCCCTAGGGATTTCACAAATCCTCTAAGTGGATGTGTGGAGTGGTACCACTTCGTCCGAGGAAGCACTCCTCTACCACCTTCCTGATTTAAAGCAGTGAGACACGGCGTTCCCCAGCGGTCATCCATCTAAGTACTTACCGTCCCCGGTGTCATTTAACCTCACTGATTTGGTAGAGAAGTTAAACGTCGCTTTAAATTTTGAAAAGGATTTAACAGTTTTTAAGCATGAAATTTAAGTTGCGTTTTGTCAATGAATTTACTTTTGTTAAAGCATAGCTGAAGGATTTTTGAGATGGGGGAAGATTAAATAGTAATCTAGTGGCTTTTTTTAACGAAATTATTGGGATATTTCATTTCCAAGCAGCGATTAACCACAAAATAATTAGCTCACCTTTTTAATAGAGTAAACCTTATAAGAACAAGTTGTAGATTTCTTGAACAGATACCAACTAAAATGAAAACAATTCAATTTTAAGGAAATCTGTTTATAGTTTTGCTATTTCATTTATTCTAGTTTTAATAATACCTTCGCCACGTAGATATGATCTAAATGGCCAAGAAATTACCTTAAATGTATAAATGACGAGCGAACAAAATCACTTCGTGTCAGAAATAAAACAGTGTAACTTTAATAGTCCAATCAGAGCTTCGTTTAAAGGCCTTAACGTTAAGTTCTGGGTCTTTAATCTATTTTGTTATCGATAGAATTATCGGTATACAAATCTTTTAAATGCTACAATAAGAAACTACGGCTGGAAAATTGATAGTCTCAAGTTTGGACGCAAGAAAATTGTCTGGTCTAACTGCTGGCACTTTTAGACTCCTGCAGAAGGTTTAAATAATAATACGTCTCATTTGGTACTTATGGGTTTAAATCCAAACAGCTGTCTTGGACATATCTCCAAGGTTTGCTGCTCTCACTAGCAAACTTTCTTTTTACAGTCTCCTCTCAAAATAGGATCCATAGCTTTCTTTTTAATCAACACATATGAATATGTCGTGGTAGCTGACACCACTTATCTAACTCCCATCCTGCTGGAATGTCCCAAAGGTTTAGTACTGGCTACTGAGAGAAATTTAATTTCTCTTTTACATTAATGAATCTGCAAAAAAAATTCTCTTTCTCTCTCGAATACGCTATAGGTGAACTATTTCTCTTCTACAGACATTATCATAACTTTTCGAAATATCCTAATCTTTATTCTGTTTTAAGCAGAATTAAAGATGAAACGCGTTGACTATGGCATTTCTTTACTGACCAAAACATCCCATTTTCGGCTCTTGCAGTGCCTGCGTTGTGAATATCTTTTTGAAAAAATACTGGCCATAGCACTCTATTGGTTTTCTTACTCGTAAACGATTTACCAAGGCACCATAAAAGCATTAAATTCTCGTTATATCTAAATGCTGGTTTTGCTTTGTTTAACTTTTTTGACTAACTGGGTTACGTACTTTATTTTCAATTTGTATTTTATAAAATATCGTTTCACCTCAAACCACATCAAATTTGCATGGGAAAAATGTGAAATATATTTTCCTTAATGTGTTTACCAACATGCATTTCCACATTTACATTAATGAAAATAGCACGTCTACATACGAGTACCGTAAAATAGAGTTACTTTGGCACCTAAGGCCTACTTTGGCAACTTGTCAACTTTTTTATATTTTAATTATTTTTTTTATTTCGTTTTATTTTTAGTTATTTTCTTATTTGCTATCTTAGAAGAAGTTACAAAAAGCTTTTGACTGTGTGGATCACGGAATACTCACTCCTGCAAAAACTTGAAAATTATGGGTTTGGAGGGAGCGCCCTTGTATAGTTCCGATCATATTTGGAAGATCAAACAGAGGTGGTCAACATGGATAGTACGCAGTCCGACATGTTACCGATTACTAGTGGGGTTCCACAGGGCTCAGTACTCTGCCCTCCTTAGTTAAAACGTCCTAACTACATTTTTCCATTGTCGACTTATATGCATATATTGGTTGTTGACAATTTTACGCAAAGAATGGCCATCTGTGGAAACTGCCGAGGGGACATTTGGGGAATATTATTTTCAAAACATAACTGCTATGTCTGGACTTTTTGATGAAATAAACAAGAATGTTATTTTTGTAAAATTATTGGTTTTATTTAAATGCATATAATCCGAACACGATTATATTTTGTAAGAACGTGTTGTAACACTTGTACCATACCCTGTCTAACTAAAATGTAATGGGTATTTTTACCAGCAATGCTAAGGGAATAGAGCAGTACTGCATCCAAATAATATAGTAATAAATTAACATAATATACTGCTTGACCTAAAAAAGACTGTTTAACACTTAACCTTTTTTTCAGATCAAATCGTTCCTATGGTTTCACGCATCTAAAGAAGCGGAAAACCGACCCGGGCACTCATAGTATGGCAACAGTGGCCAAGAGTTTTACGAAATTAGAAACACTTGAAGATAAACGACGCAAAAAGCCTTCAGAAGAGCCATCTACAAACCTTAAATCTTTAGTTCTACCCCAGAAAAAAAGAGTGTTACCCCCGAACCCCTCTAGTAGCCCCCTTAAAAAAACTCAAAGACTTTCTTCAAATTCTAGTCCGACCGATGAAAATGCAGCTGACGAAACATTAATACGTGAAACTGAAGCTGCTTTGAAAAATTTAGGAAGTTGGCCGGGACCACGAGGGTCTTCGTATACCACACATAATGAAGATTCGCCGGCTTTTGAAAATTTGTTTGACGAAAAGAAGGCCACCGTTAAAATGTCACTCTCGCCCGCGTCTAACTCGAGTACCGATAACACCTGTTCGGTAAAAGACGTAATAACTTTACGAGATGACGATAAGTCCGATAACTTTAAAAATAAGGTGGTTCGAATAAAGCAGGAAGTAACGGATGAAGTCAGAGATAAGACGAAGACTGATTACCGACCCCCCGACTTCAACGAGCTGGTGGACGATTCATCCAACGAACTCGAGATAGACATGTCAGAGGCTGCATCGGAAAAGAACGAGTCAAGTGACAAGTCGAACGCGTCAGATTACGAAAGAGACAAGAAGAAAGAAGATGTGAAATTTTCGGATAGGCCAGGATTTTCGGCGTTTTCGAGACACGCTCCTAGTAGTTCGTTGACGTCGCCTTTTTCTACAACGTCAGCGTTTAGACCACCTCAACCTAGTAATAAGAATCTTACCAATCTAGGTTAGTCTGAAGCTTTCATGTAGAAGATATTCTCTATTATCTTTAATTCTTACTATTATAAACATTATTGTTATGAAAGGGCACTTTTCTAATTTAAATGAATTAAAAGAAATGGCTAAAATCTCTGAAAATCACGTGCTCAGCACAGAAATCTACGTTGTCTTGATCAACTTTAATATTATACTTTTATCAGTTTTAATAGAAAAGTATGTTTAGTGGTTGGTAGCTTTCTTTACAATCGATGCATATCTGTCCTGGTGGACTAATCTAACTTACAGCTTGTCAATGGCACCAACCCAATTTCTTCTTCATATTAATGACCTGCTTTATTCTACAACCAATCTCATCAGCAATGTACAGTACATTACTCTCCACTCCAGTATCCATTTCCTAAACGTTTCACACAAATGACCTAGCCTTACAGAATAAAGAGGCATGTGATCTTGTTGGTATCGCTTTTGAACGTGATCTCAGCTGGCACAAACACGTTTCTTCACAAGCCACATCCCTTCCGAGCTAGAAAATGTCTCTCCTCTTCCAGCTTATGTACTTTTTATGTTTCGCAAATAATGGCTAACCTAGGATATTGCTCAGTTTCACCTCTGACCTTAAACATCCTTGGTTCTATTCAAAAGACTCGCCAATGACCTAGCTCTCATAGGAAAACATCGCCGGGCTGTTGTGGATCTGTCTCTTTTCCACAGATTCAGATTCAGAAGAACTAACCGCTTCCTTCTTGACTGTTCCTAACAGAACAACAAGAAGCGTGTCTTAGAGGCATCCATTTACTGTCCAGCTACAAAAACCTAAAACATCCTACTTCTCTCGCTCATTCATATCTAGGGTCTCCAGTTAATGGAACAAATTGCCTACAGAAGTTCCCCCCCCCCCCACGTTCAATCCTTTGAATCCCGTAATAATAAATTACATTTTCCTTCTCTTTAGACACTCATGGTACATTGGTATTTACTTAGGAGTTAGACTTGAAGTCTCCTGGGCAATCCCAAATAAAAAAATCTTAGGAATACCGTGGTTACAAGAATCGTACAGGTTTCTGTAAATCTGTACTGTCTCTGTGTCTAAACGCATTTAAAGAGATCTTACTTTTTGCCCTTTAGACTGAGTCTAAGCTCGATTTTCTTGTCCTCGAAATTTTATTTACTAACTTAATCACATAAAATGCTGCTAGGTAAAACAGAATTGTTGTGTGACTTGTGGATTCCTAAATAATAACCATTTAAATGGTTCCCTTTGATTTATACCAGGACCATTCCCAGCTGAAGCAACCTTCGTAGGTTACCCCAGCATCGACCAACCTTCCTCAGAAGACAAACCAAAAAATATTTTGAAACCAATCGAACCGGTCTCAGAAACGATAGCTGTTAAGTCACCGGAGGCTGCGAATAAACAGTATACAATTCTGCAACCAGCGACTATGAGACCGAGAACAACAAACCAGCACCAGGAAGCTCCAAGAGGAGGAGTGACTAACGTATCAACGGTAGATACAGAAGCGAGTAAAGGAGTGACTGTTACTACTGCCAGCGGAAGTTTATCGCCAAATAGTATTGGACGGGGTGAGTAATTGTTTTGGTGTTTTGTGTACTTAAATTGACAGGGTTGCTTGACAAAAATATTTGGCTAAATTAGAAGTATTTTGATTTATCGGTTTTAGGATTAATGGCAAAACAATTTTTTAGTTATTCTCTTAAACATAACATCCAAAATACACAAGTAACCGAGCATTACGAGAACTTTTGCAGGCAACCAGATATACAATAGTACGCAGTTTGAACAGTGCAAGCGCTTCTGTCGAGATAACTAGGGAATATTAAATCAGCTGACTCTGAATTGAAGTCTCCTTTGGCAATGACATGAGCATGAGTGCTGTCACATTACAAGTGCCCAGTTTGGCTAATTACTCATTAAGTTGCATTGAGTACCCAACTATTCATGCCATAGTATAATTTTCATATTTTAATATTAGCTCTTCATCGCTTTAGTAAAAATTACTTAGAAATTAAACCAATGTCTCTTTATCCATAAATCGTCATATTTCTACCCCTCCGTCAATCATACAGACGAAATATCGCAAGCATTAAAGGCAACTGGCGCGACGACGTCCCTTCTTCGTGATGAAAGGAAGTAGCAGGAGCTTCCCTCATTATATAATTATAGTTCGGTGCTCCTTCATACGGGAAAATTATATTTATTACCTCCGTATAGTTAGTGGGTATGTTTTGGTTAATAAGGCATGTGCACACCGCAACGGCGTATTTTCGACTAATGCATGGAAATGGGTTAAATGTTAAAAATGTACAGAATTTTGTCGTATTTGGGAGTTTTTTCATAGCTTAAAAGAGTAATTTATTGTAATTGTCACTACACTCACAGGAAAAATATTATGTGGTGATTTTACAGGAGTGATAACGAAAAGATCATCCTACCGAGTCAGGTTTGCTCCAAGAGTTACTAATATTATTTTTCTTTGTTTTTAGTTTCAAAATGATATCTTTGGGAGACTTGAAACGATGACCTACTTTCAAGTAGGTTTGTTACAAACATTTTTCAGTAAATCCTTCTTGATTCCATCTACCTTTCTCTGTTTTGGTCTGCCCCTATGCATACACTTCTATATACTTTAACCACCGTATACAGACAAAAGTCTTTGTCTGTATACGGTGCTTTAACTGACCTTACCCGACTGCCTACAGAATCATTATGTTTTATTATCGTCTACTACGGTAGCTTTTTTCCTGCATTCTTTTTGATATCTTGGGAAAGGGACGAAAGGTCAGACTATAAAAAATAATAAACATATACCACATATTTGCATGTAGTGACGTTTTTCTAGCGGCAAAAAGTATAAAGAGTGTATCCCAGGCGCGGCCCGTGAGCCTTTTTTACAGGTGCGACAAATTTTGTGGCAACTAGTTATATCAACGTAACAAGCTAAATACACATTTTTACTTAAGGAAGGTTTTTTTAATAATGTGCCTAGTTCTTCCAAGAGATTATCTACCTACACATAAACACTGCAATAAACATAAGATACTAAAATAGCATTTTTACTACTACTTTTTTAACTTGGATGCAAACAGTTTCTTGTACCGTTAAAATCATTGTTAACACAAGGGGTCTTGTGCACTTAAGGAATGACGGAATTAACAAATTTTCGAATAGGCAAAGGAAAGATTATACCTTCTTTGGAACACTTCAAAAAGATCGACGGATGATCCAGTTTTTCCAAGAAAACTTCCGAAAGAATAAAACTTTGGGACGTAGCGCAGCACGGATTTTTACATGTAGACAGACGACACACAACACCAAAAAAAATATGATATAATCATCGCTAAGGATTCACCTAAACTTAAAATGGTTTGAATATTTACACGAAAATTAATTTATAATGGCACGAAACTATTTCTTCTACTTGTGATTATCGAACTCGTTAATGAATTTTAAGTATGGTTCATCCACCGGAATGTTTTTGTTTAATCTTATCAAAACTAAACAGTATTTGTGGTACCTCTTTACTAAAGTTTGGGAACAATTCACAATAAAAATTCAAATCAAATCTATATTTTTTGGTTATGGATGCACCGAATTTTGACATCGAATTGACTAAACTAGAAAGCAAAAATACAACCTAGAGCACATGCCCGCAGCTTTAAATCGATAGACGGGTTGTATGCTGCGTTGCCAAGTTATTGTCAAAGTCGTAATTACTGTGGGTTTTAATGTTTTATAGGCACAGTCACAATTATTATTATTAGCAATTACCTAAATATCTTAAAGTAAAATTAGGTAAGCGTATATTAAATGTATCGCGAATATTGTTCTAACAATACATTGGTCAGATTTAAAATAGTGAGCCAAAATTTGCTACAACCAGCGTGGCGGCGCGGCGTGGAGGGCCACGCGCGCCCCGAAAGCAATAATATTGTTGGGCCATCGACAAATGTTGTCTCTTTTTAACTTCCTAAAGCGCCTATGTTTATTTCACTCTTAGCTTTAATGCATTTTACATAGTCCATATACGAGTACAACTATTAGGTCAATTTAAAATACGGCGAATCCGGAGCAAGCTTGGCTTGATTATTTCTTGGGAATTTTCGAATGGAACTTGCACTTTTTTTGAAAGGAAAAGATAAAATTGTCTATCTCCTCTAATAATGAACATAATAAAAAGATTTAAAAACAGACATATTAAGAAAAGATCAGGGTTCAATTCAGGGTATACTTAATTGCGACTTTTCTTATTGCTAGTGCACTCCACAGGGGTTTATGATTCATAGGCACCAAATTTTTGATACACCTGGTAATTAGCAAAAACTAATGTTTTTTCGAAATCATTACTATCATAGCATTAACAAGGAATCAACCTACAAAAAAATTCACTTAAATCGGGCTTGAGATATAGAAAATTTTTAAAATCAATCAATCATAAGACGTATTTTTTATGGGTGAATTTTGTCCAGGAGTTTATATCTATTTAAACCGTAAATAAACGATTTTGGTTAGATACGGTGAGTATAGGCAACTCAATATGCTCTCGATAATAAGTTTTAAATTCAATTTTTTGATCCTAATTTTTGACCGGCACATGAATAATGGTGGTAAACAATACGATCCAATACGCGCCTGTCAAAAATTCGGAGGAAAAAGATTAGATTTAAAAACTTACCATAAAACAGCGATGCATGGTTTAAATGTCATCTGACGACACGCGACGGCGCGCGAGAATGGCGGCTTTTTAAATTAAAATAAATTATACCGGAAAGTAAACCGAGACCGGGAAAAAATAGTTAAATTATCCTAGAAATTGTCTTCAAAATTAGACTTTTGGGTTTGAAATGACTTAATCGATTTTTGTAATAATTTTTAATAATTAATTTTAAAAATTTATTAACAATAATTCGTTAATTTTTAGTCAAATCCTTAGCCTAACCCGGTCACAATTTTAGTAAAGACCTTAACTTGTAAAAAAGTTATGATCCTAAAAGCTCCCGAGGTTCGTTCCGCTCCAGTAATTTTATTAAGCTTACACTAAAATATATAATTCTCCGTCTAAGCCCACATTCTCATTATTTTATCATTTAGCCTAATCCTATAAATTTAACCCCCACACATTGCCCGGAATTAGCATTCATTGCAAGACACATTAAAGGGCGATTAGCCCAAGAAAAAGGGTTGTAACTGGCGTCTTGCGGGTTGCCTTCCCTTACACGCCGACACCGGTAAAAAGACCATTTTAACGCGGGTCACGTATTCACGTTGACAAGCCAGCTTATAACTTGTATCAAGTTTAGGCATAACGTAAGCTAGATGGCGTTAGCGAGCTGCTGACAGGTACGTGATCCTGTACGATTTCGATGGTTAAGCTGCTCTTTCTGTATAAACATAATAATTAGAATTGGTATACAAGGTAGTTTATCATAAGTCACAAGATTATAACTAAAAGTACTCTAATAATCGCAGGAGGTCAGTCTGTGATCGCGATATTTGAATGCACTTGACAAGTGTATAAGTACGAGTATAAGATTACCATAGGGCTTATATATTGTTTGTATGCTCTGCAGGCATATTTACTTTATTTTTATTACTTTTAAAACAAGTGTATTCTAAAAACGGGCGCATAATTCAATAAAATATTCTTAGATAAAGATTACTTTAAGCACTAGGAAGCAATTTTTTATTTGTGCTTGCCCCTAACACGCAAAACAATTATTCTCTCAATAATTTTTAAGACTGTGTATAGTTAACTAAAGCAAATCAAAATTAATGTGTATAGCGGCACATTATCACGGTTGATTTTTTACCCTTAACATTTTCCTCTAATCTATATTGCAAGAATAATACGTTTTATAACTTGCAGATTTCATAATTATTAAGTAGTTTATATCAAAAAAGTAGTTAATACAATTTCCCAAAGCAAAAATTACATTAAACACAACAGGAAACAGCAGGAAGACCGAAGGTAAAATACTATTAACATCTGAGGGGAATGGATAGTCGTCGTCGTCGCCGGGAAATCGGGATGTTTGGATTGAAGAAATGAAGGGAGGAAGTTTAATTTTGGTATTATTAGCAGTAACGGTTTAAATTCATGCACCCTCGCGAAGCCATAATATTTAGAATTATCGGTACGCACCTCTAGTCACAAAAATGATTTGTGGCGTTCTCGGGTTTTAAAATTAAAGATTTAGAAATTCTAATAAGAATTTTAATGTGTAAGCAGTGCATTACATTATTTTAGAGGGATTTGTGTAAATCCGCATGATTTATTGTATTGGACAGGTTTTTGTATACGTATAGACTTTTCTTCGGGGGGGTCACAATCATCCTATAAATTTTCTCATAATTTGTACATACATGATTGTCATAACTTTCCCATTGGATTTTTAAAAACAAATGTCTTCTTAGAATATGAGTCGATAGGAATTCCACAATCGCCAAGACCGGTCTAAATTTATCAATCAAAGTTTTAAACTGACAAGTGTAGGAATAATACAACTAAGTTTTGTATTATGAATGAATACGGGTCTTTTTTGCAAATTTACAAAGAAAGGAACAATTTAAACATATATTTCTCACAATGGTAGGACTAAATTCATCAATTCCCAGAGAAATATCATTTGAAAATCAAGAAACTCGCTGCAATAGTAGAATAACTTATAAATTATTATACAGGGTGTCCCATAACTAATGAGCCATACAGCAGCTGGAGGAACGAGACCAATTAAGTCATATAAATTTTTTCGAAATTTATAATTATAAATTATAAATTTTATAATTAAATTCACATTTTAATTAACACAATGCAATAAATTAGAACAAGCAAGCTCAGTTCAGTAGATGTTGAATGTGGCCACCGTTTACCTCAGTACATTTTATTAAACTTTTAACTAAGCAACGTCCCACTTTTGGGAAAGCTTCTTGATTGTTTTTAATCACATTAGCGCCATTCTGAATTTTTTGTTAAAGCTCATCACGTGTATTAATTTTATCTTTATAAACTATTGACATCATGTAGCCCCCACAAATAAAAATCAAGCGGGCTAATGTCTGGGTTACGAGGGGGCCAAGGAAATTCAGTACGGCGACCAATCCACCGATGTGGAAAAAGTTCATTAAGATGATTCCGATCTATAAGTGAAAACTGAGGCGGTGCTCCATCTTCCATAAACCACATATTTAGCCTTATGTTTAAAGGTACATCATCTGACAGATTAATTAAGTCATTTTCTAAGAAGTTCAAATATGATTTTTTATGCATTGTGAAGTTTCAATGGAAATATCTCCAAAACGGTTAGAGATATCAAAGTCGAAAAAGTATACTTTTTTAGCTTAAAAATTCTTTGAGAAACTTGGAGTGAAACATACCTAATATTACATGTAAGAAAAAAAATTATAGGTTTATTAAACCTAGTGTATGTAACTAGCGCCCTCTATTGTAAAACCTAAAAATATTCACAAATTCTTAGTTCTTACCCATAAAAACATAATAATGCCAACTTTCAATTCGATACATTGAGCCGTTTCCAAATTATGGCTTATTTTCCAAAATGAACTTTCACTTTCAACACCCTGTGACTCTATAACGAGTATCATTTCGAAAAAACTTATATGACTAATCGGTTTAGTTTGATGTCTAGTATCCCCAATTGCTCTATGGCCCATTAGTAATGAGACACCCTGTATTATTGACGACTTATAAACAATGGCAAGACAAGAACTTATTAAGACCTAACTGACCAACTGGAAGATTTTAATTTAAACCAGTACTAAATCTTAAACATTCTTACTGAACCTCGGTGACGGACTATTACAGTCGAAGTTACTGACATTTCTGCAAACCCTAGCAATCCCTAGGACTCGTAATACTAAATAGAATTGGTATAATCCTACATTTGCTTCACAATTTATACAAATATGATTCACATTTGTTTTGGATTGTCCACCTTAATAAACAATATTATTTTAATTAATAATAAAATTTGCAATCCAAATGATCACTGTTTATTGATAGTTTACCATTCTTTTCAATGCTTTTAATTTTTTGTTCAAGTTTTGTTCAACTTGGAACAGTGTATAACAAGATCATATTTCACAATCTACTATAAATAAGATTTTCTGTTTAACAGAAAATCATTTTCCGACATACAAGAAAATTATATAGAGAAATTAACACAAAAAGAGAAAGAGTGTATCTTTGTTATTATTGACAGTAATGGTTTTAATTTTTTAACATTCATAAATTAGATAAAAATTAATCAAAAGGCAATATAGGTATCAAAAGTAATATATGCATCACTGATGTTTAAAAATGTGATTATAATAAGAATTGAATTTAACGTACGATAGAGAGTATATTATTATTGTAAAATGCTTTAGAAGAAAACAACTACAATTTCGTTCTAATTTATACAAATATGATATCCTTTTTGACTTTTAAGATTGTAGGTTTATAGGCTACTTAGAAGTAGCCCACAGAGGCCATAAAAGATATTTTTAACTTCTTCAACTATTACAAATAATATCTATCTTTATGTATGAAATAATTTATTTAATTCCTTTTAAGTAAGTACTATAGTAACAATAGATTTCATAATATAACATCGCTCACTATAGAATTAACGTTCAGATTCACTAAAGAGGTTTCGGATTTAGTACTGGTTTAAATTAAGATCTTTTAGTTGACCAGTTGGATTTTTTCCAGTCATTGCAAATAAGTCGTCATTAGCCATTACGAATTTTTCCAATATTTCAGTCATTTGCTTGGCTTCAAAATGGATTTCTTTTTAGAACGTGTTACTAGAATAAATTTAGTTTTATTATTGTGGAAAGTAAGTACCAAAATGACCCTTTTCTTTTGAAATTCTTGAAAATAATCAAAAACAAATTCATAGTACTCGTCTAAAACTTAGTTTTCTTAGTTGTCTTATTCTTACACTTGTCAGTTTAAAAATTTTGGTTGTCAAATTAGGCCGGCCTAGCGTTGGAGAATGTTGGCGTAAATGTTTTCCTTAAATTTCTTTAGGATCATGCTTTAAAAAAGTTCATTTAAACAGAAAGTATACACCAGCGACAATGGTGAACTCAGTTACGTATACTCAATATTAGGAATCGTCACAAACCAACGCGACGTTCGTTTAAAAAGTTACATTCATGACCTTGTTATATGAATCAAAGTTAAATTGAACTTTGGCCAATACTGGACTAATTCTTTTTTGCCCAATGCTATTTTTGTTACGTAAAATAAACAGCTCGTTAGAAGGCAATAAAAACGTCCAGTCCAGCACGTCCTTCGCTCGATTCTCGAGGCTCTGCAACTTCGACGCTCGGTTTCGCCAGCGTCGCAGCGCTAGTCCGCAGGTGCGATGTCCGTTCCGCGCGCACCCGCACCGTTCGCCATTCACGGCTGTGGTTTCTTTTTTTCCAAAAAAGATTTTTCTTGTGAGTCTCCACCCGACCCGTACGATAGGCTAATCGACCGTAGGGCGGAGCAATTCCAAAGAACAGCGCATAAGTTTTATATGTGCTCTCTCTTTTAATTTGCCACGCCAGACGACAAAAAAACTACGTCATTTTGCCTCATTTTGTCTTCTTTTTGCTTACTTTGCGTCCTTTTACCTCCTTTTTGGTCCTTTTAGTGGTAAACAAGTTGGGATACATGTGGCTCTAATAACTTTTATTAAAGAGGAAGAAAATCTCGACGTAAAAGTGCAAAATGCCCTGCGGTAATCCTTTTTTCTACATTTTGGGTCCATTAGCGCTATTAAAACCTTAAGTAGCTAGTTTTAATGGGAAGTTTTAACAGCCATTTCCTACCTGACATTTTATGTCATTGGCACGATTTTCATCGACAAAGCTAGGTACCAAATTATTAGCTAAATCAAACGCAGCGGCCCAAATAAAATAAACAAACTTAATAACAATACAAGAATTTCTTGATGTTAAAGTTGATCACATAATACTATACAGTATGAGACACATTTTCTTATATCTTCTTGAAATTTTGCGAGGGAAGTTATGAAGAAAACTATTCATAAATGGCGCTTCGCAATAATAAAGTGGTAATCAACCCTAGCGGTCCCGCCACTGGCACGAAACACATGAGAACGATAATTCTTCAATAATTTTTTTACGTAAAATGTCAGCATAAGAAATATTGTTCTTCATACATTTTGTAGTAAAATTCCTTTAAAATACACTTCTTTTGAAAATGTTTAAGATTAACAATTACTAATGTACCAAAAAACACTGACAACATACTACAGCCATTAATGTAATGCAAGAAACCAACGCTGGGCAAATAATAACACTATAAAGTTCCAATAACGAATTTAACGCAAAACTAATGTTTTTGTTACTTTTAAAGTAAACTCTCTGTACAATTCACTTCCCTTAGAAATATTTTTATTTTAAGCTTAACACACTTATGCAATACTAACCAAACATAGCCAATAATAAAAAAAAACATTGCGCTGATTAAGTACAATGCTTAAAAGAATCCACGGTATTTTTTACCATCAGCAATATCGAAAAACTAAATTGTTAAAAAGGACAACGCCTAAACATGACATTCGCGAGGAAGCCAAAACACTTCATACTGAGATTTTGCAACTAGGAATGGCAGATGCGCTAACCCATAAATGGTAAAATTTCAAGTGGTGTTTCTATCTCACGATTTATAAAAAAACTTAACAAACAAATTAAAAAAAATCAATATCTTTGACAGGCTTATAAATTCATTTAGCAAATGAGGTGAAAACTCTGATTAAAATAACACTCTAAATTTTATCATTCATGAATTAGCGTTTCTGCTATTTCTTCTTGTAAAATCTCCCTAGTAGCTGCCACTAAGGTAGTTATAAAATCGGTCGATTGAACATGAGCATTATAACAACAAAAAGAGACGGAGGACAGGGATGCAAGAGCGAGATAAGACGATGTATTTCGTAGTTGTCAAAAACCATATGCGGAAGAAGTTCTTTGATGTTGGTAATTTTTCACATTTTAGTGTTATGGTAGTGACGAAAACTGTTTTTTATGCAAATAATTATAGGGTGTTTTTGGACAATTCTTTTTCTTTTTCTTCAAAAATACATTTTTTTCAATGTCGCATGTACGGGCGCGCGTATGGCCAGTTCTCTGCTCGTTGGATAAATTTTTTTAGTTGTTCGATTAAACCAAAAAAAAGTATTGAGTATGTCTCCAGACTACACCGGGAGTCACCCATTTAAATATATTAAACCATTTCCATAACACCCCGTATATTATATTAGACCACGCACAATGTTCTTTAACTCCAGGATTCACTAAATAGGTTTAGGACTTACTGCTTACTTAAGACTTAAATTTAGATCTTCCAGTTGGTCAGTTAGGATTTGACAAGTTTTGTCCTGTTATTGTCCTGCGCCTTGCTTGGTTTCCAAATAATTTTTATCTTGGAATTTGCTTCTAAAATTAATTTAATTCTATTGTTGTGGAAAATACAGACTTTAAATCGCCCTGTTCTTTATAAATTTGCGAAAAATCACAGAAATAAATTCCCATTACAAAACTTAAGCGGGCCCTAGACGCTCAAGCAATCCCTCACCAATGCCTGCGCAAACTAGTCTGTGCAGTTAAGAAGGTACGGGTAGGGAGAAGAATTTGTGCAAAATATTGATTTGTGCAAACAAAATTACGGCAGTTATTCCCAAGGACTTTTGGGCAAAATTTACTTGCGCAAGCTATGTTTGTGCAGCTAAATCGATGCCTGTGGTTTATTTTTAGGCAATTTACAAGAAAAAATTGTTATTTTTATACATAGATATCCATTGTTAATATATATTTTTCAACATGAGAGATAAGTTCTTAATCGACAATGAGTGCTTTTTGTTAGTGCCATATTTGTTGTTGAAAAGGAGGCAAAGAGAACAAAAGAAGAGACCTGTTCAAAGTAAATAGTGTAAACAATGACTTTTGAAAAGAAACGCTTACTCGCACATCAATCTACTAAATGAATTGCCGTAGAGCCAGATGATTGGAGAAATTATCTTCGGATGAATGAAGAAACTTATGGCATTTGTTTCGCCAATAATTTTGAAACAATATGCATGTATGAGAAATGTTAATTAATTCGTTTTATCGCAGCGTTTTTTCGTAAGCCATTGTCATTGCTTTCATATTTCGATCTGAATAATCAGAATTTTTTATTTTTCATAAACACGGAAAACTTTTACACATTTTTATAAGTGCTGTTGAAAATTCTTTCGGATAATTTCGCATATCCGCCATGTTTCACATTTTTGTTAACAACAACGTGCAGCGTATAAATACGACTAACTTCACTGAATAGTGTAGGGAGACGATTAGTTACGTTTTAACGGTACGATCTTGACGGCGCAAACCGGTTTGCACAAATTAGCTGAGCGTGTAGGGCCCGCTTTAGCTGTCTCATTCTTACACTTGTCAATTTAAACTGTTAATTGTCAAATTAGACTGGTATTAGCAATAGCGAATCTCGCCCAAGGGCGGTCCTACAAGGAGGGGGATGATTCCCCCCAGCACCTGGGCTTCCCATGGCATGGTGCGGACCGCGAACAAAGCAGTTTGTAAATATTTTAGTTGGTTAACAAAAATTACTCCCCCCAAATAATTTTAGTCCAGGACCGCCCTTGAATTCTAGCCGTAAATGTATTATAACTTTCAATAAGCTTTCTACCAGATACACTTATTCTGTGCTATTAAATTAACACAAAAATTGCTCTGTATAATTTTTATTTAATATTATGTTCTTGTTTTTCAGAAGGAAGCAAATGTCCAACGCCAGGATGTACAGGACAGGGTCACGTGACAGGTCTCTACTCGCATCACAGAAGGTAAGAATGTTGAAATTAAATAAACATAACTTATCTACACTAACATGTTTTTTAATCATTTAGTCTTTCTGGATGTCCGCGTAGGGACAAAGTTACACCAGAAAGTAAGTTTTTGCAAAAAAAGTGTCTAGTAGTAGATTAGTTCAATATACTATTAGTTGTTTCTACAAACACGTTTATTTTATTAGTATTAGTTACCTTATGTCGATTCTTTTTTCATTCTATTCAATTTTTGTTTAATTAAAATGTTAAAGACCTTGGACAAACGACTTTTTTTTTAATTAAATTTACTTCTTATTGGAATTTTTCGAGAGTTACATAAAACGGCTATTAAACAAAAAAAAACAGAGGCCTATAAAAAAAGTCGTATGCAAAAAAGCTTGAAAGCACAAAATTTATTGTGAAAAATTCATCATATTAAAATCATAAATACCAAGAAATTGAATTGGGCAAAATACTATACTTATATACTTACAAATATTTAAATATAAGCATTATTATACTTAAACATATTTTAAATAGGAATTTTATTGTAATTTTCAATATTTTAATTTATATTTAAAGCAAATTGTACAAGTACTTGCTGCCTGTCAGTTAAAACGAAATAGTCAGTTTACACCAGCGTTTTACAAAGCCTAATATTTTATTAAAATTATACTTTTTATAAAAACAAATAGTATGGTAGGTATTTGTTAAGTCTCACTTTCATAAACCAGGGAAAATGTTTTAAATTTTGTGTTGTACGGCCGGTCAAAATAACGGCTGATATCATAGGGTAGTATGATTTTATGAAAACCTACCATATTTTGTGAGCAGGAGGTATTTTGTTATCGCATGGTATATTATATTTTATTGTATTTAGTGAAATTCTGTTGAAGCAGTACAAAAAAAAAATAAAGAAAAATCCCTTGATTTTTTTCTTAGAAACTAAAGTGACAAAATACAAGAAAAATGTGAGATTTTAATTAATATTAAAAGAGTTAGTTAACGATTTTAAGCAAAAAATACATTACAAATTGTGTCCGCCATTGTGCTTTCAAGCAGATTATTTTCCGTTCTTTTTAGATATTTTTATTGATGTTGAGTAAAAAATATAAATTCAAACAAATGTACACGTCATTGTTAAAATAAGATTAAAAATTGATTACACCACACCACACATATGGTAGATTCCACCAGAAAAAACATCTCATATTAAACTATGTGCACTTCATGAATTCCGGCATGATAGGACCAATCGGGATCCCTTAAAAAGATAAAGTTTGCTATTAGATGTTCTGTCTAGTGGTAAAGCCTATTATATTGATGGATATACATGGTACTTTACCTTCAGCACCACCTCAAAATGGTGTCGCGACGTTATTTAATATAGTTCTAGAACGATGACCATCACCGTTTGTTTACTATTGGCTACCCAAATTAAGAATGTGGCGTCCTCTTTAGCCGATTTGCTAACTACTATAACGAGGAATGTTTTCGTTTCGTCTTTCTCTTCATTATCGTGTTATTTAGCATCTTTGTCAATTTTGCCGTCCACCGAGCCCTACTTCCCCGTTAAAAATCAGCTGATTGCAGCTGACTTCCTTAATTTGAGTCGCCAAAATGTACTTACCCAATTCTTTAGTACTGATATACAGGGTGTCTAAAATAGGTGATACCACTATTGCTATCTCCGAAACGGAAAAAGATACGAGGTCGGTTAAATTAGAGAAGATGTGCCATTTTTAGTCCCTACTCATATTTCGTTTACGAAGTTGCCAAATTCTCTATAGTTTCTTATCTACAGAGGATTTTTTATAAATAGTCAGATATTTAATTCTTAAATATCTCGAAAACTATTATAGTTAGAAAAAAATTGTTTTAACAAAAAATACACGATTTTTTATGTTCTCTCAAGTGATGTTATTGTTTTGTGTATATCATTTGTTTTTATTGAGTTACTGATACTAACTTGCTTTTTTCAAATACAGACCTGGACTTTTTGATGCATTTTTTGAAAGAATATTTCATACCCTTTACATCTGTCTATCACCTGGTTATGGTTTTCGACGTTTTGGTGAAGAATAGCATCATCAGGATATTCTACCAATACGGGCCTGGCATTTTTGAAGTAAATGCGGCATTTCACAACCTCAAAATCCACAAACCATAGCGATAGGTTGTGAATTGTGCGTGGAAGATTCCAGGTCCGTATTGTCAGAAAATTCTGATGATGTTACTAGTCGTGATCAAAACGTCGGAAAATATTTTCAAGTTATACACAGTTTTAAAGGGTATAAAGCATTCTTCCAAAAAATGGAGCAAAAAATCCAGGTCCGTATTTGAAAAAAACAATTTAGTATCAGTAACTCAATAAAAACAAATGGTATAAACAAAACAATACCGTTACTTTCTAGAAGGTAATCGTGTGATTTTTGTTAAAACAATTTTTTTCTAACTAATAATTTTCGAGATATTTAAGAATTAAATTTTTGACTATTTTGAAAAAATCCCCTGTAGATACGAAACTATAGAGAATTTGGCAACTCCGTAAACGGAATATGAATAGGGACTGAAAATGGCACAATTTCTCTAATTTAACTGACCTCGTATCTTTTTCCGTTTCGGAGATAGCAATTGTGGTATCACCTATTTTAGACACCCTGTATATAATTCTACGCTATACACTGTAGGCTAAATTAAACTAGCCCCTTTTTTAAATCTCAATAAAACTTCGATTTTTTTTTCAAATTTCCATTTTTTTTTTAGAAACGTGCCAAATATTTTTTTGCACTCTAACTACGTGTTTGTCTCAAATGTTTTATCAAAAACCTGTCTTCTAAACTGAAAACGGTCATGTGTGTATATGTATATAACTATTTCTATTCTATTCGCTTAGGGTTGTGGTGCATTGCCCACTTGCACTGAAGCTTACTGACTGCTTATTGTCCCCTGAAGGATCAATCTCCCATCAGTCGAGTGTTCTCCATATAGCTCAAAACACTGTTGATAGGGGCTCTTGCTATTTCTTTAGGTTCAGGATATGGTTCCCCGAAGTGCCTCAGTCTTGCCATGCTTAAAGCAGAGCAGTGGCATATAATGTGGTGAGAAGTTTCTTCCTCCTCCCCACATGATCTACAAGTAGGATTCTTCTCTAGTCCAATGATATTTAGATGTCTTTTCAGACGGCAGTGTCCCGTGAGGAGCCATGTTGCTATTCTAGTGTTAAGAGTTCGTTGCTCCACCAAGGAGCTCCGCGCTTTTCTTTTCTCACCTTCAGAGGGCAGTTTCTTTCATAGGCGGTTTTGACTGTAGAGGTTAAAGCCTCCGTCATTATGTCTATTTCAGCAGGCGTCGTTGGCTTGGTCGGACGCTCCTTCAATCCTTCTTTTAAGTCCTCCTTAGAGGGTTCCCAATTGCAAGTATCGTATCTTACGTACCTGTGATGCGATAGAGACGGTTCCTCGGAAACCTGCCATTCACTTATCACTGTGCTAGTGAGTAAGGACCCAATTGTTATATAAGTTACCGCGGTTTGCTATTTCTAATTTATTACTAATAATAAACTCGACATGTGACTCACCTTGTCTGTTTACTCCTGTGCTCCCCCATATTGTGTGGTGTGCGTTGGAGTCACATCTGATGAGAACCCCTTTTTTCCTGTTTTCACAGTCCCTTATTAGCTCCCTCATCTAATTGGTTGAAGGTTGTCCTGGTTGATCAAATGAGAGGTATGCGGATGCAACCACAAGGTCCGTCTCGTTGCCTCCCTGGTTGGTCGTCATTGTGGCCACCATAACGTCTCTAGAAGATAACACCCATAGTGGTTAAGATTAAGGATGTGTCAGCCTCTTTTTGTTCTCTTCTTTTTTTTTCGGCTTACGCTGAGCATCCCCAGATAGCTTCTTTTTGGGTTTCCTTTCTTTTGAAGGCTTCCCCTTTTCTGAGGTAAGTTCGGTCTTTTTTTGGACCCCCCTGCCTTGGTGGTTTTGGTTAGTTGGATTTTTTCCATGTTGATCCCACGAGTATTGAGGAAGGTTTGGTCGCCGACGCGTGGAGCTCCTTCATGCGTGGAAGGCAATATTACCATTTGATAATAAACTATTCTAAAAACTGCCAAAATTTGAAATTATTGCTGGCATGGTTACTAGAAGAATGGATACCTACTTGATTTATTTATAGGGAGAAAGAAAAAATGTAAAAAAGTAACTATACATCTTGACTTATGCATTTTTATGGTAATGTAGCTTTTTTATTAAATATACAATTAAATGGTACACCATCAAAAATGTGACCGTTTAAGTCGAATTTAAAATTGTATTGTAAAATGATTGTTTGATTTTAATTGTGATTAAATATTTTAATATTTGCTACTGTTGTTCGTTCAAATGGATTTCTGATTGGCATCCTGACAAGAAGCACTGATGATGACCTATATGGTCGAAAGCGCTCTACTAATAAATTTTAAAAAAATGTTTGCACTTAATACAGAGCTTTGTTTCATTCATACTTAAAAAGTGCACACAGCCTTCACACATTCCATTTTAATAAATAGTTGAGATATGACGGAAAACCCAAAAAAAAAAAAACTTTTTGCAATAAATTGTGAATATAAAAAATTAGCAACAAGATATTTTTGTAAAGAGTTTCATATGTTCATCTCGACACCTTTAGGGGCCCATTCCAATTAGTGTCATCCATTGCATAATGAGTTATGTTAATATTTATGCGATTTGCTTGGTTTCCAAACGATTTAAAATTTTAAACATGTTGCAAAAATAAATTTAGTTGTATTGTAAAAAAAAATAGATACGTAAATTGCCCTTTCCTTTACAAATTTAAAAAAAGTAGATATAAACTCAACAACAACAAAATTTAGTGGTCTTACACTTGTCAATTTAAGCCCTTGATTGTCAAATTGAACCCGTCTTGGCAAGAGTGAATCTAACCGATAGTAAACAGAATGTAACGTTATTAAACTATAAGATACTGTGACGTCATTTTGAGGTGAAGATGAAAGTACCACTCTATCTACTTAAATCCTTTGCATAAACCCATTCCTGCCACATCCTTCCACTGAGCTTGCTTTTTATTTTTCTTTTGTTATATCCACCATTCTGCTTTAATTTGCGGGGTAGAGAGCATTGGTCCAATATTCTTTCATGTAGTTTTAAGTAGCTTTCCTCATCTTGCATACCGTCCTCCTCGATTTCGCCAAAGAATCAGCGAAGATATTGAGTATAATAATAATGACGTACATAGCCTGATACACTGTTGTCAAAATTTTTTGGCGACAGTGTGTCTTACATACATGTGTGTGGAATCCTTTTAATAAATTTTTCTCTAAATTATTTTATATTTGTTTTTATGTTGATCTCTCTACCCGCTGGTATTTTGGTTTCTTCTTTTATTTTCATTTTATTATAAATTTTGATGGTCCACACACTTTTTATTATACTCAATTTGACAAAAAGCTACGACAAAAGTTTAAAAGGTTAACGAATAATATTTTATTGTTATTTTTCTTTTACTTCTTTTTGCTTGGATGTAAAGTGATAAATCAATGTTTTTCGATAAATTAAAATGGAAAATAACATGTTTATGTCGTAGCTTTTTACAGTGGTGTTAAGAAGAAAAGTGGAATTAGGTAAAATTTATGTTTTAAATAATGATAATATCTATAAGTTTAATTAAACAAATTATTTGAGGTAGAAGAATACGCTGTCAGTTTTTTCGTTTTTTTTTTAAATTTTTTACTGAAATCTTGCATGTAGGACAAAAATATCATTTAAAGCTTTTCAAGGACAAATAGGTGAATCTTCAGTGGCTTATGACACCGCTCTAGGTCTAGTTAAATATTGCTATTTCTTGACGGAGTTCATACTCCCTATTCGTCGATACATCAGTTAAGAGAAGAGAGTAGTAATTATTTTTTCCTCCTTCATTTTTAGGCTCGCCCAGAAAAAATACATCTGAACTAAAAAATACATACATTTTGGAGCTTGCGTTTAAAATAAGAAGTACACAATAAAATTCCAGTTTATTTGCCGACTTATTTATATGTATTTTTTACGCGTTCATACCGGAAAGTCTTTTGTTCTTTTATTGCAAATAATTGAGCAGAAAGAGCCAAATAGCAGGGAGTGTAGCGGATTACTTCGCTCAATTGTCATCTCTCTGTAAGACAGCAAGTTCATACCGCCAGAAAATATTTTATTACCATTGAAGAAAAATATACAATCAAAATGACAGCACAGGCAAAGCATTTATCGATGTAAAAAAGACAGAAAATTTAAAAACAATATAAGTCAAACTATACTCTAAAAGGCAGAGAGATCTTATAAAATAAAAATTTAGATCTAATGAAAGTTATACAGAAACCTATTTTACAGACAAACGGAAACAAAGAGAAACAATTAAATTTATACCAAAATTAAAAAGGAACAAATATAAAAAACATAGATATCGATTAAGCTGATTTCCATTGGCGTAGTAAAGGGGCTTAGCCCTTCCTGATGGAAAATTAGCAACCCCTAAAATATGCCCCGGCAAAAATCATTTTACCTATTTTGTTTCAATTTAAAATATCTATACTTTAAAATAAAACTTGCATCAATATTTCTTGTGACTTTTAATCTCCTTAAAATTAGTAACAGTGGCAATACTGCACATAACAGATATAAAATTAGTAACAATGGCAACAGCGAACACATCAAATATAGTTTTTTTTTGTTTGTATTTCAATATCCCTACATCATTTTGTTACTGGGGCTTAAGCAAATATATCGATGTAACAAGGCAGAAAATTTAAAAATAATATGTCACACTTCCATTAAATGGCAGGTATTATAGAAAAATTTTTTAAATCTATTAAAAGTTACAGTTTCTAACCCAAAAAACCTAAAAAAAGTGAGCTGGAGAAAAATAAAAGTTCGTGAATATGAGGGCTACCAAAAACTGTAATTCTTTTATAAATCGACAAAAACTGCCATAAAATGAGAATAATAATAATGATAACAATAAACAATGCCGAATTTACATTCGCTTTATTTTAATTTGGCAAAAAATTAGGAGACAACGCTTTAACGATAAAACAATCAATAAAGTAAATAATTAATACATAAATCCATTTTATAGACAACCTGAAACAAAGAACTTTTATATAAAGAGTAAGAATAATGAGGCAATTACATTTATAATAAATTCTAAAAAGAAAAAATTTAAAAAGCAATAATAACAAAGCATGTCTAATTTACTAATTTTTATTATAAATTATAACTGAAACCATACCAGAGGAAAAGTAATCTGAAGAGGACAGAAATGTTACAGGATGTTTTAATCACCTCCAATAACCCCGTCTACATTTTCACAAGAGTATAATTATTCTAGAAATAGGCGAAAGACTATTTTAATTTCATTATATTAAATAAATATTTCGAATACAAAAATATACGAATCATTAATATAATATCGTTTGGCGAATGCAGTGGCACAACTCAAAATGTATCATTTTTGAGTTATTACTGCAAATGATTTTTAAATGAGTCGAGAGTCCAAGTTTCAAAGTCATTCTGCCAATGCCGATTCAAAAGTGTTAAACTTGGTTTAATTCAGCACTGCAAATGTGGCATAACATAAAAGTATTTTTTAATTTCAGTTTTAAAATTAAAAATACATTTTTTTTAATTAAAATATGAATCTACAGTAATAACAACTTAATTAAGAAATATACAGGGTTTCGAAAAGTCTTACTATGGGTAAATATATTTGCTATTAGTAGAGATACAGAGACCAAATTTCTAGTACTTTATGTAACTTAACTTTTTCAACCTCCTTGAGGGGTGACACTAGGGAGTTGAGGTCAAAAATTTTAAATGCAACCCTATGCCGTGTAGTATCTCATATTAAAGGTCTTCAAAAATCAAAATTTTACCATACGCATCGCATCGCAAGTACCTTTATTTCTCTTATTACTTTAAAAGTTGTTCTAAATGACCATGAACTTCTTGGCAGTAATAAAGTCGATTTTGGAACTCTGCCAAGAAATAACACATGCCATTCTCGAAAATGTAAAAAGTGAGTTCCAAAATCGACTTTGTTAGGGCCAAGAAGTTCATGGTGGTCATTTTGAACAACTTTTAAAGTAATAAGAGAAATAAAGGTACCTAAATTTTAAAAAAAAATCACGATTTTTAATTTTTAAAGGCTTCCCATTTAAAAACCAATTAAGATACGGACCTCGGGCTTGCAGTAAAATGTTTCTTTTTGAAGACCTTTAAATGAGGTACCATCCGGCCTAGGGTTGCATTTAAAATGTTGGACCTTAACTCCCTAGCGCTACCCCTCAAGGGGGTTCAAAAAGTTAAATTACATAAAAATAATAGATTTATTAACCAATAAGATACACCTAAAATTAGGTGTCTCTATCTTTACTAATAGCAAATATATTTGCCCATACTAAAACTTTTCGGACACCCCGTATAAAACTTTTCGGACACCCCGTATAATTCCACATAGCAAGTTTTAATATAATTTACTGTTGTGTTATTATAATAACAAGAACATGTAGCTTCCCCGTTTTTCGTTAATTTCTGTTTTTTGGCTTGTGCTAGGATTGCATTCAGCAAGCGATCTGTTCTACGATTTTTCGACCAAAACCTAGGGTTTTTGCTACGAAAAAAACTAAAGGGAATATACAATTCGTAACAAAAATTTCAATAATATTGGAAGGTTTTTCTAATATTATTTCGTTTGAAAGGCCAATAGTATTTGCTTTGTAATATTTCGAAAATAGTAACCAGAACTTTACGGTTACTGGCTCCAATAAAGTACAAAACTTACCATGGTCCATTTTTCTTCTTTACACCATCCTTTGTAACACCACAAAACTGATTCTTTTGCGCAAATCTAGTCCTGGCCATGCATGAGACAATCCTGAAATGTCCCACACCGGGATGTAACGGAAGAGGACACGTGAGTTCGAACCGGAATTCTCACCGGAGTCTTTCCGGGTGTCCGGTGGCGGCGGCTAATAAACAGGCGGCCCGAGAACACAAATATCAAAATAGCTTGCACAGTAGGCTTAAGAGTCCCGGGGTTTCCGTGTCGGTTTTTGGTAAGTGCATGATGGCTTGTTTTTCATTTTATTAATACGCAACATCCTTATGTGTCCTGCTTAATCTTTAATTTCCTGAAAACCTTTTTTTAAAATAATAAACAAGATGTTACAAAACTATACCAACAACAATTTTACGTCCGATTCTTTTATCAAAAATGAAAAGGTTCCTGAGTCCGAAAATGCCTCTTCCCGAGAAGCAAGGTGAATTTTAATTTAACTTCGATTTTTCTTATTCATTTTACTCGTTTTTAAAGTTCAGTTGTTCAAACTCATAGACATACAATTTGCCGAAAAGTCACTTCTTATATTTTCGAGAATGGCAGGTGTTACTTTATGGCAGCATTCCAAAATCGACTTTATTGCTGCCAAGAAATCCATGGTGGTCATTTCGAACAACTTTTGAAGTAGAAAGGGAAGTTAAGGTATTTAACTTTTTTTTTCAAAATTTTTAATTTTTATAGGCTTGCCATTTAAAAACGAATTAAGATACGGACCTCGGGTTTGAGGTAAAATGTTTCTTTTTTGAAAACCTTTAAAATAAGGTACCACACGGCATAGGGTTGCATTTAAGATTTTTAACCTCAACTCCGTAGCGTCACCCCTCAAGGTGGTTGAAAAAGATAAATTGCATAAAAAGTAGATTTATTAACTAATAAGATACAGCTAAAATTTGATGTCTCTATCTTTACTAATAGCAAAGATATTTGCCCATAATAAGACTTTTCGGACACCCTGTATAATTGTCGAGTATCTATTGAATGACATTATTACTATTCACAATAACCTACAAAGGGAATTTTTAAGAATTATGATCCCTTTAACCCCCTCCCCCCCGAATTTATTTTGTTATAACGCACTTACTATCTTTTTGTAAAAAAAAACAACATTCTTATTTGATCCATCAACCTTTTGTTATTTGCAATTTTTTCATATCTTGTACCTGTGTAGTTATAAGTTCGTGTGGTTATAATTTTCGGGATAATACCACTCTTTGAAGTAGCTAGCATGCTTTATATCCATGCTGTGTTTTTTGCGACTTGAACACAAAGGTGGTTTTATAATTTCCAACTTACATTTGCCTTATACTTATTCTTACTTGCTTGATTCAGCACTGATGTGATTTGTAACCCCCATTCCTGTACTTTGCTTAAATATAGAAGTAGCTTCTGGTACCCAAGTCCTGACCAAGATTTTTATCGCTTTTCAGGTACTTGCCAAAGCGACTTTACATCCTCCTCCTCTTCATACGAAGGGGGTAAAAAGACCCCAACTCCAAGCGAAGACGTAAAACCCAACTACCTTACCTCGTACTCCAGTAATCCCTTACCTCCTACCTCTAGCACCGAAAACAAACCTACCTCCTCATACGAACAGTATTATAGCAAAACAAATCCAATTAAACCCGATGCTATGAAAGTAACCAAAAGTGAAGCTACTACAAGTACTAGCTGTAATATTTCAGGTCAGTATTCCAAGTTATTTCTTAAAATACCAAACCTACTTATATCCAAAAATTTTGAAAAAATTCCAGGTGCTCAAACACAAAATGAACTTTTAATACCTAAAACTGAAATTACCACAGCACCATCCTGTCGATCGCCACCCACCAACCTACGATCTGCATACGAACCGTACATAAACCAAGATTCAAACTCTTCGTCTATATCCAGTATGGAAACTATGAACTCTAGAGGAGGCCATCCAATCCACCATTTGAGTCCCCATCCAGGATCTTATAATTTGGATCATCAAATGCCACATAGGTAAAATAGTGTATAAAAAAATATAGAAATATCCAATTGCAAATATACACAAAAAGAGAAATATTTCTTTGACTAAAATCAAAAATAAGATCTACTCATTTTAAAGTAACTTTCTTAAGAATTTCTGATTTTGGCGTGAATAAAAAAAAATTAGGACAAATACCTACGCATCATTTATTTATTTTTTTAAATCATTCATAGGTCACCATACCATCACTCACCAATATCGGAAGAAATGTACCAAAGAGAACGAACTTATCAAGAAATGAACGAACCAGTTACAACCATCGCTCGACCAGTAGTCACCTATTCAAATGACCTAGTTAACAGGTCATATGACTCGTCATTAATTAACTCTGCCAGTCATAGACCGTATGATCCTGGTTCCAATGGGTTCGAAAGGTTAGTTCGTTTTTTGTGTGTTTAACTTGCACGTAACACACTTGTTTTATTATAGATATGATTCTGGTCAATGTGTTTCCCTCCAACAACCTTTAGGACCTCCAAGGGTTCCTCCACAGGGTATTTACGGTTATATGGAGGATTCTCAGGAACACAGGCACGTATCTAATCTTTGATCCACGTATTATGGTGTGGTATTGAGTCATCACGATTATAATCAAATAACATCAACAATGTTATTTGATTATTTTCTCCTGTATTTTCCCAGGTATCAGCAAGAGGCCGCAGCAGCACAACAGCACCAAATAGCAGTAGCAAATGCCCAAATGTTAAAACAAGAAGACCAGGAACCTCCTTCTGGACCTTTATATCCCAGGTAAAACTAATCAACCATTAACGTGTTTATGTATACACGTGGACAAATAAAACGTATATTTAACTTACTATACTTATTTATACTTATTTATTTTATTGATACTTATTTATTTATTTAACTCAACAGTAGGCGGCATAACCGATGAAACAGTCATAGATCATAAAATTTTTATAATTTAAATACAGTAAGCTAGGAACTATAATGATTTCTGATCAGATTCCTTATTTACTCTATATTTAAAAGACTGTACTGATATAGCGCAAAGTGTGGTCTCCTGTAAATCGTTCCATATCTAGGCTCTGTTCTTATTAGAATATTTTGACTTTCGTATTTTCTTACTGTTGAGTTTTACTTGTCTGGCATACTTCGCTTTTAATAATAAACATTAAGCATTTTATATGTTTGTATTAGGTCGACTTTTATTCTTCTTTGCTTTAAATTTAGTGATTTTAATTTATTTTATTGTTCTTTATATGGAAGGTTTCTAAGTTCTAAAGGACTTTTTGTGGTTCTTTGAACTGTTTCGAAGATATTTTTTTACATAATTACGATTTTTTGACCACGACTGAAGATATCTCAAAAATTCTTTTTTATGCTTATACACAAAACCTATGTATGTGAGCTTGGAAAATATGTTTTTGTGCAATCCCTTAGAAAAACCATGCACAAGTGAATTTGTAACCATATTTTTCTCTTTACATAAACCGTCAAAAGTCTATGTATTTTTTATTTATTATGGCTTGGATTTTCAGAAAATTTACTTATTTTTCTTCTTTAGCCATTTAAAGAAGAAAATAAAGCATATTTTTTAGAGAATCTGGCAAAAATTTTCGATAAAATTTTTCGAAAACTGAATTTTGAATAATTCTAATTGTTTATAAAAAGATAATGAAAAAAAAAGACAGAACAAGTTTTGGGAAAACCTAAATAAACCTAAACATATCCGCATTTTTTTGAGTTTCGTCAGGTTTTTACCAACATTATCCACACTCTTGAAATCTAATACCTCTATAAAAAAAGAGTAGGACACAACAATATTTTGATCACATTAAGCTTGCTAACTAGACCGCAACAATGTTATTCTGCCGCATTTTCGAAAAAGTATTTATTCAAAAGGCGTCTTTTGAAAAAATGCATATTTCAAAATAGTGTTTTCCGAAAAAAAAATGCATTTTCGAAAAAATGTAGGTACCTTTGGGAAAAAAACGTATTTTCGAAATATTTTTTAAAAAAAGAATTTCTTTTAACAGGAGGAAACAAAATTATTCAATAGTACGTCCATATAATTTAACTTAGTTTAAAAAGTTTAATCTTTTCCATGTACTCGAAACCCACAGAAGCCTGTAGGCTTGAATAATTTTTCTCTTTATTTAAATACTAAATTTAGCCAATTATTATCTATCCACCTTGCCAAGTTCATTGCTCCATTAGTCATTTGATGTGTTTTTAAATAGACAATAAACGAAAGATTTTTAAGTCCATTTAACAGTTGTTACTTCTGTTAACATCGATGTGCTGACTATCAGTAAAGTAAGTTTAATAGTATAAGTATTTCACACACGTAAGTTCTATAACTGTCTGATACGAAAGTGTCTTGTAACTAATACTTAACCTTTTACGCAAGAAATAACTTTAACGAATTACAATGTATTTTTCTATACAGGTTAGTAAACGTTTATTTTTTTCATATAATTTTTATGCCTTAAGCAATAGTATTTGACTTAATTTTAATGGGAGCCTTACTATTCCTTAATGTTTGAAAGCTTTTTCAGAAGAAATAAGAAAGTCTTCTTATAAAAATAGGATTTTGAACGTTTCGAAAAGTGAGCAAAACGTCACGTCTTCGGAACAAGTTCAGTGCCCGTTACTCAGTGGCGGTCCGTGACAATTTGACAATTTTTACTGGGTGTGCTGCATGTCTTAAGAATAGGCGAAAAAATTTCCCCTTGTGGATGGGGCAGAGATGCCATCACACCCTCCCCTCCCACAAATCTAATAAAACAAAAAAATTCAAAAAAATCTAATTAAACTGTCAAAAAGTGAGCTTCATGTACAAAATATTGAACAAAAATTATTTGGAAAAACTTTAGGATTCGGTTCTCAGTCTATTTTGACATTTCAAGGTAAAAAGTTGGGGAAAAATGAAAAAGCACATTTTTATGTGTTATTAAAGTGAAAGTATCGCTTTTTCTTTCAAATTTACCCACTATGCGATATTTGATAATATTTTTTCTGTTTTTTTTTACCTTTATATCAATGAAAATCGAAAATTGCTTTTCCATTAAACAACAGGGTGTGACCAGGCTTCATTTCTAAGAGTCATGTTGGAATCTTAAGATCCCTGCTGCAAGTACGTGTTGCTCAAAAAGGCCTAATGTTGTTAATTCTGATCGAAAATTAACAGTTCTTTTAAAATACTTTTACATAATATATTTAAATGAAAAAAAAATATTTAAATTTTTAATTTAAAGTATTTTTGTTTTTTTCCGAATTTTTGCCTCAAACTTTGCAAAACGACTTCGATCTGAATTTTGAACACTTTTTCCAAGTAACTTTTTTCGATATCATTCAAAATAGCCAAAGTAAGTTTTTGTCAGTTTTGTTCAATTTATTTGAATTTCCCGTCAAACCAGTAGTCACGTGACAAATGTTAAAATCGATTTTTAGGTTACCGGATATACAGAGACAATCGCCAGAAAAAGTTTGCCCGCTATCCTTATAATAAAGATTTTTCCCAAATGTGCTCAACTTTTTGCCGGTCACTGTATATAAAAAATATTTTGTAATTTGCGAAAAAAGGTTGAATTTTTGCTTTGCTTCTCCTGGGAAAAAAATTAACACGTTTAGGTATGATATTTTAAATCTTACATCATTTTGTAGAAAATTGTCAAATTTTATCAGAAAAAAGTGTGTTAGTAGAAAGTTATGGTCGTTTGAATTTTTTTAAACCTGAAATATAATTAAAAAAAATTAAATAACTATACCTTTCCACTAACACAATTTTTCCTCTTAAAATTTCAAAATTTTCGACAAAATGATGTAAAATTTGTTTAGAAAAAAAAAATTAAAAAATACCTAAGTGTTAATTTTTGGCCAGGAGGAGAGGATCAAAAATTCAACTTTTTTTCGCAAATTACAAAATATTTTTTTTTACCAAAACATTCCTAGTTTGCTCACTCTTAAAATCCCTGAACTTGTCATGGGTCCCGTAAGTAGCAACAGAGATATACAACTTTCAAATTTCACCAACCGCCACTGAACATACATACCCGAAAAATGTTGAAAAAAAGAATAGTAGTATATTCTTATATATCATAGCAATGGAAAATCGTATTACCGTACTAGGGTTGCAATGTAAACATTACCGCACTAGTGCTCCAATATCTTACTTACCGAATTAAAAATTAGTGCTCTCTAAGGCATATTAATGCATACTGCACATTTACATAAGTTGACGTTGAACCCAAAAATTTGTATTTTAGAAAATTATTTTATTGAATTTTTTTGAGCAAGTACAACAAAGTAATTTTAATCAGTAATTATTAGGAATACCACCTTTTTTACTTGTTTTCACCCTTTTTCGTATAATTAAAATCAATCATTTTTCGGGATATTTACACACTTTTAATTTTAAAAGCGCATGTTTTTTCGTCCTTTATTAATCCCTTGACCCCATTTTTTAATTTGTAAAGAAACGACCCACGAGTTAGTTTCCAGTGTTGTAGAGAATGTTTAGTTGTAAACTATAGACTTCAGCAGTAGTCGGCGCTGACTACTACTATTTTAGTTTTTTTGGCATTGTTGTTACTCAGTTATTTCCTATAAAAAAACGATGACTTTCCAGTGTAGATACATTGTAATTGATATATAGATAACTGATTAAAGAAATCAAAATTTTATTTTGTGCTTTTTCTTTAAAACCGCGCCCAATGAAAATTCGATACACCAGGTAAAATCGGTAAAGGATATTTATTTTTTAAATTCAATATAAATTTAGTTAACCACAATTCTGTAACCGAAAGAGCCAATCAAAAAAAAAATTTTACACATAGTATTTTATGTAGAGTCGAATTTTATAAACAAAAGTACATCGACATCATCCCATTTAAAATTCCACAGTTGAAAATAAAATGTTTTAAACCTTTTTAAGGTATCGCCTTGTAACACTTTAATAAAACTTACGCTGTATATAAATTGTCATCACAACAATTGTAATTGCATTTTTATTTCACTAACAGCGAATCCAACTCCTATCATGACATGACGTCTACAGTAGTTGGCCACTTGATGTAATTTTATACGATTTTACTTACTTACGACCAGAAATAGTTTAGCTTTACATGTAATCTAACATTTCTAGCCATTTAATGAAATTATTTTTATACAATTTCACTTACGGTCATAAACAGTTTATCATTACATGTAATGTCTAAAATTTCTAGCCATTTAATGAAACAATGGTTTATTTCACTATCTGACAGCACTTCCTAAACTGTCCAGACATTTCATAAAACGGCTAATTACGCTAAATGGCTATAATATTAATAGACTTAAAATGACTTGAGCAAGCAGAAAAATTACATTTTTCTTTTAATTTCAGACCAATGTACCAATACGACGCATCCAACGGCGCTCCACTGCCAGTGGGGTTTTCTGCCATTAACCTTTCGGTAAAATGTGTAACGACAGCCCAGGCTGTGCAAATGAAGGGTAGTGGGCCCCACACGTCCCCAGGGGGCACCGTTATTGATTTAAGCACGTCCAGCGTTACGACGACCAGTCCGCAGGTAAGAGGGTTGTCAAAAATTAAATATTGGAAAATATGTGAGTCAGGGTTATTGATATTATTATGGTAATCGTAAGAACATGTACAGATATATTCACCCCTTATTGCCAATATGTGAGCCAGAAATTTGAGTCTGATACAAGGGTTGCTAAGAAAATACTATACGTATTGCTCTTAGATGTAGCGTAGAACATTTATTGACATCTATTTTGCCGCCAACAGTACCTCATAGTGGTGTATACAGGCGCGGATTTAGGGGGCGGCGCAGGCTCCCCCTAAACAGAACTCTACTAGCTTGGAAAATTTGAAATAAAAAAAGGCGAAAAACGATCCTGAACAGACATAAACGAACCGTTTTTCAGTTTGATCAGGTTTCCTTAGGTTTGGTACGTTACTTTCTCGTAAATTACTTTTTCCAAAAGCCGTAGCTTAAAAAAATTAATATCCGAAAAGTGTTTTTCGAAAAAATTTAATTTCGAAAAATATATTCTCCGAAAAAACGTTTTTTGGAAAGTGCTTAAAAAAATTTTAAATATTGGTTTTGGAAAAATTGTGCTTACGTAAGTAAGTATATCCCTCCAAATGAGCAGTTTTTTTTTAATATGACTATTCGAAGTTGTCTTCAAAAGAATGAAAAAATGTACTTTTAAAAAACATGTTTTTTTTTTAAAAACGTAGGTAGTTTCGAAATGTGAGTAATTTTTAAAAAAATTGAATTAGCATCTTTTCATTATTAAGGAATCATCAGAATTTTTTTCTTTCTCGAGAATTTTATAAATAAAACCATTTTTGCTACTCTTGTGTAAAATTATAATTATTCGCTTGAATATGGAAAAAATAAAATTAAGGGTCAGGGAATAATCAGAAGAGTTTCATACTGAAACATTTAATATGAAATCCGGCTTTAATTACGGATTTTACGAGATACTTGTGTGGAACATCGGGAAAATATTAGTTGAGACTAAACAACTTGAAAAAAGTATGTATATTTATTTAAATAAAAATTAAAGTTTCTTACTTTTCTACGATTTGTTGTAATAGATCTTTTTCCTTTTCAGTATAATTGCAGGATATGTTCTTTTCTTTCTTTTTCATAATTATTATTTATCCAAAAACACACAATTGCACTTTAAAGCTAACACAAGACAGCTTAGGTAGGTACAACTTTCTACGCTTGAAATGCCACACGACTGCTTCCGATTGCCCAAACGTAAACGCCGATATTAGGCGATTTCTTTTTTACGCAAGCCTTGGTCAGCTTTTGTTAAATCATGGGTAACTGGACAAAAATTCAACACTGTATTAAAATTTAATAAGATCTTAGCTTATACCGAATGAAATTTTCTTTCTGCAACCGGCTGTTAATGCATTTATTTTACTTAACTATCACTCACTCTTTTGATCTGTAACAGCTTTCATGCAAAGTTGGACACAAAAATTATTATTTATTTTAACAAAACGATTTATGTAATAATTGATACGAATCGTACCGTATTTTGTCTAATTTAGTACTAAGATCATCTAAATATTGACACTTTCGCGAGCCGCAAAACACGAAAGATATAAAGATTGGACGGCGTGCAAATGTAATTTTACCAACCTATTTTAACAAAAATATTACGTTCAGATTCGCTAAGAAGGTTTAAATTTAGTACTGGTTGCAATTAAATCTTCTAGTTGATCAGTAATGTTGTGACAGGTTTTCGTCCTGTCATTGTTAATAAGTCGTCATTAAAAACGTATGAATTATTCTGTAATTCAGCGATTTGCTTGTTTTCTAAATAATTTTCATCTTGGAACGGGTTGCTAGAATGAATTTGATTCTATTATTGTCGAAAGTACGTACTAAAATTGCCCTTTTCTTTATAAATTTGCCAAAAACCTCAGAAACAAATTCATAGGATAAAACTTAGTTGTCTTATTCTTACACGTGTCAGTTTAAAACTTGGTTGTCAAATTAGACCGGACTAGTGTTGGAGACTCTGGCCGTTAGGGTTTAAACTTGGACCAAATTCAAAAAGTACAGTTTCCAGCCTGACATCACCTTCCGAAAAGCAACTGAACATAACGGGCGATGCGACGACTCAAATTATTAAAGATACGGCAACACCGCCATGTGCCCTATCGGCCGTTTTAGTACTAACATAACCTCGAAAACCAATCCACTGTGCAGGGAATCATCTGAAAATTTTTGCAGCGGTGCCAGCGCTTAATTTATTTCTATAATTTGGGTCACTCATTGTAGTACTACCTACGTCATCAGAGGCCATCTCCTCGTTTTATAATGAGTGATATTTCATCGCTATCTTGAGGGTGAATTTGATCAGAAAAAATTCTGATTTTTTGTTATAAACTTTTCGAATGAAGTACTTTTATGAAATAAAAAAAATTGCTGGATAAGACCATTTGTTATATATTTTTTATAGAAAAATATATTTTCAATAGCAAGAAGCAAATAGTTAAACATTTTTAAATCTTGTAAAAATAAAGACAACGCCCACAACTCGTTGAGTTTGTACATAATGAAGCGAACGGCCGTCCGACCTGGAAAAACTTTTAATGAGATCGCCCGTTTTTCACTTGAAAACTTTTGTTTTTGCTTAATAAATAACTGCCTTCATGCTGGCGACGGCGGTATAAACAAAGAACAATTTTAATACCTGAACATATAACAACCTTGCTTTATTCAGAGTGTTCTAATTTCAGTTCTGTTGGGTCTATTTTACTCAATCAAATTAAATGATTATTTAATTCGATGCATAGTAATATTTAGTAATTGACACTAGTGTTGTAAATATCCGTATTCTTTATATAACCCGATAATACGGAATCGGAATCAACTAATATCCGTATCCATCATCCGAATACGTATCCACTTGTTTAGCCGCGCGAGAGCGGTTCCGAAACATCTGTATACGGAATTATTTCGCATACGAAGTCGAAGGTTAGGGATAGTAAGGCAGCGACGCCGACGTTCGTTCTCGTTTGAATTCGGTTCGGTTTTGAGCTGTTTAAAGCGGGAGGTATTCTAAGATGATTAACGGATAAAATAAACTCAAAGAGAATCACTAAATAGGAAAGATAATGTAAAATAATGTCGGTTAAAATTATGATTTGTTGGAAAGAATCAAGAAAATTCCGTTTTTACCCCTTAAATACGCCCCTGGATGACCCATCCTGTATTCATTTTAAAGTCTGGTTATCCCTCCATAAGATAGCGTTGAAATATTGGAAAAAAAAAATTAAAAAGGAAAAATACGGAGTGATTTAAAGGTACCGATGTCCAGCGCTAAAAATGAATAAATTAGAAATTAAAACGGCGATTGCTCCCTTTCTATAAAGAATGAAGAAACTAAAAAATGCGGATATCATGTATTTTGACGAACTCTTTACGATGACGTATATCGGATTTTAATTTTGATCCACTTTGACCCAAAAAAAAATAAAAATCGTGAAGAATTTGATTCAAAAATCGAAATTTCCAGTTTTTCCCAAATATATCAATTATCCAGTGGTTTTAGGTTTAGGTAAATGTATTGTAAAAAAAGTATTTGAGATTTTGAGGTGCTACTTATCAATCCGTTTTTTGATCCGACGTTTCGTTTTCGAGTTAGTAGGTACCAAAGAGGGGTCTGCAAATATACCTCATCACCAAAGAAAATATTACGTTTAGTGGCTTCATGGTATACCAACTTGATTATTTTTCCGTTTAATTGACTGTAAAAACATGTACGTGCAATATCTTGAAATTTTCATGGCATACATGATGATTTTCCAATCGAAATTTTGTATTGTGATTAGTTCAGATCTATTGAATAATGAGCTGATTACTACACACTATAAAAACAAACATGAATAATGAATGTATTATTAGACAGTGAAACATTTTATAGTCGGTCGAAACTGATTTTCAGACTATTATTTTATCGATAAAATCTAAATTACACAGGGCAATAAATGCCTACATTCTTATTCATCAAGATTTCATTTTTCTGAGCGACGCCGACGTCGATGCCGACACCGGCGCCACCTGTTTGCTTCGTCCAATTACCATATCGCACTTCATTACCGCAAACGTTCATTTATTCACTGAAATGACCACATCTGCGTCGTTTAAGGTAAGTTATAGCTCACCACCTGACCAGGGGTTAATTCGGTCCGCTTAGTTTATGAAAGTGCAACACCCTTATTTATTTTTCACTTGTGTAACAGGGTATATTTCGGTCTTATAGAATGTGTGATGCGTGAAAAATTTCTATTTTATTAAATCTAATAGGAATTTTTATTAGTATAGAGGAAAGAACTTTGTATTTATACTGACTCTCATACCTCATATTTTAGTGATTTGTGAGATACAGGCACACGCCTCGTGTTGGGGAAACCCAACTGTTGATTCAATTTCTATAACTCTATTTTTATTTCTAAATAAATATCAATAACCAAGCAGGTATAAAATCCCCCACAAAATACATAAGCTCAAACTTGTCTTTCTTGGAAATTTAACTCGCTCAAACTACGCAGTTATCGGCAAAACACAAAGGTTATTCCAGCTAAAATAATAAAATAAAATCCTTCCTTTAATTTGGTTCTTTTGAAACACCGGCACGTTGTCGGCACAACTTCAAAGGTTTAGTTTTATTCAAAGATTTTTTATCTCTTAGTTTTATTACGATGACTTTCTACCGGTACAGTTTCTGGGAAATGTAAAGATGGCCGGAAACCATAGCAACAAGTATCAACCCCTTAATGTTTTCTTGGCCGTACTGCGTGGCTAGTGCGGCCTCCTCCCCCTGTTTAGTGGTCAGAAAGGGATTCACGTCATCGCGAGGGCGGCGTTGATTGGCCAAGTACGGCCACACCTATCTCCGAAGGGAGGCTCTACTTCAGTTTTATCTTAGTTCCCGAAAAAAGAACAGCAGTAGAAAACTACAACTACACAAAGAAAGACTGTCGCGTTCCTTGACGCGACACAAACGCGAAGGTCCCGTGGACCAAGGGTCTAACGAGCCAGAAGTAAGTCAGGGCGGGAAAGTTGCTCCCCCTTTTCTTCGAGGCATACCTAGTCCTGTATTTTACAAAGTTACACAAATTAAGTGTCGTGTTTAGTTCGGGAAAAGTCCCAGTTTCTCTCAGGCATAGTCCTTAAGTCACAATGACTATAAATCAGTAATATCTCGTAACACCAAAATAAGATTAATATGTATCAATTGCCTGTCAACACCAATAATGTAGAAAATAACCATATTTGAAAGTAATAAATGTGCGAATTGTTTAGTGAAATTAACGTCTTTTAATGAAAGAAGTCGCGGCTGCAGGAGCTCGCGCTTTTGGATGACAGTGAACCAGTTACCTAACGGAAATACATTACAGTAAGTGGAGGTAGGGTTTAAACTAGAGCCGTACCCTTCCACCTCGTTTACCACCTAAGGAGTTCAATTTAAAAAACAGACAGACACGTGTTTCTAATGAGTATCCGTGTGTTGAGTGTAACATCTCGCACTTTGAAAATGTTCAAAATATAACATTTCTTCAAATTGCACCCTATTAGGGGTTAAATTTTTAAAACGGCCGAACATATATTAACATACTCTATTAATATAACATTTGTTTTATTTTTCTGAAGGAAGAACGCATGTAGCAAATTTCACAATTATTTAACGTCTTACGTTTAGTAAGAAATATTTGCCTTCAACTTTTTGGGACACCGCTGTAGATAAAATAACCTACCGGCCACGATAGAAACAGAAACTGTTACCTATTCGTAAATAACTATTGTGTCAATTATCTGAAATATACCAGAGTATTTAAATCTAGACCATGTCTCAGGTAATTGCTTCACAAATCACAAATGTTTCAATTTAATTGGCTAGTAAAAAGGGATACATACACCAGGCGAATTTTTAAATTTATTGATGGAAAACGTCAATTAATTTATTCGCATTATGTTATGGACGACATTGGTTGCGTAATTTAATGGATTTCAGATGAGCGAGATTTTAAGAATCGACTGATAGATAGATAGTCCGATGTTGGATAAAATATTACTGCCCAAAACTAGCTTGTACAGTACAACTTCTATGTATTTGTTAAATGAGGAGGATGCAATTATAATCTCTTTTTGGTAATAAATCATGCCTGATATCAAATAATTTAAAAATTTGCTTATGTTAAAACCCTCATTCTGGCAGCTGAATTTTTCCATCATGCTCCATGGGAAACACCGGTCTTCAAGTGTGATTATTCCGATCAGCAATCTGATAAAAATATAAAAACTATAAAATTAATTTCAGAAAACATTCATCGGTAAATTAAAAACGGTTTGCTGGAAATATGATTAATGCGCTTTAGACATCGATGAATTTAATAACACGCCCAATAATCGTATTTACTTAAAATAGAAGTGTCACCTGCCAAGTAATGCAAGTGTTATTTTTGTGATAAAGCCGGTACACTCGAGCCACAACCGCCTCTTAGAGCCGGATATTATCTTAAAATCATCATCCTAAATATTTCTTTTCTATTCCAGGTCGCCTATAGCTCACCCCATTACGGAGGTCAACGAGTAGGAGGCAGTCCACAAGCAGCGGCTAGTCCTCACCTTTCTGCCAGTCCTCAGGTACCAAGCCCTCAAGGACAGACCTTGGATCTTAGTGTTAGCAGATTATCACATAGGTAAGGTCGTCTCTAAATAATATTGATAATTTTGAAACCTAAGTCTATTATAATTATTATTAGTTTATTTTTTCTATCCTTTTTCCGTTCAGTGGTGTACGACCATTTGGGTCCAGTGGCGCACCTCCAGGTGTATTAGTACCTGCGCCAGGATCCGGATATAGTCGTGAGTCGACACCAGATAGTGGTGGATCACATTATATGGAAGCGTACAGCAGAGACCCAGCAGGTAAATAGAAAGGCTTAAAAGATTTTTTTTCTAATTATTATGGATTGTTGTCAATTTTTAATCATAATATAATTACAATGTTTTTTAAGGTTTTTTAATTATATGAAATCAGTTTATTTAACCTTACTAACTGATCACCGCTGCATTCAGATCCATCTGATGTCAAATTCCGTAGTTAATTTCGACACAAGCCCCTGCAGTGTTCAAACTACATTTTACTTGCATATATGGTTGCCTGCAAAAGTTCCCGTAGTGCTGTCAAACAGTCAATGCTCTCATGTCAGTTACTGTTTACTGTTATCCTTTTGTTTCAGCCTATGGCTCAATGAGTCCTCACCCTGGTTACGGAATGACAACGGTGGCCTCTGACTATGCGTCAAATCCCTACTCAGCCCCGTATCCTACTCCTGCAGGATATCCGTGTGGACCCGGAGGATACCCAGGAGCCGTAACGACGGGTGGTTACCCAGTTCCCCCCGGAGGGTATTCGCCAGGAGCGTGTTACTCGATGCCCCCGCCACAGCATTCGTTGCCGCAGCACGACAAGTCACCTAATAAGGACGGGTGAGTATGGAATATAATATACTCAGCTTTGGTGCTTCGTTGGTATAGCCTTTATTTCGGAAACTGTCAATTATATTAACTTCGGATATCCTATACAGGGTGTCTAAAATAGGTGATACCACTATTGCTATCTCCGAAACGGCAAAAGATACGAAGTCGGTTAAATTAGAGAAAATGTGCCATTTTTAGTCCCTACTCATATTTCGTTTACGAAGTTGCCAAATTCTCTACAGTTCCTTATCTACAGGGGATTTTTTAAAAATAGTCAAAAATTTAATTCTTAAATATCTCGAAAACTATTATGGTTAGAAAAAAATTGTTTTAACAAAAATCACACGATTTTTTACCTTCTCTATAGTAACGTCATTGTTTTGTTTATATCATTTGGCTTTATTGAGTTACTGATACTAACTTGTTTTTTTTTTCAAATACGGACCTGAACTTCTTGCTGTATTTTTTGAAAGAATACTTCATACCCTTTATATCTGTGTAGCACTTGATTATGTTTTTCTACGTTTTGGTGAAGAATAGTATCATCAAGATATTCTACCAGTACGGACCTGGCATTTTTCAAGTAAATGCGCCATTTCACAACCCCAAAAACCACAAACCATAGCGATAGGTTATGAATTGTGCCTTAACATGCAAGAACCCAGGTCCGTATTGTTGATGAGGTTGCCGTTGCCCAGGTCCGTATTGCTGATGATGTTGCTATTCTTGATCAAAACGTCGAACAATATTTTCAAGTTATACACAGTTGTTAAGGGTATAAAGTATTCTTTCAAAAAATGGAGCAAAAAGTCCAGGTCCGTATTTGAAAAAACAAGTTAGTATCAGTAACTCAATAAAAACAAATGGTGTAACCAAAATAACGTTACTTTATACAATGTAAAAAATAGTATGATTTTTGTTAAAACAATTTTTTTCTAACTATAATAGTTTTCGAGATATTTAAGAATTAAATTTTTGACTATTTTTAAGATAAGAAACTATAGACAATTCGGCAACTTCGTAAATGGAATATGAATATGGACTACAAATGTCACATTTTCTCTAATTTAACTGACCTCGTATCTTTTACCGTTTCGGAGATAGCAATAGAGGTATCACCTATTTTAGACGCCCTGTATAGAGGGTGTTTTTTAATTTTTTAAAGTGTTACAAGGCGATGTCTCTAAGACGGTTCAAAATACTTTCATGAAATTTTGGTGGGTTAATAAAGAGATGGGGGACATATTCAAACGTATTTTTGACATTTACCCCCTCTTTATATTTTGAGGGGTGGGGGATAACTTTAAAATTTTAAATAGGATTTTGTTTATAAAATTCGAATATACGTAACAGGCGCGGCCACAAGGTCATTTGGTCAGTGACCCACCTAAAATTTTTAATGATCTACCTAATAATTTATTTTTTAATTTTTTAAAACCAAAAAAGAATCTTTTGTTTCAAAAAAGTGCAAGTTCCATGCGAAAACTCCCCAAGAAAGAATCAAGCCAAGCCATCGTCACAGATTACTCCTACCAGATGCGAATCTCTTAATAAATTTCCTATATCAAGATTCCGCGGTCTTGGCGATACGGACAGTGCGGCTAGGGTTGCCAGACGTTCGGGATTTGTTAGGTCGTCCCGGATCCCGGAATTTTACTGTACTATCCCGGAAATCTTTAATCAAACAAAAATAAACAACTTGCAGCTAAGCTGCAAATTCGAATTAATTCCAGTTTGACTTGCTCAGAATTTTTGCCCTTTTTAAAGGGGCCTGAAGACGAAAAATTGTTAAAACTTGCCAAGTCTAGCGATAAATATAAGTAGTATTTGTAAACGATGTTACCGTCTTTCTTTTGGCCAAGCACATAGGTAAATTTTTTGACTATACCATAGAACGTTTTTTTTTTGGTTGACAGGACGTCCCGGAAATTAGTCTTTCGAATCTGGCAACCCTAAGTGCGGCCAGTCTCTTCGAGCGTCGATGCCGAGAATGGAATTTTCCACGCGTTGGGTAGGTTTTAATTCAGAGAAATTATGGATTATATTTTAAAATATTAAAACGTGATATTGTGTGGCATTTTATATAAAATTATATCATTAACAAATACAAAAACGTATATCATTTATTAAAATTACACTACAACCTAGTACAACCACAATTTACACCATAAAATCCGCTGGGTTTGCCGTGTTTCGGGCCGCACGCGGCTTTCGGCAATGCGGTTTCTATCTGCTTCTAGAGCAGCCACCTTGCGTTTACTGACTAATAGCAAAGATATTTGCCATGCTAAGAGTTTTCGGTCACCCTGTATGTTACCTAAATTTGTACTTATATGTATAGTACCTTGGGAAAAAAATTCTAATGTTATTTTGTACGTTTTCTATCAAACCACGAGTCGCAAAGGGTTTACAGACGGTATTAAATTTTTGACTAGCCCGGTTTTAAGTAAACTACAACTTTTTTATGTCTCAACACTGCAATGTTATAGCTTTTTTTATAGCAGATAACTGAGCAGCAATAATGTTAAAATAATAGGCGCTGATTAGTGATTACTGCTCTTAATCTCGATTGTTTTTGTCCAACAGTGTATTACAAACAACTTAGTTAAGTCAACCGGAAATTAAATACCGACTGAAAACATGCTGGCAACAGTCTGCAACCTAACCTTAGAAAAAAAATTAAGTTTTATTGTAGGTATTAATTTAATGACTTGTAATATCGTACCATTAAAAAGTTACTTCAATTAATGAAATAAAATACCTATACTTATCATAATGTTAATAATACACCTCCTTTCCTAAACTGCCGGTTAATATCTTAAAGCGACAAAAATGAAAATCCGTATTCAAGGTAAAAACGACAACGTCGGCGTAGAGTATAAACACGAGTATCCCACACTTAAATACGGCTAAATATAAAATCCATTTTATCTGTGCACAGAATAGTAACCGAACAGAATCTCCGCTCTTTGGTAATGAATAATCTACAGGTATGTATTTCTATATCTTAGTAATGTTTACTGAAATCTAAGAAATGATCGTACTTCGTAGTGATTTACAGATATATAGATTGGTCTGTTGATTTTGGTTATTTAATGTTATCCTTTTCTTTTCCTAAGCAAGCAATATTACTACTGTAAGTGAGCAACAACAATGTACAAAAAATAATAGTAAATGGCGCTGCATAATTCTTTTGTCCTCAAATTTCTACTTTGTCGATAAGAGCATTATAAAATATGATGCCTCTAGCTTTATTCGTTTGTAATTACACTAGTTACACTCCGCACACTAAGTGGCGTACCGGCCATATCAATGTATGAAAAGTGTAAACAAGATACAAAGACAACTTTGGTCAAAACGATATGACTTTTTTTTTAATGAAAAGAAGATTACTGGCAGCTTATTTATTACTACACCAGTATTTATTAATACATACGTTCATAATTGACGCTATTTTGATTGGGTACTGGTTTTCATTATTTCACAGTGTGCGTATAATGATCCCATTACTTGAAACTTTTAGGCCAATCAAATCACACTAAAGCTGAAACGCAAACACTACTTTATCATAATTCACGGACTCAATAAATTCGAGACATTTTTAATTACTTTTCAGGCACCAAGTCCCTAAATCCTTGGTAGCAAATCTATCCTATCAATTTCACAAAATATAGGAAATGTGGGCATTCACACAAATTCAAATAAAACAAATTGACCAGTTGACGTAACCTCAACACCAGAAATATTATTTAGGGTCGTATTGTCGTATTTATAATCGTTCCTCAGGCCGTGAGGCCGAGAAGAGCAAACCAGAGAGAAGCGACATAATCGAGTCCAGCCAAACACATTTAAGTGGGGATATACCGGTCAACTGTCATAAACATGTGCTCGCGCTCGCCGGCATTTTTAGTCCGATAGTCGATGAATTTGTTTTGTGTTTGGAAAACTATTTTTGATTCTAAGTTTTAAGTGTTTAATTTGTTGCTGTGATTTATAAAAATTCTTAACTTATGCTTGGTAATACCTGCACGTTTCGTGGGTGCCATTCAAAAGAAGGACAAGGATTTAGCATGTTTACGTTTCCAAAGGATCCTGAACGGTAAGTAGGTACATATACACCTTTATTACACCAAATTATACCGGCCAACTGTCTATTATTTAGATTCGAGATCACAAAATTTTATACCCCCAACATCAAAGGTGCCGCCGTATTTTGTCGCTTCTCTCTAGTTTGCTCTTCTCGGCTTGAGGTTTCCTTAAGTATGGGTGACGGTGCTGAAATCCTACCTCAAGGTCTAAGGAAGTCTCAAGGAACGACGGCCCATAGTATCCCCAGGCAGTGGCGTGCCGTCGGGTGGGCTAGGGGAAGCGCAAGCCCCCCCCCCCCCCCGCATTCGTCGTAATGGCGCTCCCGCGCCCACTGGAGAATCACTGCCTACTATGATGACAATATACTTCCCAACATATACATATTAAATAATATACCGCGGGTTCCCCATTTACCCAATGTGCGGATTTTGTTGCCAACAATGTGAAATGGAGATATATAATCTCGCATAAGTCTATCCTTTAATCCGATATTTCGTAAATTGCGATTGCGCTAAATTTTGTGTTGTTATTGGCAATCTAACGGCGCCACCATATACTTACTATATAAATATACTGCGGATTCCCCATTTACCCAATGTGCGGTTTTTGATGCCAACAATGTGAAATGGAGATATATAATCTCGCATTAGTCTATCCTTTAGTCTGATATTTCGTAAACTGCGATTGCGCTAAATCTTGTGTTGCTATTGGCCATCTAACGGCCCCACGCTGCATACGTTTCTTGACAGGGCTGGTATTTTGGTATAATTGAACTAGTTTATTACTTTTTGTACATCAGGACATAAGTTAGCACACTTCAAAATAAACCACAAGAACACCGAATGCAAAATACAACACGACACAAAGAAAAAAAGGCGAATGGCGATTCAGCTGTAAACTAGAAAAACCAGAAAGCTGAAAGAAGCCGAAATATACGCACAACAGCGGATGATCAGTACAATTCACCATCTAATTCAGTACAATGTCTGACCAATGAAAAAATGCGTATTAACGCATGCGCATATACAGAAATATCAGACTAAAGGATAGACTTATGCGAGATTGTATATCTCCATTTCACATTGTTGGCATCAAGAATTCCAGACAACCCGCAGTATATTTATTTAATACGTATATGTTTTCCAATAACACTCCCGCGCCCCCTGGAGATTTACTGCCTACTATAACCACATACTTTCCAATAAACGAAAAATAATTTGGCGCCCCCAACTCATTGTGCCCCCACCGCCTCTAAAGGCACGGCACGCCACTGTCCCCAGGTACATTCTGTCCGTAGATTAAGGAACTTCTCCAAATAATTTACAGGGCTCTTATTCCGCGAGTCACTACCAGTGAGCTTACTTGTCGTCGGATCTTCTGTGGTGTGTTTATGTAGTTGAAACTTTTTAAACAATTTAAAGTAGTTCTGTTTAAAATTCGTTTATGGTCGCCTAGCCGCAGTTTATTTCTATTCGATAACATATAATTATTAACTGACACGTTTAGTGCAGCATATCAGATTAAATGTGTGAACTAGAGAAATATAACAAGGCTTTTATGCAGTTTCTAATGGAGAGCGTCAGGTGAGAACGAACCAGAAATAAAACACATGTAAAGCCAACGCTGTTCTGGAACAAAAGTTTTAATGCATAATATTTAGAGTTTCGATAAAATCACTGAACAATTGAATTTACCTTTTTTAAGTATCTTTTATGCTTACCCCAATCAAATTTGATTTAAATACTTAGTAAATATCTAAAATATAAGATGCATCTGCTTCTTATGTATTTCTAAATTTACATTATAAACTTTTAATAGAATTTCAGTATACCTACCCGGGTCAGTCTAGAAGTTTAGGATAGAACAAAAGTTGATTTTAAATAAGTTTTATTTATTATTTATTAATTTATTAATTTGTGCAACTACACGTTTAGTTTTATGCATTAATACCAAATAATAAGTTATTGAGAGTTGCTATTTTGTGCTAGCGTTTTGTGTATTTTTACGTACCTGTATCAAAGTACACAATATAAAATATTAAAATTTACTCAACAAGAGTCAACCAGCGTATATATTCACCTTTTAGTATCATAATTTATTTCAATAAGAATTTTATTGCTCACTTTTGGGGAACAATAAATCTTTTTATAAATGAACAAAATTTAATAACCTAATTCTTGGGTATACCTACTAACTATTGTAAAAACACGAAAAATAATGCCTGATGAATTTATTTATTAGTCCTATGTTTGTTTTTCAAATGTTGAAGATTTCTGATGGGTGCTTGAAAATTATTTCATCTCACATTTTATTCAAATTAAAAATGCTTGTGTAATTTTTTTCCATTTTGATAGGCACATTTGCAACAACTGAACGTAGTAAGCAATGTGACGAATTAAGGATACGCCAACACCGCTATGCGCCCCTTCGACTGCTTTAAGTACTAACAGGGAATGTTTATATTTTGCGTAACTTTTGTAGCATTTCTTAATTTTGGAACTTAATTTTGTTTTCAAGCTTCTTTGTAGCGCTTAAGTGTATTAAAATATAACGAACTATAATGAAAATAATAGTAAACCCATGGATTTATTAAGAATGGATACGGGATGATTTCACATTCTTTAACGCCAAAACAAACCATTCTAAACGACACTGTAAACACAATTTGTAAACATTGGCCACATCTTATTTTACCTTGTATTTTTGTACAAAAAATACGTTAGAAGCATCACAAGATTTACTAAAAGTAATAAAAGCCCTAAAATATTATATTTTTCTGCTAAATAATAATAAATTTAAGTTAAAAAGGTATTATTATTTATAGGTTATAAGGTGTTTATTTAAAGTCGCTCCGAGTCATTTACAAATCTATAAGTCGCACTTTTTCTTTTCTAGTTCATTAAACAAAGACGTACGGGTAACCGAGTGTTACCGAGGTTCAGTCGTTTTCCTAAGCAACCAGCACAGACAGCAACACTTCTGAGCTCCAACTCTCCAATGCTATTTTATCTCTTTCTACTACCAGTAATAATTACGTATTTCCTTCAAGTTTGTAAACTGTTCCCCCAAGAGAATAACAACAAATATAAGGCTTCACGTTCGATACGCTCACAGTATACGGACATCGAATCCTTTCTTAATAAATCCATGAGTAAACTCAAAAATCATTGTGGTGTAGTAGTTTTTTGCCCTCGTCATTTGATGAATTATGGTTAGTTTCTTGGATGCTTATGAGTAAATAATATCATTTTTAGGTTATAAAATATTGTTATAAAATTATAAAATATATAGTTGACTGATTTCTCAGTTCTCCTAGTAGTTCAGTATAAATTTCAAATATTACAACGAACGTATGGTTGAATATTCTGCACATTTTAAAATGAATCACTTGGAGTCAAAATTTAAGTGGTATTTTGATTTTCACCACAAAGAGATGCTTGCAAATGCTAAATTGTCATTACAAGTCGAATTATATTGAAAACTATAACTTTTTCGTAATTAAACCACTAGTGAAAAAGTTATAAAATTACACGTAGAATTCACAAATCCATTCAAATACAGGGTGTCCCATTTAAGAAAGCTAACTCTGCAACACTCTACTTTTTGAACGCACCCTGTATAATTTAAAATATTTTTAAAATGTGCAGAATATCCAACCATCCCTTAATACAGAAGCTTATTATCGACAAATCTTATGTTCAAGGCATAAAATTATTCCGCGCAATCGTTGACTCACCCGGTACACTCTGAACTTTTAGACTGACAAATTTATTGCTTGCTTTTTGTGGGTATAACTACTCACGTTTCTAACAGCCATTTTTCGTGCAGCGTCTTACCCCCGCGATGTTCCAGCTTAGAACGTTTGCACTCGCACGATTCGCCCTCAGAACATTCGAGCTCAGAACACTCGAACAGTAGCTCAGAAGGCCGGTCAAGTCTTAGAGGCAAAGATCTGATACAGTGCCCGACGGAAAATTGCGACGGCACAGGCCATTCTTCCGGAAGTTACGCCACTCATAGAAGGCAAGCCAATTTTAACTTTTGGTAACAAAATATTTAAATAATACTAACTTATAAAATACTAATTAAGTACTAAACCTAACATGTGACGTACTAATTGTTGTTATGGTATGTTAGACGAGATAGCGTCACTGAAGAGACATCTTATTACGAATTGGTGCAGAACTCATAGGTTGATCAGAAAATGGGTATTAGTAGTAGATGGGTCGCCGTTTTGGCCAGCCCGTACCATTTCGACAAGTTTGACACTTCCCAGCTCTTTTGAACCCGAGCAAAGAGCGCTCAAACAAGTACTGTTTTTCAAAATTTAGAATTCCAATTAACTTTTTTTTCTTATTTTCAGCCTTTCAGGATGTCCGAGAGTAGACAGATCGCAAATTCAAGCCCATTCTCAGGAACTGAAATGCCCTACTCCAGGTTGCGACGGCTCAGGACACGTCACAGGAAATTATTCATCTCATAGAAGTCTATCTGGATGTCCTAGAGCTAATAAACCAAAGAGTAAACCAAGAGATGGACAAGATTCTGAGCCACTCAGGTAAATAAAGTTTTGGAAAGTATAAAACCAAGTATTTAGTTTGACTTGGGTCAAATATTTCAAATTTCAAATTATTCTTAAAGAATCGGCTCTTTTATAAAACATAAACCTTTCTGCACGCTATCAGATGCCCTATCCCAGGGTGCGATGGATCTGGACATGCAACTGGAAAATTCTTATCGCATAGAAGGTAACATTCTAAAAATATTCTTAAAAAATAACACATTGTAAAGATCACCGATTCGCAGGATTGTAAATGTACACTACTTAGATTACAGAAATGACGACCTTAGTTTCAAAAATTCTTCTGTAATAATTTTTGTAATCTGTTTTGTAATCTACGTATGTAGACTTACAATGTTACGTAATATAGATCTACTTAAAAACATAGTGAATTCTTCAAATCTTAGCTTAAATTTGTCTTTTTTGATTTTCTAGTGTAACTGGGTGTCCACTAGCTAAAACATTGTAAGTTTAGAAATTTATAATTATTAATATACGTAGATTACAAAAAAAATATTTCCACAAAAAAATGAAGTCATCAAAACATATTAGCCTTCTTGTAATATTTCTTAATGGCTAATATAAATAATAATATATTATTTGACATTTTAAAAGGAGCAATATTCATTTATTTTTACAATACTTATTACAATTTGTGATTTTCAATAATATAGGTACTCAACAAATTTTATGTAATTTGACTCACCAAAAATAAATCTTTATTTACTGAAGTAACAAATTTAGATCATGCTACAGAAACACAATGGCCTTCTGAATGTGCTGCGCGAGACAAAGGTATCTGTCTCGCGCAACTCATCTAGAAGGCTATACAGAAACCAAACAAAAAAAACATTTCCATAGAAACAACAGCAACTGTCATCAAATTTTATTGAATTTTATTGAACATATTTTGTTCTGTTTTTAGTGCATCCGGCTGCCCAATTGCGAACCGGAACAAAATGCGAGTACTCGAAAGCGGCGGAACAGTAGAGCAGCACAAAGCAGCAGTAGCCGCTGCTACAGCCATGAAATTCGATGGCGTAAACTGCCCCACCCCTGGATGCGACGGAACCGGACACATAAACGGTTCTTTTTTAACGCATCGGTCCCTTAGCGGTTGCCCGATGGCTGGGCAAACGGTGAAGAAGAGCAAATACCCGGAGGATATGCCGTTTTATGCTAAGGGATACACAGGTACAGTGCGATAGAATTAATAGTTAGTTATGCAGTGTGTGATAATGATAATGCTCGCCATTACTTACGAGAAGGAAATTTACGACACGAGCTGAAGGCGCGTGTCGTAGTTATTTCGAGTAAATTTATTAGCAACATTTTTTCCAAACTACAAAAATTCCTGAAAATTGTTGCTGCTATCATCGCGTTTTCTTAACTAAAATAAAATAATCCGTAGTGCGATACATCGATACTTATATGGTACTTAATAGTTTTTAATTAGAGGGTCCAATGCAAAATGTGCCCAACTCACACGTTCCCCCATTTTCAGGATAGTGCCGCCATGTGTGTTAATTAACTTTATATTCAATAACTACTTCATTCACTGGAAGAAGTGCCAAAGCCTAAGTCTGGACATATACAGCCAGTGACCGTTGAGGTTTAAATGGACACGCAGGGCATAGCCAAAAGTTTGAGTTGTCATTGGCTGTACATAAACGGCCATTGGCACATTCGCAGATGAAAATAATTTGGAAACCAATCGCTAAAATATTACAATAACTCATAATAGGCCAGTCAGTGGGTACAAAATAAAGGAGCGGCTAGATCCGTAGATGTTATCCGCGCTGTTGCCAGATTGTGTTTGACGGACACCTCACTTGTTACGAGACGGATGATGCACTGATGGCTGTAAGCACATAATATGAGATTACCAATATAAATAAACAGCACCCGATGAAGTGCTAACCCGTTTCTGATACACCTTTTAGAGCCGATCTAATTTTTTAAATGACAAAAATTTTAAAAAAGTCCAACCGAGCACGGGCACGAACCCACTCTACCTCTCGGTCTATAAGCATTTCATTTTCAAACATACTCTATTGCTTCATATTAAATTCATACCTACTAATTATTATTTACAGCACTTTCTTACAACTACTATAGGTATATAATTCAATTATATATGTACAAGATATTTGACAATAAGTACATAATTATCTACAAATACAAGATTGCCAAGGGGAAGCAGCCAGGCCATGGCTGGGGCTGATGGTTGGCACTGGGCAAGAAGATTGTTTAAATAACGCTTACGGCTCCATCCGACAGTGATCTCTTGGAGTCATGATGAACATTTGTTCTCTTATGATAAAGTAATTATAATTTAAGGAATTAAGCTTAAAATTTAATTTACGCCACTGAAAAGCACCTGGAAAGGTCTTTGAGTGGATACTCAACCCCTGGACTATGTTGCTCTTTGCAAGAAAGCCCGGTGCCGTTATATTTGATGAGTGATGGGGAGACTATGACACATTGGCGCCGCTGCGCATTAAAGAGATCGTACATGAAGAGTCAACATGACATTTGACAACGTCGCGGATAATATCTACGGACTTAGCCGCTCCACAAAATAAGGCCCTTGCCTTACAAAAGGTGGGGTGGAAACGATTTTAATATGTGGCCTAGGTCGGGATCTTGGTAAAAATCCAAGTTTTTCACCCCGTAAGGTCGAAAATTTTGATTTTTCGTTAGGGACCCGACCTAAGCAACATATATTAAAATCTGACTGGATTATAAGATTTTAATGACGACTTATTAACAATGACAGGACAAATATCTATCAAAACCTAACTGATCAATTAGAAGATCTTAATTTAAACCAGCACTAAATCTTAAACCGTTTTATTGAATCTGCGTGTTGAATTTTTTACAGAAAAAACGTACGTAAAATGATAAATTTTAACGCTTTGCCAATTCAGTGCTGTTACAGCTTAGATACACGGTATTGGTTAGTCTTTACGAAAAATATCATTACTTCTTCTAGTAAACATTTAATTTAATAACATTATTTCTTGTGTTGAGTTAAATTAATTTTGTTTAACTCCAAGACAAATATGTAATAATATATTTTTTAATTTCTTTCTCTTAGATGCAGTCGTTATATCCAATAAGTATTGGTGCAATGTTTCAGAGGCTATTGAATATCTTCAGCAAAAAAGTAGCACACACTTTCCGGGCACAAATAAAATTTTAATACTCGTTTTTGTCAGAATCCATAAAATGCAACTTAGGCACATTTATTTTTATATATATTTATTGTTTGCATTGGACCCTTTCATTGCTTTGTTAATTTTTTATTCAACTTAATTAACTTAACAACGTAATTTTCATTACATTGGGGGTACTAGAACAATAATCTCAAGAACATTTTTAAAAGTCTGACCTGAATACTCATTTGCAGATATATTCTTATAGGTATGGAACAAGCTCCAGGTGGAGGCGAAGACCTTATGACGCTGGAGGCGGAAATATCCGAACTTCAACGAGAAAATGCCCGGGTTGAGTCTCAGATGCTCAGGTTAAAATCTGACATTAATGCTATGGAGACACATTTATCGACTGGAGAAAAAGTAAGTATATATAACCAATTTGGGCAAATGGACTCTTTCACTAAATTTTGATTTTGTTACCGCTATGTAGGGTTTGACATGATGAAATACAATTTTCGACATTCATACTTCCTATTTTCTACGACCTCGCGGAGTCCCACTGCAGGGTCCTTTTTATTATCGTAATATAAAGCCCAAATGACATATAGGACGTAGGTGTATTAAAATTAAAATTCAGGTTTAGTGAAAGTGTCCATTAAAAATAGGAACCAAAATGGGAAATGTATCCAATTTCAACAATAAGAAAGCAAATAATTATGCACACACAATTTTTAAAATAGTATTGTTCCTATTGGTATAATTCAATAACCATTATAATACTAGTAATATAATACCATTCTTATGGAACGTGTCCGTTAAATTGCCGTTCTTGAAAAACAGTTTTTCATAATTTATAATAGCTTGACATTCCATTCTTTAAAATTTCAAACGCTTCCACTCATTTTTTACCAATTTCGCCTAAAATTTTGGAATGCACTTTTGTTGCAAAAAAAAACATTCTTAGGTAACAATCTCGCTAGTAGCCTAACACAAGTTTCGTATCTCACCAGCGGTTTCGTAAAAAAGCAATCGGACTACACTAAACCCTTTCCCCACCAGGAAACGCAAGCCCTGTCGCAGAGGAGCTCCAACCTGAACGAGTACTATGAGAGCTTGCGGAACAACGTCATCACCCTCCTCGAGCACGTTCGCATTCCAGGAGGAGGCAATTCGCCGGAGAAGATTGGCCAGGAGAACTTTGATTCGTACTTTAGCAAATTGCAGACCTTGTGCACACCGGAGGGTTACTGCAGTGACGAGAACAGACCTCTGTACGAGACGGTCAAGTGCGCATTACAAGATTTTACCGTGCTGCCGACGCCCATTTAGATTTGTGTAAGTGAGAACATTCCCCGAAATTGATGTAAACGTCCCGTTATTTGTATAGTAAGATATTTTAAAGCCCGATGGATACTAAACGTTCTTCTTATTCAAATGTGGATCCGACAAGTTCTTAAAAAAAAATTATATGGGATTTTTGGTTTTTTGACATCTCTGTTGCTTAGTTATTTGCTGTAAAAAACCAATGACTTCCCAATGTAGACACACAAAAGATATATATATATATATATATATATATATATATATATATATATATATATATATATATATATATATATATATATCATAGAAATCATCATTGCAATGCGAGGTAAACGAAAAGTATAAGATAAAATTTTGATTTCTTCAATCAATCATATGTCTTTTTATAGGTGTACACCGGAAAGCCATTGGTTTCCTCAGGTTTCTGAGAAAATAAATAAAGAACAACGTTAAGAAAACCATAAAAATATAGTGAGCGCCGAGCGAGTTCTGCTCTTAACACATATTCTGTCATGTGAAGTGTTTTATGTCAGTGTAAAGCTGTTTTAACCTAAACCTATTTCTTATCACTTATCTGTCAGTTATGCATAATAGATACCGACCAATACAGTTTGCTTGTCTCTATAAAAAGGCTTAATGTTGTTCGTTTGGTATCAGTGTTATAATTTTGCTCGTTGGCAACACCTTAATGGGTCCGTTGCGCTCTTTTTTTTATTGGCTTCTTAAAATTTATGGTCAAACGTGCAAAAATTATTTTTTGGGTTTGCTTGGGTTCGATGCTCGTGAAGCGGGAAATGCCCTAAAAGTAGAGTTAAACTTTGGCGAGTGATGTCATCATTTCCCTGCATTTTGATTTGTTACTTTTGCAATGTTGCCGAATCGTTCGTCGCTCGAGTTGGCATTCAACCAAAGATACAAAATCAATCTAATATAAAAACCTCTTTGCCTCAACATAAATTTGCTAATTACGAAAAAAGTATTCCTAGGAAATATAGAAAATTATAGAGAACAATGTGAGAAGCATAGCTTTTTTGTACTAACCGTTTTAACTTCACATTCCATATTTCAGCGCTAAAATATTCTACATTTGAAAGTAAATATTCATATATCATGTCCATATAGGGTTGCCAGATCCAACATCTTCAAAATCAGGTATCAGCGTTTAAAAGCTGCTTAGAAATCGGGACTTGGGGCAAAAAATCGGGACGCTATTTTTTGCACTAGTATTTAATAAATGAACAGAAGAAACATACAATAAGCAAAAATATAAACTTTTTATGCAATTCAAACGTAAAAAATATTCTATATGCTGTAAAAGCTATACATTACTTAAACTAGAACAGTCCAGTACTTAAACTAAAACTAAATTTTAAAAATCACGTCTCGATTTGAAGTGTGTCGGGACGCGGGACGTATCCTTTGAAATCGTGACGTCTGGCAACCCTATGTCCATAGTAACCTTGGTCAAATTGCCCGAATCAGCTTTTTCAAAGCCTTGATCCATTTTCCACTGACTAACCTATCACTAATGGTGAAAACACTTATACAAACGAATACATTTTCTTTCAAAACCAACGAAAACATAAAACAAACACACAGTTCAAAAAGTTTGTTAGGATATATAAGTTGTTTCACAACTGTCACCTTACCTAACAGAAATGGTTTGCTCCACGACTACATTCATTCCGGACTTCTCGATGCAAAGCCGATAACGGTGTTAAGCTATCCTTTTCTAATGAGTAATATTGAAGGAGTCGGACATACATTTTTGATTACGTCCGAACTTTATGTTGATTATTGAGAGTTTTGAAACAGTTTCATATTGAATCCTTTGTACCTACTATCACTGATATCGACTTTGTATTTATATGTTAGACATTAGTAGTATTCCTTTAACAGCAAAGACGACGTCCTGAGCAGCTCCGGTGCGTGACCCACGTGTTTAGTTCATTTAATGTCTGTTGCGGAAATACGCGTATCACGCCTTGGGGCTGTTCCGGACCTCGTCTTCACTGTGAAAGGAATATGTCTATTATGTCAACAGCGCAAATCGATATATTATGTTATTGGTGTGAAATATGGCGGGTTTTTTAATTCCTTTCAAACTTTCACGTTCAGTATATTGCCGTAGACTTGTTTTAAGAAAAATCCGATTTCATTTTGATAAACTGCACCCTGCCCACTATTATTTTACTTATAAATAATATTTAAATTCGACTGAGTGCAACAGACCCATTGACTTAGTTAAATTCGTTTTATTATCTAATCCGCAACAATATAGGCATCTCATGTTTTCAATATATGACAAATAAGGGCGGAGAAACTTTCAGATGTGACAAAGAGTGACAGCTATAAGCTTGCTTTTCTTGTAAAATATTTGACATTAAAATGTTGCCAACATAATTATTATACAAAGGAAAGGTAATGTTACCAACCTAATTTGCCATATTGTGACTCAGACATTTTTTGATAGAAAGCAGTTCTTTACCTGACAAGTGCGGAAAGCGATACTTTTCCGCACGCGACTACAGTTGACCGAACGACGCCAAGCGGAGTTCGGTCAGCAGTCAAGTGCAGAAGACACTTCCCGCACGTGTTGGGTACAATGATTTTTCTACGAGCGTAAGGAAAATTATCTAGTTTTGGTATTTTTTTAAAATATTTTATTTCAGTAGATAGATCAAAGTGAAAATACAATTCAAAATTCAAACTTATATTATTTTCATTTGTTATTAACAATATTAATGGTAAAATAAGAGTTACTTGCATTTGTCAAATTTATGTCCTAAGCTAACTGCTATAGAAAAATTTCTTGCCATTCCAGAATTATTTATGTCTTGTGTATGTTCAACATGAGGTGGCTGAAGGTCAATTGCTGCTGGTTGCTGCGATTTGGAAGCGGCAGCCTGGTTTTGGAGGATCCAATGTGCATTTGGTTTTTTGTTTTGTAAAGACTCGTCCACATATCATTCAGCAACGTTTGTGGACTTTTATTCACCATGGCGCTTAAGATTCCTGATGTCTACTCCACAGTCTACTAGCAGAGTGGCTGAAAACAGCCTAAAGCAATGCCCAGTGTGGAGCTCGGGATTTAGCAGTTTCAGGTATCCAGCCACATCCGTAGGCATCTTGCCGATTTTGTTAATTCCAACATATTGGACAGAACATTTTCCGTTTTGGTAATTTAGGAAAAATCTTCTATGGGGCGTAACTTGGTGGTCGCAGCAATGCATATTTTTTATTAAGTTTAAATTTCGTTTCCCGCTTACTACAAAGCTTCTGCGTTGATGGGGTTTATTATCAGCAATCGTGCAATGCATCAAGGATTCTTTGTAATGTGCCAACTTTAGTTAAAAGTTAATAAAGTTATACATCGTCTGGAGCCCCGTTCAGAAATTCATCTATATTGATTCTTGTTAGAGTTTTAATTTTTTTTCTGCTGCAATCCAACATTCGTTAATTTTGAGACACAGACGATCACTTGATATTACTTGTTTATATCCAAATTATGTTTTAATTTTAACATAGACTTTATCATTGAGTACCTTGACTAGAACGTGGATGATTTGCAAGTTTTTGAAATGCCGGAAAAGTATACCCGAATTACCTACACCATTATGTATCCAATTCTTTGACAATGTCTGCGAGAATGTCTTCCGGTACTCTATCAATCACATTATCTTCAATTTCTTCGTCGATCTCTATTTTTGACTCAAAAGTTGGATAAAAATCGAATGTTTGTATTTTCACTTTGAGGTCTATGCTGACAATCAACAAATAGGTACAACAAGTAAGTAATTATTCGGTGGATTCATAATTTTTGGATGGTTATTTTTTGGGTATTTTCCACCAATATTTTACCAAATATGTTAAACTGAACCTCTTCGGTCCGGGTCCGGTGACGTTAATTAGTACACGAAGTCTAATTAAGTGGCGATATAGGTATGTGATTGTTGATGTATTGTTTCCCGCGCCAGTGCTGAAAAAACTTTCAGCGCAACTTTACAAAGTAGTTACTTTCCGCACGCTCGTAGAAAAAAAAATAAACTGAATTATGGACAATGCAACTTGCACAGTTGAAGTACCATAACACATTGACATTATGACGTATTGTTTAAAACTTAATGCACCTGCAAAATACAACATTTTGACAGACGAATTATTATGGAATGTGTTGAGTTTGTTATTATCACTGGGGGGGATAGAATTGTATTAGTCGTCAAAAATAGTAATAACACATCAACAAATAATGAAAAATAATTCACTGCTAAATAATTACTGCTAAAAAAAGATACATGTTTTTTTCTCATAAAAAATTATGACGATTCACAAAAAGTTCTATAATCGCCTTATGTCTCTATAGTTTAGTTGAAAATTCACAATTTTATCACAATGAGTACAATAAAATGTGTACCGATTTACATATGTTGATTATACTTAATATACGGTGTAGTATCATCAAATGTCGAATTTACGTTTAATAAGTATTAATTTTTGATCGGGCTTTAAAATTCTTCAAGAACTAACACAACTCTCTGATTAAATCTTAAGAATCTAGATAAATGTTCTACTCATAAACAGCTAGAATCTAAGCCATAATAAACCATTTGTACGTAATGTTAAATTGTGATCTCTGTAAATATTTAGAGGTTAAAAAATGTATAGAAAAGTATACCAACCTCAATAATTAATTTTAATTGTTGTATATAATTATCGATGACAAGTAATTTTTGTAAATATAACCCGATTTTGGATCTGTTTATTTTGTTAAACTTAACGATTATTATCTTTCGGTTATTTATTGTTAGGTTTTTGTACATGTATAAAAAGTTTTAGAAAATTCTTAAAGGTCTTGTTACTTTCAAAGTTTGACAGATGACATTTCTTGAAATCCAAGGTCACTTTCTCGTTTATCAGCGGCTCCAACGTCAAACTGTCAACATTGAAGTTTATACCAAAGAATGTCAAAATTTGACTGTCACTTGTCAAATTTTTACATGCCCGAGATATGGCTCAAATAAAACTCTTGGTCAAATTTAGCGGTGCAATTGGGTTAGTTTCTGAGAAAATTTGGATAATCTTTTGCAATATAGGTTGCCTGCGAGATTGCCCAAATTAGACTAGGGCTAGAAGTTCAAAAAATAATTATCGTTGTGTTAATCGCTGATTTAGAAGTTTAGTTACATAATAAGAGTAACAGGATCTTTAGCGAAAAATGGAAATATATTTTACTAAACCGCTTTAAGCCATTATGTCCTAGTAAAATTTTTTAGACCTGTGATTATGTATACCTAGACTTTAGGTAGTATTATTATTATTAGAGTTATTTATAATGGGCTTATTGCGTCCTTCATTTAATGTTGACTCTTGCTATGGTAAGTTATTTGCTCACGACCTCAGGCTCAAAAATAAATTATTTATATTATGGCATCTACAAGCTAGTAGCTAGTAATTTTAAATTTTTGACGTAAGTCATCGCAAAAGGTTTACTTACGTCATAACACGCACATGTGGACAATGTTGACACGACCTAAATTTTAAATTTGTATTTTTCACGTCTATAATTGGGCCACCACTCTCTATCTCTGTGCTAAATTTCGAATAGTTTCAGAGAAAATCGCCTGTAACAGAGACGGACGGACGGACACCGATGTGATTCCATAGGTATTCCATTTGGCACGGAACACTAAAAATGGTCAAAACTTTTTTATATGTGGCAACACTGTATGTTTATTTGCCAAAATGCATCTTAAGAGGCTTTAACAAAGACAGTGATCAAGCTAACTCAACAACTGATATCGAATATCCTATTAAAGAAATAAAACAAATCATCAGCGCTAATTGCATTACCCAGTTTATAGTTCCCGCAAATGCCTATTGTTTATATTGCTCTGTTTTGTTGTTGCCCATCGATATTAATCGTTTTTGTGATTAGAAACGTTCATAATTCAAAATTTTTGTATTATTGCTCACTTTACATCATATAAATAATAGTCTACCAAAAAGTTATCGTGAGGTACCTACTGTTTAAGTTCCAGCATCATGTTTCAAACAAGGTATATAGAGCACCGTTAAATTAGAGTTGGTCTGGTGACGTCACGTGTCCCACAGATTCCCCCTGATTTGAAATTCAGCGGGATTTTGACAGGTTTTTCTTTCAAAATTTTGTTTGACATCTCACGATTGTTTTTATTATAGCAAGATATTTATACAGTGGCAGCTGGTAACATTTTAAAGTTGTATATCTCTGTTCCTACTTACAGGACCCGTACCAAATTTTGAGGGTTTTAATAGTGAGCCCACTGGGAATGTTTTGGTAAAGAAAAAATACACTTTGTAATTTGCGAAACAAAGTTGAATATTTGCTGAGCCTCTCCTCGGGAAAAAAATGAACGCGTTTAGGTATATTTATTAGTTTTTCTAAACAAATTTTATATCATTTTGTCGAAAAATTTTTTAATTTTAAGAGAAAAAAATGTAGCAGTAGAAAGTTAATCATTTGTTTTTTTTAAATTATATTTTAGGTTTAAAAAATTCAAATGATTATAACTTTCTACTAACACATTGTTTCTCTTAAAATTTAAAAATTATCGACAAAACGATGTAAAATTTGTTTAGAGAAAATAATAAATAGAATACCTAAACGCGTTAATTTTTTTCCCAGGGGAGGCTCAGCAGAAATTCAACTTTTTTTCGCAAATTACAAACATGCTTTTTTCTTTACCAAAACATTCCCAGTTGGCTCACTATTAAAACCCCTAAATTTGGCACGGGTCCTGTAAGTAGGAACAGAGATATACAACTTTGAAATTTCACCAACCGCCGATATTATGTCTTATAATATCTCTGCATTTAAGATATCAGTATTAAAATTATTCGAAAACTGACATTGCTTTTACATACATGGTATAATAAAATCTGGCCAGTTCAAACTTTTTTCTAATCCATATAAACTAATATTCAGAATGTCTCAACTCATAACGCTTTGCGGAAATCAGACTGACTGACTGCCAGTGAAACAGGGATTCAAACTTTGTATGGAGAAAAATATTAGATAGTCCAATTAACTAGAAACTTCAAAGCGGTACTCAAAAAATAAATGTTTAAACACGTGTTTTACAGTATTTAAAAATCAACCCCTAAGGGGGTGAAATGGCGGTTCAAAGTTTGTAATGGAGTAAAATTGTTATTCGGTTATATTACCTTGAAACTACGTGAAAGAACCGACTCTAAGAAATAAACAGGTTTTATAACTTTTTAGAAATCGACCCCTAAGGGGGTAAAATGGGGGTTCAAAGTTTGTAATTTAATTATGGATACCACGCGGACGAGTGTAGTAGGCATACCTACCTTGTATATGCCACAGTACTGAAGAATATGAATAAGATATAATTTCAATAATACCAAACATTAAATAAAAGACGTGTTAAAAATGTGCAATGTATGAAAAAATATACTCACATGGTGTTCAGGATGTCAAAATTAATGCAAAATTCTGTTTTCGTTAAAATTTATTATTATCGTTTATCTTATAATTATTATTAATAAAAATATTATTTGTGTTTTTTTATCCTTTAAAAGGCATTCTTTGCTGTGCTGTTTACTCTTACTGTTGTGTACTTTGTAAATAAAAAATGTAAGCAGAACTTCATTACTAAAATAATTATTTGTTCACCAAATATATATGTTACTATACATGTGTTGTTATTATGACTAATAAAGTAAATTCAAAGGCCAAAAGGTGTATTTTAAATTATTTCTTTATGCTATATGCTTCAAAAATTTTGGGATAAGTTAGAAACATTTAACTTATCTTAGATTTATCTCACTTAGGTGCACTTGTCTTGCAATAAGTAATATGGTGGTAAGTAGAACAATCAGCGGGTTTCTATATATAATCACGATAAGAATACTGTGAGAAGACTTAGGCTACAGACACATTATAACGCGTGACGTGCTAAAACGTGTCAACACGTCACGACACAACACGACACATCAGAGTTCCTAATCACATACAGAGTGAGTTTTTTAAAGTGTTACAAGGCGATATCTCGAAAATGGTTTAAAATATTTTCATGAAATCTTGGTGAGTTACTAAAGAGATGAGGGATTTATTTAAACATATTTGTGACATTTATCCCCTCTCTCTATTTTAGGGGGTGGGGGGTAAACTTTGGAATTTTAAATGGGATGATGTACTTTTGTTCAAAACTTTCTCACTCTTTTACTAAATGAATTTCGTACCCGCTGTAACATTTCAGGCGTCACTAATAAGCAGGCAAAGCGGATTCGGTGTATATATATATATATATATATATATATATATATATATATATATATATATATATATATATATATATATAAACAAGAGTATATTTTGGGGTAACAGCCAGAGGTATTAGGGCTCAATGAATAAGAAGAACTCTTATTTACTACGCTAAGCTTTCGGAAGCATTTATTCCTTTTTCAAAGCTACAAATTTGCAAACTAGTCTGGCCTGTTGGAAGCTTCCAGAGCCATTGAAACTTACACACACACACACACACAAAGCTACAAATATGGAGTACATTAGATATATTATGTCTAATAACATTATTACTTATTATTACCTTTTATTATTTCATTTTATTGAAACTCACTTACACCCAGGTAATAATAAGTAATAATGTTATTAGACATAATATATATCTAATGTACTCCACATTTGTAGCTTTGAAAAAGGAATAAATGCTTCCGAAAGCTTAGCGTAGTAAATAAGGGTTCTTCTTATTCATTGAGCCCTAATACCTCTGGCTGTTACCCCAAAATATACTCTTGTTTATCAACTAGTCAGCCAAGACTACCCACCGCTTATATATATATATATATATATATATATATATATATATATATATATATATATATATATGTATTTTGTAAACGGTAACTTCTACGAAGCTGATTAATTTAAAGAAAATGTGCCATTTTTGAAGCTTTTTTAAGATCCCGTAACTACATTGCCGAATTGTTTTTGATTCATGAGGTGACAACGCACTTACTGGATCTTAAAAAAGCTTTTAAAATGGTTCATTTTCTCTAATTTAATAAGCTTCGTAGAAATTACCGTTTACGAGAGACCAATAAGTGGGCAATTAAATAGTTGCCAATTACATATTATATTATATTATTTTTATTATTATTAAAACGTGTTAATAATGTGTCCATAGCTTAACAGGGACAATAAAAAAACTCGGGAATCCACGGCAATAAGTGCGCTGTAAAAAATATATTTATCTCATTTAAGTACGAAAAAAAAAATTAAAACAACATGACATTCAGATCGATGGGATCGAAAAATTTAAATAAAAAAACATAATTTCGAAGGATTTCGCAAATCATGGGTAACTGAAACACCTGCTGTTAGAATATTTTATTTATCCACTTTGAGGAATCAATCCATTTTTTTCAGGTTCTAAGAATTCCTCACAAATAGCCGTAACCATTTCTTTTAGAGTAGCTTCTGCCACTAATCTATCCCTAAAAATTAAACATCTAAAACTTCTATTTACTTAAAATCAAAGGGATAAAATCTGTGTAATCAGTTTGTGTATTTTTTGTCTACATAGAAACGGGAAAAAAAGACGCACTGGCAACACTGTAATATTCTAAAGAATCAAAATCACTCAAAATGATGACTTACCAGCCTTCGTGTGACAAGGATTCAAAATATTCATTCAAATTTTAATTAACAGTTGAGGACACTTATTCGCCCAAGAAAAAATTGAAACAAAAAAACTGTTTTTTACTTTCTTTTGATCATAGTCTCACCATAGAGAACAAAAATCGTAAAAAATGATGAAACATTTTTCTATAGTCATATTACCAGTGGCGGCTCGTGGTTATTTGTATCGGTGAAGCAAAACGATAACATGAGGTAAAAAGCGCAGCTGAAAAAAAATTTACGGTGAATTCGCCATTTTGTAATAATGTATTGTTTTTGGTATTATAAATTATTAAATAAAATCAAAACACAAACGGGATCTTACTGCGGAAACATTCTGCACGTGTTAATTCAAAAATATAATCGCAAAAAGCCGACGTTGTTCTAAAAACACGGAATTAAACTGAACAATGTGAGGTCGCAGTATTACTGTAACTTAAAATTCTGCTTCATGACGGGGTGAATGACCTCTCCCGCATAACTCGAACGCCGACGCTCGAGACAAACAATGATTCGGGCGTACTGAGCACGCAAATTCACAGTAGCGCTGAATTCTGCTTCACTCACATAGTGTGGCGGTGCTAAGGAATCTTGTTATAATAAATTATGAAATATGAATGTAAATAAGATGCAATTATTAATAATCCACCCGGCGAGCCGCCACTGCATATTACCTACTGTTGATATCAAATACTAAACATTTTTAAAGTAAGGTTACTTACTTAACATCAGGACTCAAACATAACTCACTGTAATACTTAATTTTTGGCTCCGTTCCGCTTGTCCTAAGCGTGATGTGCAAACCATTATCGAATACAAAAGTTAACATCTGGGCACTACAAGAAACTGGCAACACTGCTTTATTACCCGGTTGACTGTTATCATATCCAGTTGTTAAATCTCTTATGGAAACAATTTTATATTTGTTATTTAAAATTCCAGTAGGGTACTAAAAATAACAAAATAGTAATAGGGTCGCTAAAATAATAAAATAACTCATAAGTTTTTAATGGCGACTTATTAACAGTGACAGGACAAAAATCTGTCACATGCCAATATTTTGACAAGTTAGGGTCAAAGTTGACAATCATGTATTTAAATTAACAAGACAAAAATTTAACCAAGCAGTTTTAAATAAGTTTTGGGGTTTTATTCTAAATTTATATAAAAGAAAAGTTTAAAATATGCAATGTTGCTTGCGATAAAACTCTTTATACAGGTTTTCTCCATTTTTATCTGTGCATGCTGTATTTTGTGTTATTGGATCTTATTTTATCCTGTAAGTAGCGCGGTAAGAGCGCGGCCACGGCCGGCTGGTCGCGGTATCTCGGTTCTGTAATAGTGTTTTAGGAAATAGCCCTATATTTCTCCCTATACACGGAACACAACCGAGCAAATCTGTATATTCAGTACCAAAGGTTATTTGTTAAACAAAAAAACGCGGAAACGATAAAGTCAAAGGAGTCAAAAACACATTTTAAAATAATAAAACCGGATTTTTAATTTTAGTACATTCACAGCTAATTTAAAATACATTTTCATTACATCTCTGCCTACCACCAAACACAACCAAATCGAACAATAACTCACCGCTTTAGGGCCATTGATATTCCTGATTCTGTCAAAAATTTTGTTGATTTTTGGAACCTCATAACAGAAATAATACGAATTCCACGATATATGCAGTCCATACTTGTCATATAATTCGGCTAACTTGTCAACCAACTGCTGACCGTTTCCATATACATAACTAGCACAACAAGCAAAATTTGCTAGCGCTGATACTCCGTCCTTATCTACTACATTCATGTTACACATATAACCAATGGCTTCCTCAAAACAGTACACCACTTTGTAGCCCTCCTTTTCTAGATCCAGAGCCTTGTTACCTGAAAATAATATGCTGGTTTCAAGCTCTTTCGTTGCCTTTTGACAAAATTGTAAGTGCCTCAATAAATGTAAATATAAATATTTCAAGATTTTTAAAAGGCGCCAGAGTCGGAGTGGTTTAAATTCGGAATAATTTTGGAAAAATAAAATATTGTCAAATAACGAATGATTAAAACATTGTTTATTGATTTATGTCATTCGATTTATTTGTGCGATAATAAATTATTTCTTAAATTAGTTACAGATTTAATCCGGTTTCGCTGTCAGTGTCATTTTCATCTACATTAAAGTGGCTCTATGTTATTAGTAAATGAAAAATATGAATCTTTGACTTTAATAACATGGTTGATCGAATTTTTTCAACTTTCTACAGGAATGCTACCTACAATTTTTCAAATTAATGCCACAACACTTGCACTTAAAGTCGGAGAAGTATTTTCTGCTCTAATATTTGATTTTACCTGATGCATATATGCTCGATTGGGTTAACAATACAGTAATAGGGGGGAAGGCGTAAAACCGTATGCCAGTGGCAGATTCTGAATTTTCAAAGTTGTGTATCTCTGTTGCTACTAACGGGACCCATGCCAAGGTCAGGGATTTTAATACTAATAATGTTTTGGTAAAGAAAAAAAATATTTTGTAATTTGAACAAATTTTACATCATTTTGTCCAGAATTTTTAAATTTTGAGAGAAAAAAATTTGTTAGTAGAAAGTTATAGTCATTCCAATTTTTTTTTTTCAAATTACACATATTTTAGGTTTCAAAAAATTCAAATGACTATAACTTCCTACTAACAATTTTTTTTCTCTTAAAATTTAAAAATTCTCGTCAAAATAATGTAAAATTTGTTTTAGAAAAAATAATAAATAAAATATCTAAACATGTTAATTTTCAACTTTTTATCGCAAATAACAAAATATTTTTTTTCTTTACCAAAACATTTCTAGTAGGTTCACTATTAAACCCCTGAACTTGGCATGGGTCCCGTAAGTAGCAACAGAGATATACAACTTTAAAATTTCAATATCCGCCCCTGCCGTATGCCCTATATCGGCATTCTTAATTTAATATTCTTAATATTAAATATTTTTAATATTTCTAGATCACATTTTTTATATAATATAATAATATAATAATAATAATAAGTTTATTTTCATAAATAAATTTACAAATTTATATATATTTTAAATAAATACAATTTGAAAATAAACTAAAAAAACCCAAGAAGAAACAATACAGCTTTTGTTTCTTGTATTGGGACGCTATTCATCTATAAATTTTATTTTTATTTAAACATCTATGAATATTTTCATACAAATATTTTAGAATAAATCATAAAAGAAATCCCTAGGCGTTTCTAATATCCATTTTTTTATTTCTTTTTTATGTCTATGAACTGACTTGATTGTTTTTATTTCAATTAATTAATTAATTATATGTATTTTCAAAATATATATCATTTTTTAACATAAAGTTCTGAATTTCTAATTTAGTGTTATTTGAATTAGGAACTTTATTTATTTGAGAGTTGTGTTAACTAGCATTGTCCATTACAATTTTATAGTAATTTTTTTTTAGATCTCGCAATATGGTAGCCAAGTCACTTGTCATTTATGTCACCCTGTTTAAGTCTGGTCTATTTTATGTTTAAAGGTTGGCTAAGAGACAGGACCGGACTTGTATTCACCGTTCAACTTAAATACTAAACACCAAGAAAATCTAGTCTCTTAGATCTATAAAGTCCAAAAGTAAAATGTTTAAAACACATACTATACAAAAAACGAAAAAACACTCACAGAAACACCAACATCTCAAACACAAAACACCAAAATCAAACGAAAATAAAACAGCGCGACTTGTGTCAGCTTGATATGCCCCCTACCAACACACTACTGATCTAGGAACTTTTCGAAGGAACCAATATCTTCGGAACAAACATGTAAAATGGTAATTCTTTTTCCCTTGTTCGATGGGGCTTTGGGTTGGCAGTTTCCTGATGGATCTACCCAGTAAACACAAGGTGGCTGCTCCAGAAGTGGACAGAAACCGCCTTGACGAAAGCCGCTTCCGGCCCGAAACACGGCAAACCCAGCGGATTGTAGACTGCGGCTGCCCATGGAATGTAATGCCGCTCATGGGCCATGAGCGCCATTACAGTACAGGGCGCAATACCGTTAGAAATCCGCTCTCCGTCCATTGGTGGATTGGCCAAGTACAGTGTGATTTTAATACAAATTTAAGATGGTCCGCATTGGGCATTTTGGAAAGACTTTTATAGCAAAATAGTCACTGGAAATTCACAAAAATAATTTGTACTTGCTGTTATATCAATTCTAGACAAGACATTTTAAATATGAATTCAAAAATTTTGTCCCTAAACTTGAGGTATGCCGGGCCAAAATACAATTATTTATGGAAATTGTAATTTATTTAATTCCGTAAAAATGTTTCTAAAATAACCAATAACAACCCTCTTAAATTAGGCACATTTAAATATAGGGACAGTTCAATTTGTTCTTTATAAAAACGTACTGAACATCTCTGCTCCCAGTATTTAAATATCTATTTGCAGATTAACAAACCTTGCTCATTTTTGATGGAAGAGATAGGTATAAATAGTAAATTTATCTCATCACTTTAAACTAGTTTATAACTTTTCTAGTTAGAAAAGAAATAAAATGGCTTAAAAGATAAGGAAAAAAATATTAAACTATGATAATTATTTTATTATAAAATAGTGGACAAATTTATTTAAAAATATATTTTAATAGGTCAACGAAAGAGCTTAAAACGAGCTTTTTTTACTTGAATAGATGGTACTATATTTCAAGAGGGGAATGTTTGCAAAGCCAAGCACTTTTTTCGAACACACATTTTTCGAAAGACGCTTCGTCGATAAATGTTGGATGGATAAGGCTCTATTTAAACCTTACCTCCACCTTACTGTAATATATTTCCATAGGTAACTGGTTCAGTTTTCATCTGTGCGCAATCTCATGCAGCTGCGACTTGTAAACAGTAAAAGACATCGACTTCGCTGAACAATCGGTATTTATTTCTGGTAAATATGTACAACCATTTTTCTTGACACTAACGAAAACATGACGTGTATTATTCACATTCTGTCATTACGAGATACGAAATTTTATTGTCGTATATTTATTATGACTTTCCTTGTTTTACAAAATAATGTGTAGGACCATGCCTAAGATAAATGGGAGTGTTTCCCGCACAGATTTACAGGACTATGCCTTAAAGAAAAAGGGAGAATTTCCCGCACTAATTAACTTTCGGTCTACTAGACCTTCGCGATTCTGTTGCGCCAAGGGGCGCAACAGTCTGTCTCTGTGGTAGTTGTTGGAATGATCATCTCTTCCCGATGGGAAACAAGTCGAAGTGATATGGACCACCTTTTTTGCGCTCCGCCTGACCAGCAATAGTCGTCTTCGCGATGACGTTGACGAATCATATTTAGGCAGATGTTATCGTATTGGTGAAAGGGTTGAACCGATACTTTGATACCACGAAGTGAAGAGATAGAGGGGTTGAAGTTTTTAGCCATCTTTGCTGAAGTTTTTTGCATTTGCTAGTAATATATTTTTAGAACGTTACGGTAATAAAACTCTTCAAAGGAAACTAAGCCTTTGACGGTCGCCGACAACATGTCGGTGCTTTAGAAGAACTAAATTAAAGGAAAGATTTTCTTTTGTTACTTTAGCTGAAATAGTCTTTATGTTTTGCCGATGACTGCGTATTTTTATGCAAGTTAAATTTACAAATGAGACAAGTTTGAGCTTGTTTTATTTAAAAGGGATTTTATACCTGCTTGGTTATTAATATTTATTTGGAAATAAAAATAGAGTTATAGAAATTAAACGAACGGTTGGGTTTCCCCAACAAATGTGTTACAAATTCGATGTTCACCAATGGGATATCGTCAATGGTGAAAGACACAGAAGAGTTCAAATTGAGCAAAGTTGCACTATTTAATGTCAAATAATATGCCGTCGAAAATTTTTTAGAATTACGAGTACTTCTGAAGATGTCCGTTAAAAACAAAAATCGTCATTGTGGTTTTTTCTAACTTTGTTAAAGTGATAATGTAAAATAAATTTTACAATAATTGTATTGCCACTTTTGCTCCTCTACAAGATGGTGTCCTTAAACCTCAAGTCCGACGTTTCATCATCATGCAGAGCAGAGGTAACCCATGTAATATTGGTCAACACAATCTAGATATTTCAAAAATTTAAATTCTCACCTATCCACTTAAATCCTGTCAACGTATCGACAAAATTAAATCCATCAGCTTTAGCCATAGTTTTCAGAATCATGGAACTAACGGTACTCGCGATCATATAAACTTTATTTACAGGTATATCAGGATGTCTCTTTTTGTGAGATTCGAACATCCACCAGCCGAAAAGCGTACCCAGTTCGTTGCCTGTAAATATTTTCCACTCTCCAGTCCTAAAGCAACAATCAACCAAAAATTTAGTAGGCCAAAATAAAAAAAAAACAGAAAAATTAGCATTTTGGAAAACATGCTAGTCTATATACAGATTTGCTCGGTTTTTATCAGTATGTAGAATATGTATGTAAAAATACTATGTCAGTGATTGCGGTAACGCGGCCGGGCGCACGAATAATTCGCAAGGAAAGGGAAGTCGCATTTGGCTATCGTTTCGTGATATTTAAGAAACCGCTTACCGAATTCCTGGCGCAGAACACGGCCGGTCGCGTTATCTCAATCCTGTAAAAGTACTTTATAGGCGGAGTGAGCCCTTTATTTCTGCCCATGCACGAAACAAAACAAAGCACATCTGTATATCAAGTTTACTTATTATTTTTCTCAGCAACAGCAAACCGATCAGCATCTGGATCGTTGGCCAATATCACTTTACAATTGTTGGCGTCTGCACACTTGAAGGATAGATCCAAACTGCTCTTGCCTTCTTCAGGATTAGGAAATCTAAAAATAGGAAAACGAGTTCATTAACAGCGGCCATGAGAAACCATTTAAAAATGTCTTCATAGTACAGTCGCAGCCCTAGAGGGCTGTAATTACAGTTAACAGAACATCTTAAGAGGATTTTAATGCAGGCACTTGCGAAACTCTACTGACAAAAGTGATTTTTTGGCCAGAAACAAGAAAAGAGTCCTATTAACGTAGGTTTTTTTAGTATCCCTAATAGCGCCAGCAAGCAAGAGGGAGATAGGTTATAGGTTGTATTTCGTAGCTGTCAAAAACCATGTGTTGCGGAAGAATTTGTTTGATGTCGATACTTAATTTTTTACATTTTATTAATAATATTGACGAAAAACCCGTTTGTTTATGCGAATAATAATACCGAAGGCAGAAACCTACCACAAAAATAAGTAATAAATGGGTGATTTAACTCTTTAGATGGTGCAGGCAAATTTTGAAGCGTGCGTCGGTCAGCTGAAAGAACGTTCACGAAGTTTGTTTTGAACTGGGTTATAAATTAAAAACAACAATTTATTGTTTGATTTTTAACATTGTTTGAAAGGTAAAAAGTTTAAGCTAGTACTAATTATGCTCATCTCATTAATAAATAACGAAGTAAGTGACAATTCTTTGTGTTAACGGTACAATAATGGTGCAAATTTCAACCGAGTTCAGTCCGCAGTCCATTTAAGTAAAGAAATTATTGCTACCTATTAAATTAAAATACACATTTGTGGTAAAATGCGTCTGTAAAATTAAAAATACCTTGTATTATTCTCGTTTTCACTAAAGCTGAAAAAAAATTAGATATCACGATATGGGGCAATGTCCCTGCTGGATAATTTGTTTTTTCTTTATAATATTAGAGCCTATGGCGTCATGCCTTTTAAAAGCGTCGGATACGGGGGTGGTTTAGGGTATTTTTAAAATATAAACAGTGTGCGATTGGAGGGAAAAGAAGTATTGGGAATGTCTGTAGACTACTCCAGGAGTCACTCATTAAAATATATGCAGTGAATTTCATAAAACCCTGTATATATATATAATCATTCTTATTCAATTCGCCTTATTTCTCCTAAGCGCAGATACAGATCGCCCAGGCCAGTATTTCGGTAAATTGAGCGATTTATTTCTATGCGGCTCTTAAAATTAACAATATATTTTTTCTTACTTGACAGTTGAAAACTCTGGATCAGGATCCCTCTGTTCAGGCACAGGTATAATTTTAACGTCGATAAGATCGACAACTTTTTGAACTGGAATATAACCAACTCCGTGCATTGCCGTGTAAACGAAATTAAGACCGACTTTTTTGTTGTTTTCAATGTAATCCGGATGAATTCCCTCAGATATCACAGTTTTGAGATATGCCTCCATGCAATCATTTAACGGATCTACCACCAGTGGATTGCCTTTGAGTAAGTCAGTATCCCAGGAGGATTCCAGAGGTTTTAGGTTTTGGAGAATTGAGGTCTGAATCCTTTTGTCTGACGGAGATATTATTTGGGCGCCATTGGAATCGTATACCTAAAATTAGCATTTAAAAAGATCCTTTCCTTCCACGCTATAATAAAATGTATATGTTATAGTAAAATACACCCAGTCCATTAGAGAGGAAGCTACCGATCCAGGTACATAGTTTGGGAGGAAGATCGTAAGAAGGTAGTTTGTTGAGGAGTGGTCAAGTCAAAGGCCTTGGAAATATCAAGAGTAAAAATCTGAGATTCGCCATGAAATTCGAGAGACTTGTTCCAATTACGTGTGACAAAGCTAAGGAGATCAGCTGTGGATCTTTGGTGACGAAATCCGTGCTGTCTGTCATGGATGACCGATGTACTAAACAAGGCAAAGGCAATTTTACTTGCCGAAAAAGTTATGACGGCTGTTTATTGGGATGTCAAAGGCCTTATTCCCATAGGTTGCCTTGAAAAGGGAAAAACAATAAATTCAGAGTACTATGAGAGCTTACTTGATCAACTAAACCAAAACATTCTTGAGAAACGTCCCGGGTTAAAAAGAAAATTCTGTTCCATTAGAACAATGCTTGTTGCCACAAATAAGTAACTCTCATGGCAAAAATTAATCGGTTAGGTCTCCAACCTATTCCCCTTGCACTTCGCCAGATTTGGCCCCATGGGATTTCCGAACTGGAAAAAATTTCTTGCAGGCAAAAAGTTCGCATCGGATTCTGAAGTGATTGCTGCCACAAACGTCTATTTCGCCGAGTTGGACAAATAAACGATGGTAAAAAGGCCCTTGAACATCGCTGGAATAAATGTATTGAGCTACACGGAGACTATGTAGAAAAATCAAAACATTTTTTATCAATATTTTGCTGTTTTTTTGTTAGACCGAAAATTTTTCCGACCCCATTCTCGTATTACCTTTCCTATCTCCGTCAAAGGCTGTATGTTATGTGCTTATTACCCTTTTGCAGCGTGTCCACCTCGAAGGCCTATAATAAAAATACACTATGTACATGCAAAACACTTACCTTGTATCCATTGTCATCTTTGGGATTATGCGAAGCAGTGACCATAATACCACTTGCACAGCCATATTTCTTCACACCAAATGGTATAAATGGAGTTGGCACAAAATCACTAAAAAGTCTCACTTGATATCCTGCAGTTACAAAAATTACTGCTGTAAGTTGTGCCCATCTAAAATAGAACAATTATTTAGCACATCATATAGTTTTTTATAATAATAAATTACTTTAATTTACCTTTTACTATTATGTCTACCGTCATAGCCTATAATAATACCAGTCTTTTTGAGAACATCACATCTATGTTCTTCGAGAAACTTCAAAAATCCTTGTGCAGTTTGTATGATTACTAAATCGTTCATGCCAGAATATCCTGCTGTCATTTTACCCCTCAGTCCTGCAGTGCCTGAAAAGTTTTATTGCTTATACAGGGTGAGCTTTTAAAGGGCTACAAGGCGATATCTTGAAAACGGTTTAAAATACTTTCATGAAATTTTGTCGAGTTAATAGGGAGATTGGGGGATATATTTAAACATATTTTTGACATTTACCATATTCTTTTTTTTTTGAGGGGTGGGGGTAACTTTGTAATTTTAAATGGGATGAGGTACTTTTGTTTATAAAATTGGAATCTTCATAAAAAAAACTACCTAGTACGTATGTGTACAATTGTTTTGATTTGCTGTTTCGGTTACGGAATTATGATTTATTAGTTTATTAAATTACCATTTAATTTCAACTTTATCGTCTGTCATGCTTGAGAAGTTGTTCGAAATGTCACCCTTCAACTTCCAAACACTTTCTATGTCTTTTTCTAAATGAATTTCCTACCCGGTGTAATATTTCAGGTGTCACCATAGAGAAAATATATAATAGAGAAATAATGTCATTTGCGAATGTGGTAAATTTACCAAGCTGAATCCGTAAACAAAGACGGTCTTCTGCGAGCTTGCGCCTTGTCGAACGTTTGCCTTGTGATAGACAGGACCGTACTTCAAAATTTATTTCACATGACGTGAATCTTTTATCGAGTAATAAATGCTAAATATATTACTTGTAATTATTCTTTTATTAATAATAAAAATGTAAGCATTAGTGAGATTTTAACAAAAATTGTATAGTTTGTTGGCTTAAATCTGAGTTTTCTTGCTATACAAAACTGTCGATAATTCCTCGAAAATAGCTCAGTTTATACATATACAGTGCGTCTCTTTAATGTCCCCCCTCTTAATTTTTTAAACGTTACATTTACAAAATTGAAAGATGATATAAAATATAAACATAGTATTCTAAACAATAGAAATAAAATATGCAACTGTTTTAAGAAGTAAAATAGTAAATAAAAAAATTACCAAAACTATTTTATTGGATTGGCATCCCATCCTGTATAATTATTGAACAAACCAAGTTCTATGGTAAGATGTAAATATTTTTACACCTATTTACAGTGTGTGCACTTGATACTTTGGTGAAAGCGCTACTTACTTACGGCCCCATGTCAATCTAATCCACTGATATCTTAGCGATCCTTTGGCGAAAGCGATTTTTTATTGCGCCATCCCTTTTAAAATACTCCCCTCTACCCTAATCCACTAGTATTTTTAGTGTCCCTTTGACGAAAGCGCAAATATGCCTTTTGGACACTCACCCTTCTAATCCACTGATATCTTAGCGATCCTTTGGCGAAAGCGCTTTTTTCTCTCGCCATCCGTTTTAAAATACTCCCCTCTACCCCAATCCACTAGTATTTTTAGTGCCCCTTTGGCGAAAGCGCATGCCTTTTGGACACTCACCCTTCTAATCCACTGATATCTTAGCGATCCTTTGGCGAAAGCGCCTTTTTCTTTCACCATCCCTTTTAAAATACTCCCCTCTACCCCAATCCACTAGTATTTTTAGTGTCCCTTTGGCGAAAACGCAAATATGCCTTTTGGACACACACCCTTCTAATCCACCGATATATTAGCGATCCTTTGGCGAAAGCGCTTTTTTCTTTCGCCATCCCTTTTCAAATACTCCCCTCTACCCTAATCCACTAGTATTTTTAGTGCCCCTTTGGCGAAAGCGCAAATATGCCTTTTGGATACTCACTCACCCTTATGCAATATAGGGGAAGGAGGCATTGACACTATATATGACCTTCTTACACCATCTTACCCCTTATACAATGCCCCTAATACACACACACCCCATCAGTGCCTTTCTGACACCTTGACCACACTCAATATACGCCACTGACAAATATTTCTACTTCTCCGTGTGTGTATTCACTTCAACACCGGAGTGCCTTTAAGATAAATTATATTTTTTACCTACTATTCTTTCACATATTGATATAATTTAAATTTCGAATTAAACTATTTTGTATTTATGCACTAATTGTAAGAAATAGACTACAAAATAATTCTTTATATTTAAAAGTTGGATACATAATTGGCGAAACATATGAAATGTCTTTAACACTTTGTAAAGACTATTTTTGTATCGAAATATCAAGCTTCAGAGGTTCGCTATATGCGCCACCCCAACCAAAAATACCATAACATAAAAATGACTGAGATTTTTTCGGCCCGGTTCTGATCGCCGAGTTGCGTCATCGAGTTCAACAACCACTTTTGCGAGACGTCCCGAGTGCGCATGCCTCGAGAGGACCGTCGTTTAAAAATCTGACTGGCGCCCAATGCGTACAAACGCACTTTTTCGCCCATACATTGGACGGATTCAGCTGGTGTCGCGAATACGTTGTGATGGTCTAAATATATTTTGTCTATGGTCACTAATAAGTAGGCAAAGCAGATTTGTATTGTCCTTCATATCATCTAAAGTTGTAGGTGCAGCTGCCACCACTTTGTCCTTTTTAAAACCCCACAAGAAAAAGTCAAGGGGGGTCAAATCCGGAGACCTACTAATAAACTGAGAAATAATCGTTAAAACGTCAAAACTCTCAACTGACTTAAGTAAAAATAACGCATTTCCATGGAAACGAATAATAATTCTGAAATAAGCGAACCTGATTTATTGGTAATTTTTTTTTAGTTTTAATCAAAATTTAGTTAACCATAGCTACTTAAGTAACCGAAAGAGCAAATCAAAAAAATTTCGTACACATAATAAGTAGTTTTTTACGTAGATTCGAATTTAATAATCCAAAATACATCATCTCATTTAAAATTCCAAAGTTATCCCCCTCTCAAAATAAAGAAGGGATAAATGCAAAAAGCATGTTTAAATATGTCCCCTCATCTCCCTTTTAACCCACCTAAATTTCATGAAAATATTTTAAACCGTTCTCGAGATATCGCCTTATAACACTTTAAGAAACTCACCTTGTAAAAAGGTTCTGCATTCTGTACTTATTCGTGAAAGGTCTGATGTTAAAAGGTAGGTGTGTACTTTTTATATGTATTTTTTACTTAATACAATTAATTAAGTTGGGCCAACATGGACGCCGCGTGGAATATGCCGCCCTGAAGTACCTAATGAGATATTTAAATTTTAATTTTTTTTCAGGATTTTTAATTTTTAAACGCTTGCCATTTAAAAACGAATTAAGGTATGGACCTCGAGTTTGCGGTAAAATGTTTCTTTTTTGAAGACTTTTAAAATGAGGTGCCACCATTGATTTGTGTGCCACACGGTATAGGGTTGCATTTAACATTTTTGACCTCAACTCCCTAGCGTCACCCCTCAAGGGGGTTGAAAAAATTAAATTTCATAAAATAGTAGATTTATTAACCAATAAGATACACCTAAAATTTGGTGTCTCTATCTTTACTTATAGCGAAAAGTCTTAAGACTTTTCGGACACCCTGTATACCTACAACCGTCCAAAGCACAAGTATAAAAACAGGATATAAAAACAACTTACTTGCTTACGATTGTGAATATTTTAAAAATAGGTGTCGTGTGTCGTTTGAGTGACTGTCTTCGTCAGTATATACTTTTTTCATTAATATCTTTAATTTCAACAAATGTTAAAAAACACCTTAAAATACCTTTTCATTTTTACCAGGGCTCAAATTTTTTTTACCAGGGTTCAGCCCTGGCCAGCCACCGCCTGGTTACGGCCCTGAACTCGTGACACGAAACCGACACTATTTAACGATTATTTTGTCTAATAAATAGGAGTAAGAATATAAAAAAAAAACTTTCTTAAATTGCACCTCGCACATTTTAGTATCCAAAATAACACCTTAAAATTGCTTGCAATGTGATTATTTTAATTTTTTAAAGCAAAAAAAGCCTTGGCGCGGCCCTGGTTGGAAGGGGAGAAGTATTTTCTAACTCGAAAGAGAAAACCACGCTTTTTGGCTATGTGGCTCCGAAATTTTTTGTAATATTTGTACTTCTCAGTGACTTATGATTAAGCATCAAATTACAGCAATTTGACCCCCCCCCCCTCTCCAATTAACCCATATTTTAACATTATTTCAAAGTTAAATCGAATTAAATAGAAAAATGATTGTATCTACTTCAATAAAATGAATATTTCTTTCAAAGTTTAGCAAATTAGCAACTATTTTTGACGATAAAAAACTTACCAAAAGACAATCTGGTTAGTAATTTTTTAGCTAATTCCTCTATGTTATTCTCATCTACCAACTTTTTGATGGCGACCGAAGTGACTGGATTTTTGTCCCATTCAAGCCATTCTTGAATTTTTGCTTTAAGTTGCTCTTCTGGATTGCAGTTGGTTGCCATTTCGGATCTCTAATTGAAATATTTTTCGTGCTAGTAATTTAAAAAATTTGTATTATATTTAACACTAAAAGTACATCTATTTAATTTTGTTTTTGATAAGCAATAATAAACAATCAATTACTTGTATGTGTAATTTATTACCTCTCTTTTTAGTTTAGTATTTAAAACAGAAATAAAATATTCAAAACGTTACCACTACAAATGCTTTTATAATTCAAGTTGACAATTTATCGCCAATATTTCGTTTTGTAATGTAATATCGCGAAAACACTATTATGACATGACACAAAATGACGCTATCAAACAATTACGTATGATAAAATTAAATAAATATTGATTTTTATTAAAGAAGCTGTTTGTATCTCATTTTCATATACGCACTCGTATGTATATACGAGTAGTTATTTATTCAAGAGCAATTTTTACAAGTTTTGTATACCCACACTGAAGTCTTCAATCATTGGGAGCAATTATAGGGGAGCTATGGAGGGGGCTAATTACATCCAAGCCCATCCAAAATTAGAATTGGTACAAATATAATAAACAGTGTGGTTCACTAAATTTTTTGTTATCTTCTGACAACCCACGAAGACCGAAGTCTAAGTACTATGTACCGTGGGTGTACTGGGGAATCGACTCACACATCCAGAGCTGGAAACATCCCTAGGGATTTCACCAGCCCTTTAAGAGGATGTGTGGGGTGGTACCACCTCGGTCGAGGAAGAATTCCTCTACCACCTTCCGAAATGCGAATATGCAACAAATGGGATTTTTTTATTAGTGACACTACCTAAGTATACTGCTTGCCATAAAAATTGCCAGACCCTGTATAAAGCAAAATATCTTTATATTTCTATTTTAGTTTAAAAGGGCTAATCAAGTTTAGAAAATGATAATAATAATAATATATTACATCAAAAAGACAAAAATACATACAGGATGACGTCAGACAAGGCCAAGAGTTCTTATTTTTAGCTTGTAAGTATTTCTCAACGTAGTTACACGCATTCCATTTTTAAAAGTTAATTACTTCTTTTTTAAAAAACCTAATATTATTTATGTCTTTCAGATATCTCCGGAATTTATTAGAAAATGTAATACCCTTACCTATAACTTGGGCTGTTTTCACAATTGACAGTTTGTAAGCGGGAACACAAAGATCATTTTGGCCCCTGGTGTTGTACGAATGAAAATTGCAGTTTTTCATGAATTTTTCAAAATCTTTCTTAACAAATAACAATATCTCCAAAATATAAATATATGGAATGGTTAACAGTCCAAGTCTTTTAAATAAGGGTTGACCCCCTGCCAAAAAAATCCTGAATACGCCACTGTCCATGTTCACACACCAGCGGTAAAAAAGCATTAAGTTAAATTATAAATTATTTATATTTCGAATAAATTTGGATGGCTTTTGTATAGGTACTCTGGACGCTACTGATGTTTGAAATTATAAAAAAGGTGTTACGAAATTTAGTATCAGATAATACTAAGGTTGAACAATTTTATTATTAATCAGAACCCCCCAGGGTCAAAATCAAAATAATCATGTATTTACAATAATAATAAAGTTAATATTACTGATAATGTTATAGTCGAAAAATATGACAGCACATATTGAGTAAACCCAAGTTTTTATTACCTATATTGTTATTAATTATAATAGTATAAATGAAAAGCAAAATGTCCCCTATATCTAAAAATGTATAGATTTCTAAAAATATGCCCATTTTCGCTTCACCCTCGTCGGTAGAAGCAGTTTTGACGTAAGTTATTAAATGATATGCCTACAATAACTAATAATATCGTGCATCTATATATTAAGTTTTATTATTATTGCAGAAGTTATAATGCAAACAACTGATATGATAGTTATTAAATATAACTAGACATTTTCCATTGCTTCGCTCGCGGGACAGGATCTAATTCTAAAAATGTCAGGACATTTAAAAAAATGTGATGAATGAAATGAATTATCATATTTAGGTAAAAAGTACAGGTGAATGAAAAATAGAACTGTCAAGTTCTGAAGTTTTTATTTAAGATAATTAAATATGATAGTCACGTCAGAACAAAAAGCTTTTTATCATTAAATTTAGATTACATTCCCAATTCAATGGTATATTCCAAACTCACTGCTTTTATGAACGAAGGTTACTTTAGAAATGGTAGGAGAGTTCATGGCCAGTGGATTGATTCAACACGGGACGCCATTCGGGATTTTCAAACAGAATTTCCATACATCATGGATTTCGACCAGTTTCTCCAAATTTTGACTAGATCTGTGGCTTTGTTTAGAGAAACAGGAAGTGTGAATACAAAGAAAGGCAGTGGGAGACCCAAAATTAGCACTGCAAAAAAAGTAGAAGAATTGAGGCAAATTGTTAATGAACACCCACAAATCCCTATTCGGCGTTTAAACCAGCAAGTAAATGTATCATACGGAACCTGCAATACAATCCTGAAATGTGACCTGCATAAGCACACTTATTGTCTAACCTCAATCCAAGAATTGTTACCAAACGACAAGTCGCAGCGATTGCAATTTTCAGAGTGGTTTATGGGTAAATTGCATAAAAATGACAACGTATTTAAAAAAACCTTTTTTACCGACGATGCATAGTTTTATCTCTCTGGTTATGTAAATTCTTAACAAATGAGAATGTGAAGTTCTGAAAATCCACATTTCTTTATAGAGAAGCCTTTGCATTCACAGAAAGTTGGCATTTGGGCGGCCGTATCGAAAAGAAGGATTGGACCGATTTTTTTTGAGAACTCTAAAAATTTTTTAAATGCATTAGATGATGAAGAGATGCGACAAGGCTACTTCTAGCAGGCGGCGCACCAATTCACATATCTCGATAATTTAAATTTTTTGGAAGAATTTTTCGAAGACCGAATCATTACTTAATATGCCAGTTAGGTGGCCACCTCCTGCGATCTCACGCTGTGCGACTTTTTTGTTATGGCCACACATTAAAAACTCGGTTTTCAAGACCCCTTGTGGTTAGCTTTTATTTATATATCTTAATTTACAAATTTTTCAGGAAAAATATGTAAACGTGGCAGCACCGCACAAAACAATAGTGTTGACAGGTGGGCAAAATAAATAATGGCGGCTAGTACGATTTAAAATGGAATTTTCGAAAGGAAAAAGCAATTTTCTTAGCTATTTTTGCCTAAATGTAATGTTTTTTGTTACGAAAAACTGATAAATTATAAATTTACAGTTGTGTTTAAGTGAATCTGTCGAAATTTCAAGATATCCATAAAAAACCCTAACCCTAAAGCTATTTTTTTTGAAAAACCATAAGACCGCCGACAACTGATATCAGATTCGTGCCCAAAATTAGTCTCTAGACAAAATTTTCCTTGTTTTCCTTGTTCCGGATAATCACCCCATTTTCTTGTATGGCAACATTGGCAACACCGCAAGACGACCAGAAAAGTAAGGTTAGAATCATGTTTTTGCTTGGTATTTTTGAATTTCTGGAATCAGCACAGAAAAAAAGGGTTTCTTAGGATCTCAGGATATTTTATTTGGGACTACTGACAGGCGATCAAATAATTTACCACTGTTATAATGGTACGACTTAAGAACAGGTATGTACCTATCCTTAAATTAAAGCAATAAGATCACATTATTTTCCCTAATTTTTCTAGATATATAGTTCTGGAAATAAACCCCAAAAAGTTAGAACAGGAAAATGAGCTTCTTCCATTCAGACTAAATGAAGGTTCTGTAAATGGGATTATTATGGATAAAGTTCAACAGTTACACGGAGACTTTGGAGCAGCTGCTATACGTGCAGGATTTAAAGCCAAATACTGCAATGATTATACGAGAATTGCTGTTGTTAGGTGTCGACATGGCCCACATAAACTAGTGACTAGTGCCATACCTTTTATTACCGCTATAGAACACAAATCTGTCAGCGTTAATATTATATATATCGGTGCTTCCATAAAACAGTGCTTTAACTTCGTGAAGATCTATCAGGAACGTAAATTTGACGAGTTTTGTGTTAAATTAAAGACTGATGAAGATAAAATAGCTTTTAAAGATTTACTGTTGAATTTTGAGAATATTTTAAAAACAATAACAACATAAATAATTTTTGTTTTGATTATTGTGTACCCCAAATTTAAAAATGTCATTTTTTCTTACCTGTAAATACTATAATAATTTTGAAAAATCTGCCCGACCTGGACGTATGTTAGTAGAACAGCCAGAAGGTTTTGTTGGTACTAAAATTTTTGAGGTACCTACTTAATTGTCCAGCAGTAAAAAAAAGGGTTACAGATAAATCCGTCGACATAGAACTAACGGTGCCAATCGATAGTTGACTCGCATGACGACAGTTTAAATGTTGGTTGCCTATCCGTGGAAATGTTTTGACCTCAAGTAGGCCATCTTGATGTAAGGCAAGAGTTAGACGGTATCATTCAGGCCTTTTTGATGCAGGGTGAGGGTGATCCAATATTTAACTGAATTTCTCACGCACTGCGCATCAAAATTAAGGTATGTGAGGCCCATGACCATAAGGCTTGAGGGAGAGTTAACTCCGTATCGCCTCGGCATGCGCGGTTTTGACTGTTCTAGAGTTTCTACCCAGTGCGCTCCGTTGCCGTTTGGGTACAATCAGTGGCGGCTGGTGAAATTTCAAAATTGAATAACTCTGTTCCTACTTATAGGGCCCGTGCCAAATTTAGGGGTTTTAATAGTGAGCCCACAGGGAATGTTTTGGTAAAGAAATAAAACATTTTGTAATTTGCGAAAAAAGTTAAATTTTTGGTGTGCCCCTCCTAAGAAAAAAATGAACACGGTTATGTATTTTATTTATTATTTTTTCTAAATAAATTTTACATCATTTTGTCGACAGTTTTTAAATTTTGAGAGAAAAAAAAGTGTTAGTAGAAAGTTATAGTTTTGAATTTTTTTAAGCCTCAAATATAATTTAAAAAAAAAATTCAAATGCCTATAACTTTCTACTAACACATTTTTTTCTCTCAAAATTTAAAAACTGTCGACAAAATGATGTAAAATTTGTTTAGAAAAAATAATAAATAAAATACCTAGACGTCTTCACTTTGTTTCTTAGGAGGGGCACACCAAAAATTTAACTTTTTTTCTCAAATTACAAAATGTTTTTTTCTTTACCAAAACCAGCCAGTTTAGGCGCCTCTCACTGAAGCAATAGACAATTAGCAACGCGCAATTTGTTGCATAATGAAAAAGCACGGCATTTAATGTAATCTCTCACTCTCACACCATGGCAACAGCGATATCGCCGTCGAAAATATTGTTAATTTCAGGCAATATATTAATAAAATAAATATATTGCCCAGTGATATCGTAAAGTGAATTGTGTTGAGAGTTGCTTTGATGTCGCCGTTATCAGCGGAGTCGTCGGATACATGATGGCTAGAGATTGCTGCGAATTCCGTTCCTTGAGTGCGAGAAGCGGTCAAAATATTATTGTGTTGCTTATTGACAGTTGGCAATTGCTTATTGCTCGTTGCTTCAGTATGAGAGCCGCCTTAGAGTTGACATCATACCACACGTCTTTATTGTTCTTGTTATTTGTAGAATCTGTAGCGTCAAGAGCATTCTAAATGACGTACTTCTCCTGAGATAGCGTTAGTCTTTTTTTCAGGCGTATCTGTGAGACCCGTTCTACACGATTACTGTTGCCAAATCGCTAAATTTAGCAAATCTAAGGAAAACTATAAAATTTTGTGAATTTTTTCTTCTCTTTTACTAAAAGCAATGTTTCTATTTCTGAATATATTTCTATCTAATTCAAACAGTACAGTAAAGTAAATGTACTACTTTTTTAAATTTTTGGCAATATTCTATTTATAGGAACATTTTAATTAAAATAAAGACTAAAAATAAGTTGAAGTTTATTTATAAAAGGTAAAAAAGTTACACGTAATATAAAAATAATACTAATGGACAGAAACAAAATCAATTTTTATTTTAATATAACTATATCTTAAATCTGAATAAAATACAATAGGAAAGCTTAGCTGAGCAAACAAAAATGTGCTAGATATTAAGTGTAACAAATTAAATAGTAAAATATAATTTGAAATACCTAAACCAAGCAATACAAGAATGTTTTATTAACCAGATACATCACCAAATAAAAAAATGTACAGGGTTATTCATTATATTTTGACTCCCACCTACAGCTCTTATTACAAGTTATAGAAAAAAACTTTATATATAAAAGTTTTAGGTTTTTTCACGTAGTACCTTTTGGCAATAGCAGAAATAAAAAATCTACTTTACAACATTGAAAAAATTAATTGAGTCCTTTTTTAAATGGAACACCCTGTATATTACTAGCTCAAATGAAAGATCTCTTTATTCTGATTTCAAATATATATAGTTTGTTGGCATTTGATTCAGCCACTTTTGAAATATTTGAGTTTATAACTTATTTTTCCACCATTGAAGATTATCAGTCATTAAAGTGTGTTGCTTTAATATAATCAGGTTGCCTCGAAAACGTCGACGTTTGCAATAATAAAATATTTTTTTAAACTCAAATATTTCAAACGTGGCTGAACCAAATACCAACAAATTATATATATTTGAAATCAGAACAAAGAGATCTTTCATTTGAGCTAATAATATACAGGGTGTTCCATTTAAAAAAATAGGACTCAATTAATTTTTTCAATGTTGTAAAGTCGATTTTTTATTTCCGCTATTACCAAAAGATACTACGTGAAAAAACCTAAAACTTTTGTATTGAAAGTTTTTTTCTATAACTCGTAATAAGAGCTGTAGGTGGGAGTCAAAATATAATGAATAACCCTGTACATGTAATCCTCATATAAATGACCAGACTGTGGAATATTCTTCTAATTTATTATAAAATTTTGTCTGCAACATTTATAAATGAAAAAATGCCACACTTATTTTATTAAAAAACGTGTTTAAAAATGTATCCTTTTGAAAAAAAAATCAACCATTTTTGAAAAGGTCTATGGTACTGAACTATAAAAGGTTTGTTTGTTTTTGCAGCAGTTCAAGATTCCGGTATTTGGTGTTTAACAGTGATGTTTTTTTAACAGTTTCCGGCTTTTCCTCATGTTGCTCGGTTTATTCATCTTTTACCGTTTCTTATGTTATAAATCTACTTACTAAACTAAACGCACCAGTATTATTGCTTTTCGAAAATATCAAAAATCTACCTAAGATTTAAGAACTAATTGGATAAGTTGAAGACTTTAAGGTAGCATTTTCCAATCGCGTCCATAGTGGCCAATTTAATTTTATTTTGATGTGGTTTTTCGGCTTTAAAATTTTTAACAATAACATTATGAGTATACAGTACTAATAAGTATCCTGCAAGCAACTGTCAGTCTATTATTTAAAGTTTCAACGTGTATAATGACTTCATTCAGAAGATTAATATTTTAGGACCTCAATATTCTTTTTAAATATTATTTTCCTAAAATAAATCATAAAATATCTTGAAACTTTTATTAATATGTTAAAAAAATACAGATAGAATATGAATCTACAGTTAATATTGTAAAAATATTTATACAAATGAAATATAAAGCAAAAAATTATTCCGAAATAAAATTAAGCTGGCAATAAATGGGTGTGGTTGGCAAATGCAGCCTTAACAACTCCATTTTAACGAAACAAAAGGGTACCAATTACAGCTTTTTTTGGGTTTCTATACACTTAAAAACCTTGCGGTTCTCACTTACCCATCCTGTAATTATTGCAAAGTTAAGAAAACGTCTTAAAAACAAATACCATCTACATATTTATAACCTCTTAAATTTGTTCAAAATACGAGGTATCTATTAACAACACAAATCCTAACTTTTAGCAAAAGCTGATTTTAATTGTAGATTTGGAAAACTATGAAAATATAGTACATGAATAAAAAACAGCAGAACTAAAACAATTATAGTCAATAACGTCATATAAAAGATACTACTCGTTCAATTAGAACATAAGTAATTGCAAATTTCCAAAATCACGTTTTAAAACGGTTAACTATGTATATTATTTAACATTTTTTCAACACAACCATTAAACTTTTAACATTAAAATAAAAAGATCACCATCAGATTACCAGTTAGGCACTAAAATGTGGTAATTCTCAGTTACATATCAGCTACCAGGCGCAGCTTGTCCATAAGGTCATTTGGTCAATGACCCACATAATTTATTTTCAATGATCCACCTATTAATTTATTTCTTAAAACCGAAAAATTATAATTGAGGAGCAATGATATCAAAGATTCCTCAAAAAAAATTCGAGAAATTAGTGAGGCGAAAAGGATAATCATTTGTAAAGCACCTTAAACGATTTGGCACCGAAAATGGCGAAGGCGACAACATCACCTGCGACCAATGTAGAGGATGATGAACAATGTTGTTGCCTCATAGAAGATGTTGTGAATGTAATATAATCTTTTATGTTTTTTTTTTTTCATATTTTTTGCAATGTGCAATGTTTTTTAGTTTATGTTTAAACTAAGGAAACTCCCGTAAAATACAACTAACAAGCTTTGCTGTTTGCGGATCTTGCGCTCGCCCGAGTCGCCTCGCTTTTCGGCGCCACTGAGAGCAGACCAAAAAGTGCCAGCCTTACTTATTATTACTTTAAGACGTGTTTCGGCTTTCCTAATTTTGTTGTGTAATGTTCTTTTGGATATTATTTGATATTTGTGTTGTGTCCTTTGTGTAGTAGTGTAGTACTAGTACTTAAACACTTGTGTTAACAATAACTTCAAAAGTGCAAGAAACTGTTTGCATGTAATTTAAAAAAAGTCACATCAAAATCAAAATTTTATGTTTTTTGCAGTGTTTATTGTAAGTAAATAATTTCTTGGCAAAAATATTATTAAAAAACCTTCCTTAATTAATAAGGTGTATTTGGCGCGTTACGTTGGTATCATTAGGTGCGGGCCGCGCCTGTCAGCTGCCATTTTTATTTAATTACCTTTACTTTCCTAATACTGTAGGCATAGTAATGATTTGTGGAACCAACAAAGTAATGAGTTATAAGTAACTTATTTAATAATCACTTAAAATAATAAGAATTTTCAATGCGACATTGGCACGTTTAAAATCGTTATTTTAACCAACTGTTAAACAAGTAAATCAAAACCCAAATGTACTGACACAAGGGCATGGTTAATCCTAATCTCGTATGGCAGTATCAAGTTTGAGGAAAATCATGTTAAATTAAAAAAAAAGACAAAATCTCAAGACCAGTTATATGATGCTTTTTAGTTCACCTCTATATTTCTTTACCTTAAATGATATTTTTATTTCGTTTGTATTTTTTGAGGATTTTAGCCTTATTATTTTCTAAATATTTTTTTTATAATTGTTATTTCTTATAACGCACCTAAATCACTATAAGTCATATTTTCTCTCTCAGGTATTTAAAAATAGCTCATTAAATTCTTCTTTCTCGTTTCGTACACGATAAAACTAATCAACATTATAAAACTATCTCTATCAGTCACCTCATTCCACATTTGTTGCACCAAAAACTGACTCACATAGTCGGGGTTAAAATATTGAGCTTGTTCACATACGCCTAAAGGTTTCTTCCAAATCGTGTCTAAGATTTGCGAAAATGGTCTTTGGTCTGAAGAAATTTTAATTAAATCATCCATGTATTTCACCGTGGAATATTTCTCATAAAACTGATCAAGTTCATCAACCAATGGCAAGGTTGAACAATTCGGCAGTACTAAAATCGATCCAGGTCTAACTAGGTGTAAAATATTCCTTACTACTTTTGATCTGATTTTCTGAACCTCTTCAGGGTTGTCTTTATCCCAGTAATCTAGAGGTTCTAGCCAGAATTTTTGGGGTATGCTCTAAAATTATATCAGAAATTACTTATTATACACTGGTAACAAATTAAATTAGACCTTCTACCTCAATTTCTGAAATGCACAAAATGGGCAGGCATCCCTTTTTTAATCCATTTATGTGTTCTAAAAAATCAGGGTAGATGTCGATCAGGACAACCACATCTTCACCACCAAATTCCCCAAGTCCTGGACATAAGCTCATACAGCTTAAAGATAATTTTGCGGCCCTATTGTATATGGTTCCTACAATTTTTCTATCTAAACCTACACAAAAAAAATGAAAATTTTAAAAATATATAAATGTAATTGTTTCTGTAATATCCATTAGCCATTTTAGGTACACAATTTCATCCGTCAAAGTCATGGTAAATTTGAAATAATTAAAAAAAAATCAGAATGCTTGTGAGATGTTCATCATTCCTTGATGAACATCTCACAAGCCTTTTTAGATCATGTAAATGCAAACATTCCAAGTGTTTAAGAAGCCTGAAGAAGCACAATTATTAATTTTTTTTTGTTTTGTAAAATAGCCTATACCCAAGAAAACTTCCTATATAAAAAAAATTATGTATGGCTAAAGATTAAAGAAAATAATTATATATATATATATATATATATATATATATATATATATATATATATATATATATATATATATATATATATATATATATATATATATATATACAGTGACCGGCAAAAAGTTCGCAACGTATGGGAAAAATTTTTATTAGGTGAGTATTGGAAAAACTTTTCCGGGGGATCGGTTCTGCATGTCCGATAACCTAAAAATCGATTTTGACATACGTCACGTGACCACTGGTATAGCGTCAAATTAAAAAAAAAATTGTTAATTTACAAAAAGTGAGGTTAGTTGACGAGATATCAAAAAAAGTTATTTGAAAAAATTGCTTAGAATTAAATTCTAGGTCCTTGTGCAAAATTTTAAGATTTTATTTAAAAAAATTGGAAAACTCAATTTTTTTTAAATATTTTTTTATCGATTTACAAATTTCCAGTTTTTTTCGTTTAGATAGCTTGGCTAATGTAAAGCCCATGTATCTGGATGAAAATAAACGAATGTAGTAGTTTTTTCTACAATTGACAGGACAAAATTAAAAAAAACAGGGTTTCGCCGGACGCTAGCTGTTGCAATGATTTGTATCTAGCAGCAGTGTCAAAATTTTAGAGACATTTCAATGAGATTACATTGAGAAAACCTTAATCGTCTTAAATATATCTGAAGTTCGACTTTTTGTAAAGTTAAGGGGAGTAAAATAGATAATAAACAAAAAATCACATGTTTATTTAATCGAAATTTCATAAACGAAAACCAATGTAAGAAAAACTTAAAAGTAGTCAAATTCTGTACTAACAACATAAAAAATCATTGTTTTTCCTTGGGTGCACAAAATTTAAAACTCAGTATGACCACCATTTCTCTCCATACATACTATTGTTCTCGAGCGCAACTCTCGATTAACATTTCGGAGCATTTTACGATTTATTTGCAATACACAATTTCTAATGACATTCTCTAAATTTTGTATATTCCTAAAGGGTCGATGTTTGTACACAGAGTTCTTTAGGTATCCCCACATAAAGAAATCTAACGGAGTCAGATCTGGTGATCTCGCAGGCCACGGATTTTCAGAAAACCGTCCTATCCACTGGTTTCCAAATTCTTGATCCAGCCATCTCTTCACCTCATTTGTGGAATGAATGCTAGCTCCGTCTTGTTGAAAGTATAAATTTCTTCTTTCGGCTAATGACAAATTGTCTAAAAAGTCAGATATCTCAGTTTGTAGAAATTCTAAATATTGTTCTGAATTTAAATTGTCTCTAAAGAAAAAAGGTCCCACTATTCTGAGGTTGAAAATTCCGCACCACACATTAACCTTAAAACTATATTGGTCTTTACTCTGAATTACAAAGTCTGGGATTTCGGTGGCCCACCATCTACAGTTTTGTGAACTGACGGTTCCGTTAGAGGTAAATGTAGCTTCATCCGAGAAAAGAACGTTCTTTGGGAAATTAAAATCTTCCTCAATCATACCCTGGAACCAGGCACAAAAATCGAAGCGGGCGTCATAATCCCTATCTTTTAATACTTGTACAAATTTAGGTTTGTACGGATGAAATTTGTTTCTTTTTAATATCCTCCGCACAGATCTTTCGTGAATGTTAGTGATCTCCGATATTTGACTAACTGCTAATTGGGGTGTTTCTGTGATCGACAAACACACATCCAGAGAACCTTCGTCACCTGTTACCGGTTTTTCATGGGAAACTTTATACTAATTTTCTACCGATCCCGTTTCTTTAAATTTATTGACTAGACGAGATACTGTGGAATAATGGAGGGATTTATCGGGTTGCTGCTGTTTCTCTATGGCTTTTGTAATTATCTCCAGAAATTAAAATAATTTCTATCTTTTCCTGAAGAAGTAGTGTGGGTGCTATTTTAAGGAATAAAATATTAATAAACTTATGTAAAATATCAAACTTAGTAAGATGCGAGACATAAACCAATGACATAGGTTGAAATCAAACAAATTATAATTTGTTTGACATTTTTCTGTTGTTTTTAACCTACTAGATTATTTGGTTGTTTTAATTTCAGAGCCTGCTTTGGTAGTTTTAAGTACAACTAAATAGACCTGGTTGTTAAATTTATGTGCGAAAAATCTTAATAAAATCTTGATACAGTCATTTCATTAGATTCAAACCATTGCAACAGCGAGCGTCCGGCGAACACCTATTTTTTCGATTTTGTCCTGTCAATTGTAGAATTGTAGATCTGACTCCGTTAGATTTTTTTATGTGGGGATACCTAAAGAACCCTGTGTACAAACATCGACCCTTTAGGAATATACAAAATTTAGAGAATGTCATTATAAATTGTGTATTGCAAATAAATCGTAAAATGCTCCGAAATGTTAATCGAGAGTTGCGCTCGAGAACAACAGTATGTATGGAGAGAAATGGTGGTCATACTGAGTTTTAAATTTTGTGCACCCAATGAAAAACAATGATTTTTTGTGTTGTTAGTACAGAATTTGACTACTTTTAAGTTTTTCTTACATTGGTTTTCGTTTATAAAATTTCGATTAAATAAACAGGTAATTTTTTGTTTATTATCTATTTTAATCCCCTTAACTTTACAAAAAGTCGAACTTCAGATATATTTAAGACGATTAAGGTTTTCTCAATGTAATCTCATTGAAATGTCTCTAAAATTTTGACACTGCTGCTAGATACAAATCATTGCAACAGCTAGCGTCCGGCGAAACCCTGTTTTTTTAAATTTTGTCCTGTCAATTGTAGAAAAAACTACTACATTCATTTATTTTCATCCAGATACATGGGCTTTACATTAGCCAAGCTATCTAAACGAAAAAAACCGGAAATTTGTAAATCGATAAAATAATATTTAAAAAAAATTTAGTTTTCCAATTTTTTTAAATAAAATCTTAAAATTTTGCACAAGGACCTAGAATTTAATTCTAAGCAATTTTTTCAAATAACTTTTTTTGATATCTCGTCAACTAACCTCACTTTTTGTAAATTAACAATTTTTTTTTTAATTTGACGCTATACCAGTGGCCACGTGACGTATGTCAAAATCGATTTTTAGGTTATCGGACATGCAGAACCGATCCCCCGGAAAAGTTTTTCCAATACTCACCTAATAAAAATTTTTCCCATATGTTGCGAACTTTTTGCCGGTCACTGTATATATATATATATATATATGTATATATATATATATATATATATATATATATATATATATATATATATATATATATATACAGGGTGTCCCAGGATAGGTGTTACGATAGGACAAATGGGTCAAAAAATTTTGAATTTGAAAATGGCATTTTGGGAACATGCCCCGCTTGGTCCAAAACTGAGGAATACAAAATTTCACTCGGATTGGTATTATACAGGGCGAGTTATAACTAAAAATATGAAAAATGGCCAAGAGTAAAGTACTCTTATTTGTCCAAATGGAACAAAAGCTTAGTAGAAAAAGTTGTTCAGAAATGTAACTAATATCATAATTTGAAATTACAGCTTTCTAGTCAATATTTTTATTTTTGTCAAATTTTTTGAAATGTAATAGTACATTTTCCACCACTATCGTATTCGGTTTTTTATTATACTTGGATACTACGTTTTCTAACATGTAATATGTACATTTACCAGGTATAGCCTAATAATGTATTGTAATAAGATATTGGTGGAAAATGTACTATTACATTTCAAAAAATTTGACGAAAATAAAAATATTGACTAGAAAGCTCTAATTTCAAATTATAATATTAGTTTCATTTCTGAACAACTTTTTCTACTAAGCTTTTGTTCCATTTGAAAAAATAAGAGTACTTTACTCTTGGCCATTTTTCATATGTTTAGTTATAACTCGCCCTGTATAATACCAATCCGAGTGAAATTTTGTATTCCTCAGTTTTGGACCAAGCGGGGCATGTTCCCAAAATGCTATTTTCAAATTCAAATCTTTTTGACCCATATGTCCTATCGTAACACCTATCCTGGGACACCCTGTATATACAGGGTGGTGCAACCAAGATGGGGTGGACGATTGTGAGTAAACGGTGAGGAATTTCGAAAAAATTTGTTTTGGATATTATCGATAGTCAGACACGCTATGTTTTAAAATTATAGCCATAATACAGGGTGGTCCAAAAAACTTGTGGCGAACCAAACTTGTATTTTTTTAAATGGGACACCCGGTATATTATTGTTCCAGTTGATTCTCCTGGTCGTTACGATCATTTTGATATAGGGGTTATGATATAGGGGTTATTGGGTCTAAAACTTATAGTAAGAGAATGGGAGGCGGTTAAAGTTGAAAAAATGCTCACAGTTCGGCCATTTTTTAAAGAAATTTGAAACAGGTATGGAAAAACCAAATATTCCATAAAATGTTACATATCCTTGAATACATTAATCACTTGCAATTTGTTTAAAATTATTCACTGTTATACAGGGTGATCAAGTTTTGCAAATACGCCCTGGACTCATTTTTTTTAAATGGAACACCCTGTATATTTTATTTTCATGTTAAAGATAATATTACGAGCTTTCAAAAAATACCATACATGATGCCTTTCTGACCAACAGTTTTTTAGTAAACTAGCCGTGAAAGCAAAGTTTCTTCATTCTAATACGATTATACTGAATTTACGTTGTTTATTATTGAAATGAAATAAAAGATTGACGAACTTGTCAAAGCTACTGCCGCATAATCCATTATTTACAAGTTAAGTGTAGGTGGCCCAATAATTATGAGGTAAGAAAACTGAGACCCGAAACTTTTACATGTTTATTAGAGATATTTCAAAAAACAGAAAATATTGTGCAACGTAAATGTAACGTAATTAATAAACAAAGATAATCAGTTATCAGTATTATTAATAGTGTAAGGAAATTAATTAAGCAAAAACAGAACATCTTTTCAAATTATTTAGGTATGTACTTACTTGTTTATATTAAATTAGGTTTACAAGTAAGTACATACCTAAATAATTTGAAAAGATGTTCTGTTTTTGCTTAATTAATTTCCTTACACTATTAATAATACTGATAACTGATTATCTTTGTTTATTAATTACTTTACATTTCCTAAAAACAATATTTTCTGTTTTTTGAAATATCTCTAATAAACATGTAAAAGTTTCGGGTCTCAGTTTTCTTACCTCATAATTATTGGGCCACCTACACTTAACTTGTAAATAATGGATTATGCGCCAGTAGCTTTGACAAGTTCGTCAATCTTTTGTTTCATTTCAATAATAAACAACGTAAATTCAGTATAATCGTATTAGAATGAAGAAACTTTGCTTTCACGGCTAGTTTACTAAAAAACTGTTGGTCAGAAAGGCATCATGTATGGTATTTTTTGAAAGCTCGTAATGTTATCTTTAACATGAAAATAAGATATACAGGGTGTTCCATTTAAAAAAAATGAGTCCAGGGCGTATTTGCAAAACTTGATCACCCTGTATAACAGTGAATAATTTTAAACAAATTGCAAGTGATTAATGTATTCAATGATATGTAACGTTTTATGGAATATTTGGTTTTTCCATACCTGTTTCAAATTTCTTTAAAAAATGGCCGAACTGTGAGCATTTTTTCAACTTTAACCGCCTCCCATTCTCTTACTATAAGTTTCAGACCCAATAACCCCTATATCAAAATGATCGTAACGACCAGGAGAATCAACTGGAACAATAATATACCGGGTGTCCCATTTAAAAAAATACAAGTTTGGTTCGCCACAAGTTTTTTGGACCACCCTGTATTATGGCTATAATTTTAAAACATAGCGTGTCTGACTATCGATAATATCCAAAACAAATTTTTTTGAAATTCCTCACCGTTTACTCACAATCGTCCACCCCATCTTGGTTGCACCACCCTGTATATACAGGGTGTTTCAAAAAACATGTGCCATCGCTCAAGGAGAGATTCCTTGTAAGAAACTAAGGCAAAAAGTTTATATAAACATGGGTCCGCAGATGCTTCGTTTTAAAGATACAGGGTGTTAAATTTTTAAATTTTTTTCAGTTTTTCCAAAATATTTTCAAAATGGCTTCATCACTTTTGATGAAATTTACATTGTGTAAAGTACTTAAATTAAGCATAATTCTGACCATGAAAAGACTTTGGCAGGTCCTCCATGGGCGTACATATGAGAAGACGGTACAATATTTTTCCAATTAAAACATGTACGCCACTGATTTTTTCACATTTTCTTATATCGGTCAAATAGTATGTTAAATTCTTAACAAAACTTATCTCTTCATATTTTGTCAATTTTCATTTCATTTAGGAGATAAATATAATTTTATTAACCGTCTTACTGGTTTAGTTTTCCCAACCATCGGTTTTAACATGTAAAGGCCATTTAAAAATTTAACGTCCTGTATCTTTAAAACAAAGCATCTGCGGACCCATGTTCATAAGAACTTTTTGCCTTAATTTCTTTCAAAGAAGCTTCCTTTAAGCGATGGCACATGTTTTTCGAAACACCCTGTATATATATATATATATATATATATATATATATATATATATATATATAATCATTAATTTTATAGAAATGTGGGTTTAATTTCTTATAATTTGTCTGAAATCTTAATAAACGTAAAAAATTTGACTGCCTAAACGCAACCAATTTCTCTTTGGCGTCGCCGGTGGCCTGGGCCTGGAAGAGCGTTTCGCAATGACCGCAGTTCACCGATTACGCCTTCTTGTAGGTTATTGACCCCGCTTACAGGCAACGGCACGCCTTACGCGAGACTTCGATATTTTTATCATTACTTTGTCAAAAGTCAAAAGATTAATACTGTTCAAATAATTATAATTGTTTTATACTCCTTCCTCTCTGTTAGTTTACTCATCATGCTTTTCTTTTCTTTCTTATCTTTTAGGTGTTTTCTGTGTTTTGTTTGTATACTTTGTTTTTTATTTTCTCTGTACCATTTGGAATTTACGTTCTGTAGTGTATATAATATATGAAATAAATAAATAAACCGGGCGAATGGAACAGCCATTGAAGCAATCGTTCCGCCGCTTTCCGCGAGTTTGAGTTTGTTCGGATGAGTTCTCTTAGAAAGTTTTGCATATTTTAAGTGTATTTATGGATTTTTCAGGGTGTATTTCTATTTCCTTATGCAATGAAGGGACCCTCTTCTGTGAGTGTGGACAATAATTAAGACTGTGTTTGTGTTTATTAAAAAAAGGATTTTCTAGTCGATACAATGTTTTTTAAAATTATATTTATCAGATCGCATCCTCGTTTATAATTGTCACCGTACGCCACTGCCTCATATCAAAGCAACTTACTAAATCAACAAACTGAAGAAAATAATAAAGCTTACCATTTAAATACACTTACAAGTAAGAAACTATGAATAATTACAAATAGGTACATGGGAAACAAGTACTTAAGAGCATTTACCTTCACTTTATCCAAAAGATCTCTGTATTTAAATAGAAAAAAAATGTTAGTTAATACACTTTTTGGTATTATTTTACTTAATGAGTATAAAATATTAAACATAACATAACATATAGTTTTAACTAAGCAAAACTGTACAATAATCAGCAGAACAACAAACTGATATAGGTACTTATGTAGAAAACTGAATGTTATTACGAAATTACCTAGGATATTGGCCATAATTTCCAAATCAACACCTTTTACCCATCCATACAGCATTCTGATCACACTTCTAAGATTGCACTTTAGTCCATAAAATATTGAATCCTTTCTTACACTCTCTTTTCGGCAACAGTTTTTGCACCTACAATAATACCTTATTATGGCAATCTCCATGCCAAGAAATCATACTTATAATGTGATATTAACAAAAATGTTATGTACCTACATTTTATATAAATTTAAGTTTATATATCAGATTTAAGTAGGTAACACTTACATACCTCAATTGATACAGATCATATAAACCGACAGCCAAAACAAACTCCATATATTCTGCACATTTTGGGTCGTTTTTTGAATTTGAACAGGTCACCGTTGAACAAAGGAGGTCTGTGTCAATTAGCCATTTCATGAAATTGTGACTTTTGTCGTTTAATTTCGGTACGAATTTTTCTTGGTAAACATTTGAAAGACCACCATTATCCCTACAACAAGTTATTAAACTTCTACGTTTGTAAGTAATATAGGTTATTATAATAAAAATTAAAATGATGTTTATTTAACTTTTTTCCTGAAAGTTTTACAGATATGTTCTGTTAGGTTATGCGTAGGCCTATGGGTTATGCAATCTTCATTTATTTCATATTGAAAATTAAGTAAATAAAAAGCAACGATAATCACGGAGAACAAACACATGGTGATTATAGGGGCACCCCTATGGGTACAGCATGCCTAAAGGGGTTATACTTTATATACGGATATGAAACAGCATTTATTAATTATTTTAAAATGTGAATTTCAGCTGTATACCTAACACAAGATTTGTTTAGTATTTAAGTAGAAAAAATGTTACACTCAAATTATATCTACTAAAATATTTCAACAGGAGCAACAAGTTTACCTATCAAAAGCGCACAGGGTGTATTTGATTTCCTTTTTCGTATCGGATTTCTCATCGTAAAACAGGTTATTTTCATCACCAAATTCACTTTCCGTGTCGGAAGACACTAAGAACAATTCATCCTCACTTTTTTCTTCCATTATTAACAGATAATCAAAAATTTAAAACATAAAAAGCAACAAAAAAGGAAAAATACACTAACAAAACGTGTAAAACTGTCAAATGTCAATTGAATCAACAATTCACAACAATCGATTTCGATTCGGGGATTCACGCAGGCGCATGTCATATCGTGGGGAAAGACCTTGCCATGGGCGGTGCAGGGACGGTGCATATGCGGTTTATTTAGTTCATTTCAAACAAAATAAATTAGGCAAAAAAGACATATTATTATTATTTAAATACGTGAATTCTCCATCGTTTTCTGATTTTTTCCCAGACTACTGCGAAGCAAAGAAAACTAATGGACTTTATGTAATATGGTGTCCTCATTTTTAATATGGTGTTCTTATTTTTTTAAAGCTCATTATTAAGTCCTCAATACCACCATGATGGATAACAATTAATATTTAATAAAGAATAATTTAACAAATTTCCATAAGACGAAGTGACTAAGAGAGAGATGAATATAACGATTTTATAGCGTGAAACCCGTTACTATCTATTTTGATCCAGTGTGAAAGGTTAGAAACAATGCACGTCTGTAAATCAGATTTCTATTCATAGTTATGTTACAAATTTTCATATACTACAATATGTCAATTTTACTTATTCATGCAATATCTCGAAAACGGTTAACTTTAGCGTCATTCAACAAGTATTTCTTTTTATCTAAAAAGAACTGCCAAATGATATTCTTGTATCAAAAGTTCAATGCATCGACTCTCCAAGAAGTTTCCGACTTTCTAAGTTGACTGAATTACAATATTTTGATGCCAGGAATTCACGGTCCCATTACTTTTGGATCAACCTGTATAAAAAATTTGTAATACAACTATGAATATAAATTCCATTTACAGACACGCACCTCCGCCACTGGAGGGCAAAATTCGATTTCCCACTAAAGGCCGTTCCCCGAGCGAGCCGAAGAGCCTGCTGCTGCTTGATTCGGATTCGCACCACTGCTGTAAGATCGCGTTCGCTCCAAAACCAATCCAAAATGACAACAGTTGCTTGAGTACGATTTTTTTATATACTTTTTACCGGCGTTTGTTTCAATTTTTATCGAATTTTGTGAATTGTTATTTGCTTTAAGAGTATTATCTTCCATTCGACTATTCGAAAAGAGCATAATCGTGTTAATGTGCTGTGCGAAAGACTGTTCATTCACCCCTTACAAGGCCCGTAGGGACGTTTTGTCATTGATTAAATAAACGTTTATTTTGGTAGCGAAGAATAGTTTGGTAAGTAATATGTAATATGTACTTACTAATATGGCATTTTGATAAAGCTCCAAGGTATTTACATATAATGGGAGAAAGTATTTTTTTGTAGGTATATCCCCTTTTTTTTAAATAAACGTTTCAAATACAGAAATAATCCTCGAAATAATCTGTCTACAACTTACGAACACTATTATTAGGTTTTCACGTTTTTAAGATGAATATGATATTGTGGTGTTAGGTAATACCTAACTTACAATAATATAATGTGTTTTGTTGCAGTCAAACACAGCTTTGCCTTAATTAAGGAATATCTTTTTTTTTGTTTTACTCGAGTCAACCGCGTAACTTTTGGGACTTAAAAGTCTTACCTAAATGTTAAAAAGAATATAAATACATAGTGTATAACTATTAAATAGTTAAAAATTGTACTTCATACATTGTAGTTTTTAACAGGTACCTCTCGAGGTACCTATTAGTATTAATTTTACAATATGACCCTGACACCCCCCCCCCCCCCCTCAAGAAGTACCTAGTATTTTTAAGGTTATTTTTTTCGGGAATTTTTTTGGTAACTAGGTAATTTCTTGAAACAATTTTGCCTATTTTTACTGCTCCGTGCGACGGAACACTTATGTCACAGGCAATTTTCTCTGAAACTATTTAACGTAAAAATTTGAAATTTAGCACAGAGATAGAGGGTGGTGGCCCAAGTATAGACGTGAAGTACAAAAAGTTGAATTTTGATTCTGGGGGTTAATTTCAGGGGGTAAAGTGGGGCAGGGAAAAAAATTTCAAGGGCATCGTGTAGGGTACCTAGGTATCAAATGAAAGTTTATTGAAGCACGAATTCAACAATATATATATGATTTATTTTTGTATGCATTTTTTTTTGTTGAGAAAATCGCTTAAAAATTGCTGTCCCCCACCCTTATCACTAGAAGGATCACTCAGAAAAATCTGAAAAAAATCATGAACATTAAGAATTACGTATAGATTGAGCGAAAATTATCAGCATTAAAAAATTCTAGCGCGATCAATTTATTATAAACAATTTAATTGCTTATTTTCTTAGAACTGCTAAACCATTGGTTTAAAAAAAAAGTTTTTCAATACAAAATATTGCTCACGATGTAAGAAACAACTTTCGTCTTTACACATTTTTCAAAATTTTGTGATACCTACAACGTTGGTGCCGCCGGCGGCGGGTGGCGCGGCAGATGGTCGGAGATCTGGCGGCCAAGGTTTGCTCAAGTTAAGTGGGGGGTGCTGATGGCACCCATGCATGTCTGCACTTAACCGAATTTTTTCATTTTTAATTTTTTAATTTATAAAATAATATTAGAAATAGTGTATTTTTCACGTCCTTTTCTCAGCATAAGAACAATAACCAAGTAAGATGGGGTAAATTGGTGGTGGGGTACGTCGAGGTAAAATTAAAAAAAAAACTTCACACTTATAGGTATTCCTTAGATTAAGTTAAAATATGCCAAACTGTTGTTTTGGTGTATACATTTGGCAACAATTAAAATAAGTTTCTGTTCAAATATCTACTGTAGAATTATCAAAACAAAAAAAGTTTGTATTTTTTTTATGATTCCGAGTCTAAATTTCAATTCGTTTTTCTACTAAATAATAATATAAAACATTTTGTGGACCACACAGCTTTGGACAAAATTAACCAAAACTGTTATGACTTGAAAAAGAACGTTCTGAGCTACATTAATTTGTGTGAAGTAATTTTTTACTGTAAAAAGGTGGATGGGGGAAATTTTACTTCCAAATTACCCCATTGTGGGGAAATTGGGGGTACCAATAAAAACATGAATTTGTCCTTACTTTCATTAATCATAAAGCTCTAACTTGTAAATAAGTTTCAACAAAGTGACACCAGGTCCAAAAATTCCCTACCTTAGAAGACGATATTTTGTTTGTCGTGGATCCCCACCAGTACCAGTCAGTTCCAGACATCTCGGTAGGCTACACGTTGTTAGGAAATAGTATTTTAAAAGTATACATTATATTATAAGTATTGGGATAATAGTGTAAATAAAATTGTCCCCATACATAGTTTAAAATACCGAAATTTTTTGAAAGTTCTCAATTAAGACATACACAAATCAATAATGTTATGGATAAAACAATTGTTTTGATTAAGAACTTTTAAAATATTTCGGTATTTTCCTAATAAGTATAATGAAGTATAATCCTAATAAGTATATATTAAAATACTGTTTCCTAACACTACAGTGGCATAAGGTCGACTATAGATCCTGTAAGTTACCAACAACATAAACATTTTATTATCCTTTTTCTTGCCGATTCTATTTCTAAAGGCCATTGTCATTTATCTTGCCTGTAAATAACGGAAACCTTGCCAAAAGTTAGCTTGCTAGTAATAGCAGGCATAATACCGTAATTAATACGTTTCAAGGGGCCTACAGATTGTATATTACCCCCAATTCGAATATTATTTGTACAAAAAATTTAAACAAAACGTAAAAATGCCAGTTGTGTCCTATATACCTAATTAATTAAGAAAGAAGAGTTAAAAGCAGCCTCATGTTCATTAATAATAAGTATTACAGCATAAAATTTCGTAAAAAACGTCACTAAGACAAGAAGACTACCTTGAAAGGTCGTCCCAAAACCCAGATGGGTACCAAAACGACGAAAAGAAAGTTATATGCAGCCGAAACTAGGGCCGTGTAATTACAGTTGTTATAGTAGGTATTTACCTCGGCATTTTAGTACGGTTGAGATTTAAATCGGTTAAGCTATCACTAATATTATACATGGTACTTAAAAACTTACATTAATGTTTTTATTGTACGCGTTGTTTTGTTGTACGTACCACAACACAATGCACAAATACAGTAGGAACAATACAAAAAAGTACTTAGATAATTACCGTAGGTTATTGTTTATTCCTAGGATCCATACAAAGGATGTCCACATTGTGGAACTGAGTAGGGATTCACGATCTAAATCGATTTCTTGGAAAGATCGATTTTTTCCAAATGAAAATCGATTTTTAAGAATCGTTCTTTTACCCTTCGATCCTGCAAGGAGATCGGCGATTTTACACAGAATCGATTCTTCTGGTATTTTCATGTCTGTGAACTTTAATATTTAATTAATAATTATTGGAAATTAATATCTACCTATATGTAATTCTTTACAAACGATTGGGTCGCTCGCCATGATCAAAACGATCCTAGTAAGAATTAGGAAAGGAAAAAGGAAATAGTTACACTACGACGCCATCTAACATTTTCTAGAAAAAAACTCAAATCTGAAATCGCACAAAACAGCGATGCCGGTCATGTCGATCAAAATTTCTCCAACGCTAATCCGGTCTAATTTGACAACCAAAAGTATTAAACTGACAAGTGTATAAGAATAAGACAACGGGTGTGATTTAAACGGGTAGCGAAGTTTTACAATTTTGACACATCGTAATATACGATTGGCCGGCGAAATGATGGATTGGGCGGTGAAGCTTGATCAGGTAATAAAACAAAAATTGGTCTGCGTTTTAGATTTGAACAAGCAGCTTCAAAATCTTTTAAGCAGTAAAAAAAATAAGTTGCAACTAAATAAATATTTGGTCTGTGCGAAATAAATTACATTTTATTTTTTTTTGCCTGCTCCAAAATCAACTTGACTGCTGAAAAAATATTGTAACATTACAAATTGATGGGTAATCTAATACTGTTCTGACTGCTCTAAAATTAACTTAGCGTGTAATAAGGGGTAATTAATTACGTAAAAAATAATTAAAAAATTAGAAAACTCCAAATATTGATTAATGTAAAAGCACATACATTTCATGGTATTATTAGTAGGGATGTAACGGGTAGCTCTTTTTAGGATCCGGCCAAACCGGGTACCCGGTCAATTAAGACCAGGTAAAACCCGGTACCCGGCCGGGTACCCGGTCCCGGGTACCCGGTCTTGCGGAATATTACTATTGGCAATATCTTCTTTTACTTCTAATCAGTGGGTCATAGCAGAAAAGTTGCTGGAGCTGCTACAACCATTTGAACAAACAACTAAACATTTCAGCAGTACACACTGTACTATATCGGAAGTAATTCCTACAGTTTTTTCGCTAAAGAGGTTTTTAAGAGAAACACAAGTTCCAGGCTTAGGATCCATGCAAGAAAATCTTATGGAAGGATTAAGTCGAAGGTTTTCGAATATCGACACGAACAATGATTATCTGGTTGCATTTTTTACTGACACAGATAATTTGGAGGAAAAAGTAATAAAATATATTCTTGAAGCAAATTTGTTAATCCAAAATAATGAAGTTAATTTGTCATCCAATTCAGATTCAGATGACAATGTTCCTCTTAGTTTGTATACAGATAATCCATCCTCATCAAAAAGGCCTAGGGAAGATAAACGCTCAGTTTGGGATGTGTTTACCAGTATTGCAAACACGCGAGATACAAATAAAAAATCATCTGCTAAAGCACCAAACATACAACAGGACGTGGAGGATGAAATAAGTTCATATTTGGCGTTGCCGTTAATTGATAGACAGTCAAGCCCATTTTCGTGGTGGCAAATAAATTCGCAGAGATTTCCTAATCTAGCAAAGCTTGCTAAAAAGCTTCTTTCAGCACCTGCCTCAACAATATTTAGTGAACGGTTGTTTTCAGAAGCGGGTAATATTTATGAAGAAACCCGAAACCGACTATCCTCTGAGAATGGTGAAATTTTAGTTTATCTTCATCACAATTTGCCATTAATTGATTTTAGTTATTAAATGTTTTAACAAAGTTTATTATTATAACCTTTTAAAATCTGTTTTTTATGTATTTTTTATCATCACAAAAATACACCGTTTCAGTTCTTTTATATTTTATTTTATCAAAAATAGAAAACATAATAAAAAAACCGGGTACCCGACCGGGTAACACCTGAACCCGGCAAAACCGGGTATCCGGCCTTCCCGGCCGGGTACCCGGTTTTGGCCGGGTAGACCGAGTACCCGTTACATCCCTAATTATTAGTAAGGCTGCCCACCATGAGCTCCCACAGGAATTTTAAAGTTGTATATCTCTGTTGCTACATACGGGACCCATACCAAATTCAGGTGAGCCTACTAGGAATGTTTTGGTAAAGAAAAAAAGTTAAATTTTTGCTTGGCCCCCCCCCCCCCCCCCCTGAGAAAAAAATGAACACGTTTAGGTATATTATTCATTAATTTTTCTAAACAAATTTTACATCATTTCGTCGACAATTTTTAAATTTTAAGAGAAAAAAATGTGTTAGTAGAAAGTTATAGTCATTTGATTTTTTTTTAAATTACGTTTTAAGTTTAAAAAAATTCAAATGACTTTAACTTTCAACTAACACATTTTTTCTCTTAAAATTTAAAAATTTTCGACGAAATGGTGTAAAATTTGTTTAGAAAAAATAATAAATAAAATACCTAAACGTGTTCATTTTTTTCTCAGAGGGGGCCAAGCAAAAATTTAACTTTTTTTCGCAAATTACAAAATATTTTTTTTCTTTACCAAAACATTCCTAGTAGGCTCACCTGAATTTGGTATGGGTCCCGTATGTAGCAACATTCCTGTGGGCGCCCATGCTGCCCACCGTTGGTGCCGCTCCAGTAACATTACATCGCGGGGAACTCGGCCGCAGCAGCAGTTCAATTTTTGGAATTTTTTAAAATTACGGTACGCCGCCGGGTCACGCGGCATGCCGTCCGGTACCCCCTACGAGCGAGTTGAACTCGCACCTGACCGTCTTTTTTTATTTCACGTGAATATACATACGTACTAAATTTTCGGCATCGACGCCTCTGGTAACAGATCAAAAGTGGCCCATCTTAGTGATGATCAAAAGTTCAACAGACGAATTAAAGAACCCGATCGAACTAACGAATCTCGCCGCTATCTTCAAACCCTTGCCAACTAAAAATATTAAATACAGGTCATTTGACTTTCTGGCTTCTAAAGTAAATATTTTGCAGAAAACGAAACGCTGCTTAAAAACTGCTGAACGATATTTAAATACCGAGCACGTTTTATTCACAGCCTAATTTATTTTGTCACCCGCCGACTAATAATTTCACCGCCCAATTAATAATTTTACTGCTCGAATCATGGATTTATTAGGACTGGATACGGGATGATTTCACATTCTTTGAAGCCAAAACAAACCATTCTAAACGACACTGTAAACACAATTTGTAAACATTGGCCACATCTTATTTTACCTTGTATTTTTGTACAAAAATACGTTAGAAGCATCACAAGATTTACTAAAAGTAATGAAAGCCCCAAAATATTGTATTTTTCTGCTAAATAGTAATAAATTTAAGTTAAATAGGTTTTATTATTTATAGGTTATGTTATGTCAGGTTATTTCTAAAGGCGTTTATTTAAAGTCGCTCTGAGTCATTTATAAATCTATATAAATCTATACGTCGCACTTTTTCTTTTCTAGTTCATTAGACAAAGACGTACGTGTAACCGAGCGTTCGCAGAAGTTTTTCCTAAGCACCCAGCAGACAACAACACTTCTGAGCTCCAACACTCCAATGCTATTTTATCTCTTTCTACTACCATTCTTGATTCAATTACGTAGTAATTAGTAGTCTTGTCTATGTTCGTAGTTTGTAAACTGCTCTCTCAAGAGAATAACAAACAACAAAATATTTATATTATATAAGGCTTCACGTTCGATACGCTCACAGTATACGGATATCGAATCCATATTATAATAGATCCATGGCTCGAATAGATTTCGGACTCCCAACGGGATAGTTATTTGTTACTTAAAGTTTTATTATGCCGACCACATGAACTATATTTTGCCCATCATTGTTTCACAGGCGGTTTATTTAAAGTATTGACAGAAAATTATTATACCACCGGAGTAATTTTTTTGCCGGTTGGGCTTACCTACCTCCTTATTTAAATCGCAGCAGAAATAATTACTAGCCTAAGACAACTAAGTTTTATACTATGCACTTGTTTCTGAGCTTTTTCGCAAATTTATCAAGAAAAGGACAAGTTTATTAGTACCTACTTTCAACAATAATAGAACTAAATTCAATAGAGCAACTTGTTCCAAGATGAAAATCATTTGGAAACCAAGTAAATCGCTGAAATATCACAATAATTCATAAGTTTTTAATGACGACTTATTAACAATGACAGGACAAAATCCTGTCAAAACATAACTCATCAACTATAAGATCTTAATAATTCAAACCAGTACTAAATCTTAAACTTTCTTAGTGAATCTGAACGTAAGACTTTTAAATAGCATTGGTTTGGAATGGACACTGTTTACTCTCCTGGCTCCCCTCTCCTATGCCCAAAGTTGTCCAAAGATCGATTTATTAAAAGATCGATCTCTTCAGGCGATCAAAAAAGTGAATCGATCTCCATGATCGCGATCTAAGATCGATTCGAAATATCGATTTTTTGAGATTTGGTGAATCTCTAGAGCTGAGGCACTTGCGATAGTTTAGCTCTGTTCCAACAAGCAGTCGATTGACAATTTCTTATACCGTCAGAATCAATCAGTCAGTTACCTAAACGCCTATTGCTGTGCAACATGCAATATTCACCTCGCGGCAACTCTATTTTTAAGTAAACCCACCAAATGTCTCAAGGGAGACCCGCTTTTCATTGCACGGCAGTGTTCGTCTAGGTATTATTTAGTCTATGGTTGTATCGAATCTGGATTTACTGAATTAAAGGAAAATGCAAATTATTTGGCGATTACCAAATATAGAACCGTCAACGCAATGGCATTTCGATATATCGATTTGATAATGTATGGAAAAGAGGGTGGAAAAATATTGCTTTGTTTTTACCGAGGGGCGGCTAACTCCCAAAAAAAGTGTACACAGATTTTAAATCAGTATTGATTTAATCTGATTTAACATGATTTAATTGCTGTAACGCGCTGCCCAGCACTGTAGGTGATGCCAAATTGGGATGATGATTTAACGAATGTTAGGTGATTTTTGTGATTTATTGTTGATTTATGGTGATTTAAATCGATTTTACATGATATAAAGTGATTTAACTTAATTTCAAATGATTTAAAGCCATTTAAATTGATGTAAGTGATTTTAAAAAATCAAAAAATCTAACGATTTAAGAAAGATTTAAAATGATTTCATGTGATTTAACAATAGTATGTACACAGATTTAAGGGAGTGAGCCGCCCCTCGGTTTTTACCTACTGAAAACCACAAGCACGCGGAGTATTATAGGGCTCTGAATATTTACAGAGGGTTAAAAGAGAATCTATTCCTTTCGAAATCATTAATTTATTTGATTTAGTAAAGGGATCCGTTTATTTTATACCTCTAAGCATCGAATGAACTGGATTGCTAATTACCGCCGTTGAGCGAGTCATTATTTACAAAATAGTTAAAACGCAATTCGGATCATCTCAATTAAACCAAACATACGTGCATTCTTTTATAACTACAGGCTATTTACTTTGTAATTATGTAATTACCTGTATTATTTTATTACCCATGAACTACATAACTGGTCGAATTTCAAACATATGGCCGACATAATATGCCTTGTACTTAAAGTTACGGTGTTAAAGGGGGGATTTTTAAAATTTTGAAATTCTGTTTGTTTGGATCTTAAAAGCTTTATTTTCCAAAGCGTTTCGTATTTCGTGACAAACAATTTTCAGTCGATCACGTGACTTTAGAAGATTACGCTGGTTCGTAAAATAACATGTGGATGGCTTTAATGGCAGGCTAAAAAGGAATATTATGGGTTGTAATAACTAAAGGTCTATTCTCACTAGTCGGGCAAGGCACGGTCAAGTCACGGTCCTGTCACGATCCAAGCTTTTTGAAAGCATTCACACCATCCCGTACATTGCTTGTTTGGGGACCGGCATGTGTGAATGCTGAAAATGAAATCCCATTTAAAAAACATTGAAATACTGGCAAATCGTTTTTGATCGGACCGTAACTTGATCATTGGTTGACCTATAGTGAGAATAATCCTTAATAGAGATGGGGAATATATCAATCACAGTGATCCAGTTATTCAGTGATTAACAAATCTGCATTCGCCACGGACGTATCACCGAAACAAAATAGATCACGGCGACCACGTAATCACGGTCCCGTTAATCAGTTATTGAAATAAATATTTCTTGGATTATTTATTAAGGAACAAAATCGCTCCCTGAACTGTTACCAGTCATTACGCTTCTTGCGTTGTGGCATTTTCTGGTTCTTTCGGTAGTCACTTATGTTAAATTGTGTTTTGTTTGCCGGTTCGGTCGGTCGTAGTCGATGTTGCTGGTGAATTAGCCATGGCATTTTCAAAAAAAAGTAAGGGCTACTTATCAAAAACCTTAATTCAATTCAAGATACTTTTTTTCAAAGCTTTTTGCTGCTATTGGCTTTTCAAACGAAGAAATTACCAGTTACCCACACTTTTTCTTTAAGGAAATTAAAGTGTGTGTTACTAACTAAACTGGGTCTAGAAACTTGCACGGAGGTTTCTTATATAACGTAGGCATCTACTAGGGAAGGGTTTTTCAGAATTCATCCCCTAAGAGGGTGAAATAGGGGTTCAAATTTTGTATGGAGAAAGACTATTAGATGATCCAGTTAGGTCGAAACCTTATAGAAGTACTCTAAAAAATAAATATTTAAACATGTGTTTTACAGTTTTTAATAAATCAACCCCTAAGGGGGTGTGAAATGGGAGTTCAAAGTTTGTAATGGAGTAAAACTGTTATAGCTCTTCTTCTTTTCTTCTTCTTCTTCTCTCTCTTGTTTCTAAATCAGAAGGTGAAATAAATAAATCGTCGTCATTATCATTTTTTCTTATTCTATTTTTTTTTTCAGAGATAAGTTGTCAACACTCTCCATTACAATATACATAGTAATGAACTGTGCGGTTTTAAGTTTTATTTCTGTCTTATTATAGTTTATTTTTAATACCTACATTTCTACAAATTACCTGTAACAGTAAAGGAAATTTAAAATCATTAAGTATCAACAGAAATCAAGAATTCTACATTTTTTTATAAATCGTAAAAAAATCCCAAGTCACGCAAGAAAGCATGAGCAAATTGCTATTTAATGTAGTGGAAAAAATAACCGAAGATATTGGTTTTTGTACATTTTGCGTCATCATAATTTGCGAATGTAGTTGACAGGGCAGACAGAAGAGTTAATGAAGTTTCAGTTTTAACCGTAACACAATATGCACAAGAGAAAAAGGTGTTTTAAATTCAACACGTAAAATTCATTTTCGACTGTATATTTTAAATTTTATTCTAAATATTTTTGTTATACGGTTATACCAGAGAAAAATAAGACAGAGAGAATAATATCTCTTCTTCCCGCCAGCTCGACAACGCGATGGCCTTCAAACGGCAACACCCCGAGATTGGCGCGTACGATTCTCACAATACACCCCGATATTAGCCAGTGCGGTAGCAACACGGCAAGCAGAGAGAGTTTTCTGCGGCGCGTCTCAATACCCACTCTCACTGTGCTTTATAATAACCCAAAATCTGCATCGCACGCCCATGGCAGCTTATTTCGACGTCGGTTTGGAGGTCATCGAAAGCAAATCGTATTTATGAATGAAATCCGTACGAGATATTATTCTCTCTGTCTTATTTTTCTCTGGTTATACCATTGATGTAGAATCAAATAGATACCAAAATTTACATTTTAGAGCAATCAGGGATTCCCGAGTTATTTAAAACTGGCCAAACGATATGGTCCCCCACCTACTTCTCGAGAATGGCTGTTGCCAGGCTTTCAGTTATGTAGAATATTTGCAGATTGGTAGACTAAATTAAAATATCGCAATTGCTCTGGTTTAATACTTATCTGCAATTATAATACCACCTGCTAAAGCATGTGACTAAGGATATAAAACATACCATTCTTTTTCCTAATAATAAATTTTTAGTAATTTATTTCCATTGCATGGTAACGAAATTTAGAGTGAGTGGCAATGTCGCTTTACTGAGAAATGTGATGAAACTGAAAGGTGCAGTTTTGTGTGTACAGTCCAGGCAGGTCTGAATATGCGTGTGTGATTTTTGTTTTTTCCCGAGTTTTTTCCTGACAGAACTTATGCATAAACTTTGAGGAATAATGCTTCAGTACCAACTGTGTGGAAAAATGGATTATTTTAATCCGGAACTGTCTTTTAGGAAGTTTTGCCTATGTTCACTAATTACTCTTATTATAAATGCCTATTTAATTCCTACCTTTGTTGTATTGCTGTGCCTCCATGTTACGATTACTCTATACAATTTTTTTTCCTTGTCTCCAATTTAGGTCCTAGTAGTTTTAATTTAATTGATCGCCTTTTATCTCGTCTAAGCCTCCTTGTTCACTGGCTTTAGTAGCTTTTAGTAACCTTTGTTTTCTTTGCCCTGAATTTTATTTTGTTTTGCCTATGCTCCGAGTTGTCACTGTAGATGGAAAGTTGCACTTAATTTAGTCATCGCTAATTTTACTTACCTTTTTCTTTCCTGAAAATATTTGGTTTTGTTTACATTTTCTTTTGACATTGAAACTGCTGGCAGTCGTGTTATGTCGAGTTTTGACAGCGCTCGTCTATCCGGTTTAGCGATTTGGTGATCGGAGTAGGAAGAGTCAGTGGCTCGGGGTGCATGAGAGCGCGTTTTTCTCGCCGCGGGTTTACGAACATTCCTGCCGCTGGTTTCGGACATCAGGACCCAAACTCTGTAAGTTTTGAAGAAAGCGATAGCGATAGAGATAGGTATAAAAGGAGAGGATTGAAAGCGATCAAAATCGTTATCGCTTTTTTTGTTATAGAGTTCGGCTGCAGACGGTAAGCTTTTGGTACTTAAGGTTGATGCACTACAAAACAATTTTTGGGTTTAAATAGAAACAACTTGTATCATATTATTTTTGGCTTTTTAATTGATTTAAATTTGGATGTATCATTTATACACAACGGACAACATCGTGTAAAAATATAAGCGAAACAAAACATAATATGCTCTAACATCTAGTTTTGATACCCGAATATTTGATACTTTTAAGGGTTGATATCTGGTGCTATCGATGCTTGAAAATATCGGATACAAAGCATAAATAGTATCCTGCACATCACTACTACATAAATTAATAGATACATAAAAGATGGTATATTTCTGTTATTATAACTGTCTAATTTCCATTTTTTATCTTTACGTCAATGCGTTATCAACATCAACAAAAAGAATTTCCCGAAGAATTACATTTACGCAGGAAAAAAAAACTGAGGAAAAACAAGGAAAACCAACTCTCACGCAACAGTTATTTTCGTCATTACATGGTTACAACGGTACAGCAAATGTATAGGTATAATTGCCTTCGGCATCTCAGGAAATAATGGGTATTATTATAAAAAAATTATTTAAAATCTCTAGAGGTTAACTAATTTTTCACCTATAATATCAAATTAAAAATAATTTTCCATTTATTGCCAGTTCCTGTAAAATATTTTCGAATAATTATTAATATCTGATTCTATACTGTAATTCGCACTCACCGAAATAGTTTTTAAAGAAATCAAGCATTTGGCCACGTTTCGGCAACATTAGAATCATTTTTACCTTGACGATGACTACTTAGTCAAAAATTTTAAGAGTATGTTAGCTAATGATGAAACAGTGACTTTCCGGTATGACACATAAAAACCATTATAACAAATAATTGCTGCCATAGTTGTTATAGTAAAGCCCAAGATGTATGACAACAAGCCATCGAATAACTCTAAAATAGCGGGCAGTTTACTTGGGGGGTTCATTAATTAGGTCATTAATACTCCATGCTAATGACCTATCAATGTACTTACTAAAAGAAAATGTACACTCCTTAACATCATTGGTATGAGCCAGAAAACAGACCTTATTTGACGCCACTTACAGTATCATAAATATGTCGAGCAGCCCGCTACCAATAATTAAAATTCCTGTAAGTACACTCAAAAAGCGTACATCGTAATGAAACAAAGTTAAAAGTAATTTAAATATTTAATTTCAAAAAGGGAAGAAAGGCATTGTAGAATATAAATCGAATGTAATAAAAAGCAAAATGATAAACCTTTAACTGCCTATAGGAAGTTGCAACACCTTTACAATGCTAGAACACTATTTTGAATCAGTTTTCTTTTTAAATTTGATTATTCAAAACATTTGGCTTTTCTAGGCGATTTTAAAATGAGGAACTTATCTTGATGTCATAGCTTGAACCCTGGAACACCAAATGTCGAACCCAAGATCGAAAATTATTCTTTGTGGGGGTTACTCATCCACTCCAAAGGCTTGGACAGAAAGACCCAGGCCTCTCCGAACCATCAAAACGTCCAAAGGCTGACTTTCAAACACCGTGGCTCAATGAGATAATTTCATTAATAAACCTATTAATTAATAAATAAACCATTAGGCTGGGTCCTCCCTAAAAAGAACAGTAATGAAATTCCGGCTCATGAAATTATAGGTTAGAATTCCTGTCCATACAAAATATATAATAAAAATTACAAAAATCGACACTACTCACCTTTTCAGAGTCCCTAACAAAGATTCGTCTGTAAAAACAGGAGGTATTAAACCAGATTTCAATTTCCTTCCCAAACCCAAGCAAAGCTATTCTATTTTCTTCGTTGCCGCTAGTTGATGCAGTGATATTTTTGCATATTGGCACAACACAATACTTACATGGTAGTTTTAAAGAAATTGCACTGTTTAATAAAAAGAATTACACACAATCTACACTATAATAATAAAACGAACTCTAGGCAAACAACAAGTATTTTCTGTTTACATCATAGATGAACGATTTGGGTTAAGTATGGAGTATAGGCAACTGACTAAACACTCGAGGCCGTGTTCGTTATGGTTTGACAGACACGTGACTAATTGTTGTAAACAATACGAACAATCACATGACGGTTTTAAAGGAAAGTACACAATATGTACACAGATGTTCTGAAACAAATGTTTTCTTCTTTATGTGTCTGAAATGGAATGTCATCTTTCTATTTACCTGTACCATATTGTTGTATGGCTAATTTATCAATAGATGGCACCTGTCACAATTATCAATTAAAAAAAGATTAACAAGTACCCATTCATTTCAATATTACTACCATAGAATTATTAATATATCTCATACCGGGAGCTTCACAGAAGTTTGTTTACCTCTTGTAAGACCATTAATTTAATTACTACGACTTATTACTATTATCACAGGATCTGTGCTATTATTATTTATTATATTCACGTATGGTATTGTGTAATATCCTTTAGTGTAAATATGAATGATAATATATTATACGTCGATTATATGTAGGTATTAAGTTCAATATACCCACTACATACAGAGCATTTCAATTAAAACGTGCAACTCTGTAGTACAAATCCGTTATTGTTGTTTTTCAAATAGTATATTGTACAACAAATTTTGAAAATGATTCTTTTCATACGAGTGAGGCGTTTGTGGCACATATTCAAGTGCAATTTTGAAATAATACGAACATTTAATTAAACTCAAAAAATATGATATAAACTAAGCACTACAATAAAGATATAAAAATTCAAAAACTCCACCCCCATATGCAACACATTTTTATCATTTTTTCCTTAGATATCTGAAGGAACCTGGGTAATTCTGCCTTTTAGCACGTCAATCATATTTGGTAATGGAGTGGCATAAATAATTTGTTTTAAACGGCTCCATAGAAACATATCGGTCAACGTTGTCTGCAGAACTACTCAAATTGGACCTAAGTACCTAAAAAATCAAAGGGGCCATTTTCAGCTTTTAATAAAATGATTTTTGTGTGTGCTGTTGTTTTTGCTACAAATAATTAAAAATAATGCGTTTCTTAAAAAAATTAAATATGGCTAAATAGAGAATTGAAAGACCTTTCGAATGATGAGGTGGTTCTTTTTTTTTTTGAAAAATTAGAAGCAAGCGAATATATGTCAGGAAGTGCCCGAATCAGCTACGAAGCACTCGGCTTTTTCTTACAGTAATTAAAACCTAACATCACGAGTTGTAGTGCATTAGTATTCTCCAGGTACCATTAGTTGTAGCAAAGAAGTTACAGGAACACATTGACACGATGATTTTGCGGATGTCGCACATGCAAGTAGCATGTTCAAAATTAGAAATAGTTAGCAGAATTATTACGAAACTATTTTTGGGTTGAGTATTAGAAAATGCGTTTGGATGTTCTAGAATTTATCGGAACTTTTTTGATAAGTTGATAGACAGTCTCTATTTCTTCCATGCCTCACAGTGCAGCCACAGCATTATTTTATGTGCTGTGGTGCAGCGGTCATGAGGAATTGGGACAAAAATCAAAATTCGGAAAAAAATTAATATTATATAATTTATTTACCACAAATTTGTTGGCTATTGATCTAAGTATATTTAAAACAAAGCATATTTAATTTCTATTGCAAGGTTACAAAAAAATGGATTTGAACTTATGCGTACAGAATAACATATTAACGGTAGAAATGATACATAAAATCAATAATATTATCAACTGTAATGGTTAATGAAAAGAACATGTAGGAAATTAATTCAAGGAAAAACAAGTAGGTACGTAATAGTATGTAGTTATAATATGTATCATATTCTGCCCCTGTTTGTTTCACTTGCTGCGCTATCTTCAAGAGTAGTGGTGATATTATACGCTGACAAAAAATCAGTGTCTTCTGTAAAAGCATGTTTTTTTATCTAAGAAATCCCACGTAGACTTCAAGCCTAAGTACTAACGCACCGTGGGCGTCTGAAGAGAAAGGAAATGGAGTCTATTGACACGGGATTTGAAGAATTGGAGGTTGGGACGGGAAGGGAAAATATCTGCAGGCAATTTGTTCCGTAATCTGGAGACCCTAGGTATGAATGAGCGAGAGAAGTGGTCTGATCTGGGCTTTTGTAGCTGGACAATAAAGGGATGCATACGTAACGCCTCTTGTTGTTCTGTTAGGAACAGTCAAGGGGGGAATAATACCGGCTAGTTCTTCAGATCAAAATCCGTGGAAGCAGCGGTAGAAAAGGGATAAATCCCCAACAGCGCGGCGATGAGCGAGAGAAGGGAGTTTTCTCGTGAGAGCGTTGTATTCTTTAATGGGTACTGTCATTAGCTAAACGTTTTTCTTTTTTATTGGTTATTTTTCGATGAAAAGCTACCAAGGGATCTGATGTAATGATCAAGCGATTCAATCAATATTTGATTTTAGTCGGTAAAGTTTTCTGGTATGTATTAATCGTTAAACCAATGGTTCAGCAGTTATAAGGAAATAAACAATTAAATTGTTTATAACAACTGATCGCGCTAGAATTTTTTAATCCTGATAATTTTTGCTCAAACTACACCTAATTCTCAATGTTCATGATTTTCTTTAGATTTTTCCTCGGATTTTTCTGAGCGATCCTTTTGGTGATAAGGATGGGGGACAGCAATTATTAAGCGTTTTTCCCGAAAAATATTTAAAAAATGCATAAAAAATACATCATATATACATATTGTTGAATTCGTGCTTCAATGGGCTTTCATTTAAACCCTAAACGATGCCCTTGAAAAAAAAATTTCAGTTTTTCCAGTTTTCAAATTACCCCCTAAAATTAACCCCCAGAATCAAAATTCAACTTTTTATACTTCATGTCTATAATTGGGCCACCATACTCTATCTCTGTGCTAAATTTCAAATCTTTACGTCGAATAGTTTCAGAGAAAATTGTCTGTGACAGTCGGACGGACGGACACCGAAGTGATTCGTTCTGCTAATTTTAGCAGCACACTAAAAAGAAAAAATATTAGTACCCCCGATTACTGCTATTAACAATAACAGTAAACTTTTTTCGTCAGTACCCTTCATGACTAAAAAATAAACTAAGACACCATATACCGGTGACTTCCTCAAATTCAAGAATCTTGGAGGCATTTCTGAAAAATTCGTAGGTTGAAACATCCCTTAACTGTTACGAAAATTCGTGAGGAATACGTAAACTATTGCCAGTTATAAGTTTCACTTTCACAGAGCAATGTTCTTAGACTGTAAGCTGACGTCATCACCGTAATCCTTAATTTAGTAATATTCACAACTATAAACAATTAAGTTTAATAGCTAGCTGACGTCATGCATATTTTAATTTGTCTTTTACCATTAATTGTCTGACTGTGTACGAAAATAGGACACTGTGTATGTATAATTTTAAGATTAAATTTAGTGAATTAAACATTCTAAATTAGGTTTCAGCTTTAAACATTTTGGTTGACTTCAAAAATAGCAAAAGTTTGTAGTCCACATCTTCTGTAAGTTTATGTTTAGTTTTATAAATAGACTAGGCAGCGCAACGACACTAGTACAGTATATATTTAAAATTATGCCTCCTCGTCTCTACAGGGGGTAAATTTAAATAACTAGCTAGGAAATAGTTCAGGAGCTTGTCATATTTATGTCACATATAAATTTTCCTCGCAGCTTTGACTTTAGGAAGTGTGAAGGATACTTAATTTCTTGGTTTATTTTCGCTGCAGGTGCAGTGGCATTCTCTTTGTTGCCAGCACATTCCAGGACAGTCTGCAGATGTGAAAAATGTTGATACGAGGGTTATTTCAAAAATTTATATTAAAAAGTGTACATTTTTTGTTAGAAAATAAGGGATACCATCATTGGCCTTCAGCAAGAGGAGACGGCACCATCCATTCATAACTAGCATTTTCTTTTGTTTATTACATTGTGCTTGTGTAGGACAAAGAAAGAAGAAAGAGAACGCTAAACATCCGGCATACGTACCGAGCCGTCTACACTCCACCGAGCAAACCTCTGAAGAGACAGTTCTGAATGAAAAATCCATTTTTCTACATTTTACAAAGTTTATGGATAAAGTCCTTTTAAGAAAAACCAAAAATCCCCTAAAGTTTCACTATACCATGTACATATTCCAACCTGTCAAAAACGTTTCACACAAAATACTACGTCTTGACAACCGAATGAACAGCAAGTGCTACGGAGAAAAAGCGACGTTGCCACCCTCACTCTAAATTTCGCACATACAGGGTGTTGTGAAATTCACTGCATATACACCGATAAATCCTGATATGAGTTCAGATTGGGGAAAATAGTCATAAATGACGCTTCGCGATAATGAGCTGCGCACCACTGATAATAAAACACATGACCATATAAAGAACAAAAGAACAGTGAGCTAGGTTGTTGTGTGTTGTGTTGCCAGGTCTCTTAACAATATTTAAGTATATATAACAATTTTGAAGAAATGTTTTTATTACATTACCTTTAAAGAAAGAACTCCTACTAATTCTTCCAAAATTCTCAATTTCAAAAAATTAAAATATTACCTATACCACAAATAAAGTAATCCAGAGAACAACCGATAAATAAATACCTCAACTAAACACCCAGGAATTAGTGTTTTACTAATTTGTAATGCGCATCACAGTGGATTACACCACTTCTCTTGCCTGTCGCCTCAACAGCTGACGGCGGACCAATCACGGAGTTCAGAGGCGGACCAATCAGGTAGGGCCCGAAGATGCAGTAGCGGAATGAAAAGGTCAACAACTCTTCGGCTTGGCATATTATGTATTTAAACAGAATAATGGCTTTTTTTTTGACGAAATTTTCTTCTGTGATTAAAGAATTTGGTTATAATTTTATAATGCTGTGTAGTTGTGCTCAATTAGTGTGATAGTAAATAATGTGACACCCTAGTTGCGACTACCGTCTCAATGTGTTAGTAAAGTATGAGAGGCTGGTGTTTGCATTTTAATTTCTAACCATTTTTTAAAGGCAGAAAGTTTAAGCTAGTTGGAATAATGCTCATCTCATTATTAACATAACAGGTAAGTCATAATTGTTTGTGTTACCATTACAATGTCAACCTAATTTCACGAGTGGTCCATATTTTCCCATATTAAGTAGAGAAATTGGTCTCTATTAAATTGAAATACACATTTTTGGTAAAATGCGTCTGTAAAATGAAAAATACTTTGGATTATGTTCGGTTTTCACTAAAACTGATTAAAAAATGAGATGTCACGATATTATTTAAGTTTGGCAATGCTCCGGTTTGATTGAACTAGTCTTCGAGTTCGACTCAGATTCGCAAAATGAGATCCACAAGAGTTGATGAAAGCGAAAAATCAGTTAAACTAAATGATTAATGAAGTTAGTATTGAAGGGGAACTTGGCATAGTTCTAGATTTAAATTTTTTGTTAGCCGACGAAATTTAAAAAGATTTAGCTCATGTTGTCGCTTTTTATTTTTTAGATTTTTCAATTAAACCTTGTATGCTATAGGTGATAGCAAATTGGACTGATTGCACGTTCTAGTTCTCTTTTTTTGCATAAAGTGAATAGTTAGTCACGTTTTACTGCTACAGGCAGGAATTAGATGCTTGTTGTTTCTTACGTAGGTCGCCACGGGCGATAGATTTATTGTTGTAGTGCCTTCTTGTTTCTTGTTTAATGTTTACGGTTAGACACGGAAGTAGGTATTTATTAACACACCTATGCCAATGATATCTATCTTAATTTTCTCTGATGATATTATGTAAATCTATTAAATAATAAAACGGAGATGAATCATTTCAGTTCGTCGGCTGCTGCCATGGATTTATTAAGAATGGATACGGGATGATTTAACATTCTTTGAAGCCAAAACAAACCATTCTAAACGACACTGTAAACACAATTTGTAAACACATGGCCACATCTTATTTTACCTTGTATTTTTGTACAAAAAATACGTTAGAAGCATCACAAGATTTACTAAAAGTAATAAAAGCCCTAAAATATTTTATTTTTATGCTAAATAATAATAAATTTAAGTTAAAATGCTTTTATTATTTATAGGTTATGTTATTTCTAAAGGTGTTTATTTAAAGTCGCTCCGAGTCATTTATAAATTTATAAATAGCACTTTTTCTTTCCTAGTTCATTAGACAAAGACGTACGTGTAACCGAGTGTTCAGACCGAGGTTCAGCCGTTTTCCTAAGCAACCAGCACAGACAGCAACACTTCTGAGCTCCAACACTCCAATGCTATTTTATCTCTTTCTACTACCATTCTTGATTCAATTACGTAGTTCGTAAACTAATCTCCTGGGGGAAATGTTTCATAACAAATAACACATATAAGGCTTCACGTTCGATACGCTTACAGTATACGGACATCGAATCCTTTCTTAATAAATCCATGGATGCTGCATTCACTTAATGATATACTTACTAACTGTCTAGTTGTGTATACAGTGTGTCTGCGAATGGGATTTAGAAGAAGACAAATGGACCAAATTTGCATGATACGTAAAAATTACCCTGCCAATAAAAGTTTTGCTTGTAAAATAAATAAGATTCACGTTATGAAAAATTTAATTTTTTATACAGGGAGCATGCAAAATACGAAAACGTTATTTTGCGTAAGAGTAAGCATACCCTGTTTATCATTTCCTACCAAAGGAGCAAATATGAAATATGTTTTAAATTAAACCCTGAGCCGAAGGACAAGATTTTATTAAAAAATATAAATATTAAAAGTAACTAGTTTTATCCCATTATATTTTTAAAGTCCCAATTATTCTCTCTCACACCTTTAAAGGAAGTAAGGTCAGTTGGGGCAAGAGCACCCCTTAAACAGTTCCGAGTAAATTATTACCGAAACTTCGCTCATTCATACCCAGGGCAGATTATGAAACAAATTGCCTGCAGATGTTTTCCCTTCCCCTCCCAACCTCAAATCCTTTAAATTCCGTATCAATAGACCACATTTCCCTTCACTTCAGACGCCCATGGTATGTTAGTACTTGGGCTTGAGGTATATGTGGGCTGTCTCAGATAAAGAAAAATTTTCGCTTATGACATTTTATTCAAAATCACTCGACTGACGCTCGTGGCTTTGGTAAAAATGTCATTCTCGAAATTGCCAAGCAACAAACTTTGAAACAATCGAAAAAACTTTTCGACTAAATTTTCTCTCTTATTATTATATCTGAAAAATTGTTGAAAAACTTTTAAAAACGCAGATGTGCCGTCCCTTATATACAGAAAAACAAAGTAAAATAGCCCCAAACAATATCTAAGTAATATATGGTCTAAATGTGGTGGACATAATTTGTTATGTACTTTTAGACCATGTAATAATAACTTAACCTTACTTAACTATACACCATATGGCCTTTACTATATGAGTATAAAATATAACCTTTTATTAGACGTTTGTAATAGGTTAAAAGAGAAAGTTAAACAAAATCGTGAACGGATTTTTTAAAGATAAAGGGTAATGGGTAATGGCCAAAGATTTAATGTTAAACCACTATTGCGCTTATAAATTTGATTTAATATCCTGTGATGGTTAAAAAAATAAACAACATTACTCTATTCTTGTTACTCTTGTCCTCTGGTTGACGATCGTTGACTTCAAACGAATATTTAACATTGGATCTATTTATTGGTTACGGAAGTGCCTTTTGGTATTCAATCAATGCGTTTGTAGGCTAAATAAACTAATAAATTTACGATGACAATGTGAAAACTCAGTCGAGCATCAGCTCAACTACACCTGCTTTTGTTTTCTTTTATAACGGTAGGAAACTCACCTACTCGTATTTATGTCGGTAAATAATAAATTTAAAAAAGACCGTCTGAATGTATTCCTTTTACGGAATAGGTCCCAGCAAAAACGTCTTTTTCTTTGATTTCGTGTTTTCGTGTTTCGTTAAACTTTTTTTTTGTTTAAATCATTATTGAAATAACTCGGAAGCTATCGATTTTCTTAATAAAAAATGCAGAGACGTGGAAGGTTTTCAAAAGAAGACATATTTTGTCGTATTCCCAGTGATGGTTGTTTTGACTCCTCACCCACTTTTGGGTGTGTGTGTATTGGGGTTTTTTAGATTTTTTTTCTGTATCTTTTATTGTTTATTGTAATCATCTATTAATAATATTTAAGAGAAAAGTATTGTAATTTCATACATGTCATTATTATGTAGAAAGGGAGCAAAGTCACACATTCCAAAAAGTTTATTAAACCTAAGCTAACATGAAAACAAAAAGTTAACCAATGTGTAATTTTTCTGGGTTATTGATGCCAGAAAATCTAATTTTGTGTAACAGATGTTAAAAAAATTAACGGAGTTAATCTCCCGAGAGGGGATAAAAATGAGCGGTTGAGTATTTCTCCAAAAATGTTAACTAACGTGTTTTGGGGTTACTGAGGTTAGAAAATCTAATTTCGTCTAACAGATGTAAAATAATATTCAAGGAGATGGGTGAGAGCGGATAAAAGGGAGTGAATGGGAATTGTTTCAAAATTATAGATTGATATGTAATTGACTGGAAGCGGATTAGTCATCTTAAACTTTTTTCCTAGATAGACAGAAGAAAATTCCGCCAATGCAATCTCCCGGAGACAAAAATTATAAAAAAGACTTTTTTTGCCGAAATTCAATCAGACTGTCAAACATTGTCTCACAATTAAATACCCTTGATGCATTTAATTAATTTACCTTTTCGATCTTTTAAGGCAACTTGCAGCCATGTTGACTCTTTATATGGAAGCAATACATGGCGGGTCGCCATGGTCAATGCCACTTAACAGTTGAGTAGCCATTTAAGTGTTATGTCTAAACGAATGAATCATATAACATGTCTGAAAGTGATGAGTGAAAACAGACCAGCAGTAACCTTGCTGTGAGCACTGATTGGATAGGCGACCCCAAAATGAGAAATAGCATTATAGGAAATAGCTTTATATGGAAAATATAATTAATTATTTTTATTGCTTTGTACCCCCACAAAATTTAATTTGTGGAGGCTTGTCTGTACATTTGCTTGCCTGGGCACCAGTAGAGATTTAATACTTCGCTAAAAAACGGGAAAAATTTGGGAAAAACTCGTTTTTTCCGTTTTTTTTTAGCATTGGAAAAATTGTTGAAAAAACAAAAATTAAAATAAATTCGAATTAAAAATGAAAACCTAAAATTATACTTGTTGTAATGAGTTTAAGATATATTTTTCTAAAATAAATACCACTAAAATTGAAAATTACATAAATATATTTTCGCAATATCTTTAAGTTAGTCTAGATAAAAAAATCATTGCCTGGTCTTCTTTTAACTGTTTTCCTTTAAAACGGGAATCAAGAAGATTTGCAGCAAAATGAATAGGTCTACAATAAAATTCAAAACGCTCTTCTACCTATTTCTTCAACAACTTTTATAAGTTCGATACTTATGTATGTTCCCATCTCTTTTGCAGTGCCTCGATGCATCGTTTTGTAAAATAATGGTGTAGGCATGAACATAATAATATTAATAATACCATCTCCAAATATATTTGTTCACCCATCTGTTACTATTGATAAACCATAATATTTCGAAAGCTTTTGATCCCGATCTATCTGTAAGCGTTCATGCTCCGCATTAAGTAAATTTGTTAAAACAAATAATTCTTATTCGAATATGTTATAAAAATTATCAAAACCATCATAACTCTCTTAATAAATCAGATAGGATAAAAAAAACAAAGTTAGGTCTTGGTACACCCCAAAGACCACCAAAGAAAGGTTACAACGAAAACTCTGGAGATCACTAGGACATTAACCGCAAAAACAAGATCTAACGTTTCACCCTGTATTCGCTTTTAGTTAAATCCTGTATAATTCGGGTGGCCAGAAATAGAAAATTGGACTTTCATCTGAAAAATTTGCGATTCGAAATTGGATGAAAAACAATCACCATTCTTTCAAAAGTTGAGAATTTAATTGAAGTCGTTGAAGATCTAAAACGATGAATTTGATACTTTAGAAGCACTGCAGACCTTGTGAAATAATAAAAAATTTATTACATCATAAAATGAGTTCATATTATTTAGTTTATCTATAAATAAACCCGGAAGAGACATATCGTTTATAATTAAGTAGTGTCGTAGCTCTGGTGTTAAGAAAATTAATTTACTATTATGTATCTAAATGTAAGAGGAAATAAATGGACAAAAGAAAAACAATTTCAACCTGTCATTTAAATTTTGAATATGTACTGACTAAATATGAAGAATTTTTACTGCCCTGAAGATTTTTGTAGCTTGGTGTAGAAAAAATGGAAAAACACTCGGTCTAAAGCAGTGACGGATTTGAAGCCCTGTACAAAAAGGATTTCAATAGCGAATTTTATAAAAATAAATATTGTAACATGAACATTAACCATTCCTACGTATTCTACAAAATATTATAAACAAAAACAAACATTTGCCTGCTATGTAAGGTCTTTGAAATTAATTATACCATAAACATATGAATATAGATCAATACTAATATGTTACATAAAAAATCTAAGCCTTTTTCTGGCATTTGGCATGAATTACAAGCTCTTTGATTGTTTCTTTACCAAAAAAAACATTCTTTTGAAAGTAAATTTTTTCGAAAAACACTGCTTTTTTAAAGATGCTTTTTTGAAAACGGATATGAAATATTTTGAAAATATTTTCTCCAAAAACTCGTATTTCGAAAGTACATTTTTTCAAAAATGTCTCCAAACAAATAAACGGATTTATGAAATGTTTTCTCGAAAACACTTATTTCGAACATTTTTTAAAAAATATCTTCAAAAATATATTTTTAAAAAATAGGTACATTTTCCGAAAAGATTTTTTTCCAAAACAGTAGTTAGAAAATTAAATTATGAACTCTAGTAGCTAGGAAAATGTCAATAAAAAATGAGGAAACAGATTCTGAACAAACCTAAACGCACCTTTTTTGGGATTGATCAGGTTTTCTTAGGTTTGGTATGTTACTCTCTCGTAAATTACTTTTTTAAAAAGCCGTTACTTGAAAAAGTTAATATCCGAAAAAATTTAATTTCTAAAAAGATATTCTCTGAAAAAATGTGTTTTTGAAAAGCGCTTTAAAAAAATTTGAAAAATTGATTTTAGAAAAATTGTACTTTCGCAAGTACCTACTCGTATATCCCCCAAATGAGCAGAAGGCATAAATAAAAAAATACTGCAATATTTACACTTCATATTAAACAAACAATTTGTCCTGTCGCGTGTAAGTTAAGATAACCAACTGCTCTGTTTTTTTTTTCAACAACATCTTTTTTGATGTTAAATTAAGTATGTACATTTTTTCGAAAAACAGCTTCTTCAAAAGTGTTTTTTCGGAAATGGATCTACAAGATTTTTTCGAAAATATTTGTCTTTAAAGAAACTTCCAAAAATATATTTCCTGATATATTTTTTAGAAAACATAGTTTTTCTTCAATAGTATATTACATAACAAGTGTTGAAAGTGACATTTTTCACACGAGTGGGAATGTTGTCGCACGAGGCGATATCCGAGTGCGTGCGATAATCCCACGAGTGTGCGAAAATGACTTGCACACGAGTAATGTACAATATTTTTCCTACGAACACAAAAATATTTACAAAAAAACCTGAATTTCTGTCTTTTAAAACCCTCACTTTCAACACTAATATTTTCATCAAGTGTGCTGAAAATAAAACAAATGAAATTGGCACCATCTATTTAAATGTCATGTTGACAAGTACTTTTCAACATGTGTGTTGTAAAGTACTTTTCAACACGCGTGTGATATATGGCACTTTCAACACTTGTTATGTAATATACTATTTCAACACATGTGTTGAAATGTTTTTCAGCACACGTGTTGAAAGTGGGGGTATTAAATAAATACAGCAATTGGGGTTTTTTGCTAAATATTTTTGTGGTCGTAGGAAAAATATTGTACATTACTGGTGTGAAAGTAATTTTCGCACACTCGTGGGATTATCGCACTCTGCTATCGCCTCGAGTGACGACATTCCCACTCGTGTGAAAAATGGCCCTTTCAACGCTTGTTATGTAATATACTATTAAACGTTAAAACAGCACAATTCTCAACTGACTAAGTAAAAATAACGCATGTCTATGGACACCAATAATAATTCTGAAATAAGTAAACTTGATTTATTGGTAATATTTATTTATTTTTTAGACTCAATCAAAATTTATTTAACCATAATTCCGTAACCGAAAGAGCAAGTCAAAAAAATTGTGCACATACGTAGTTTTTTACGTAGATTCGATTATGAACAAAAGTACATCATCCCATTTAAAATTTCAAAGTTATTTCCGCCCCGCAAAATAGAGAGGGGGGTAAGTCTCAAAAATTTGTTTAAATGTGTCCCCCATCTCCCTATTAACTCACAAAAATTACATGAAAATATTTGAAACCGTTTTCGAGATATCACCTTGTGACACTTTGAAAAACCCGGTAGTAGAGTCATGGATTAGTTTTCGGGAAAACCCGACTTGACTTTGGTGAATTACATGACTTCCACTCCTGTTTCCAATATTCTAATCAGCATAAATAATAGTTTAATTTGATTTAGTGAAACAGATCCATTAACCTTTTTTGGGTAATTATTCGGATTAATGGAAACACCGAATTTTTTGATGAAATTTTGCACAGACCCTAATTTTGGGTCATAGAACACGAATCCGAAGTCAGTTTTTGGCGGTCTCGTATGGTTTTTCCAAAAAAAAATTAACTTTTAGGTTAGTTTTTCAATGAATTTCTTTAAATTTCGGCACTTTCACTTAAACACATCTATACAAGTCATTACACACTATTATTCTGAACCATATTTAGGCAAATTTATATAAAAACACATTAAAAAAAACAGAGAAAATATCAAAAAACTAAAAGAAAATGAACACGCAACCCGTGGTACACATTCTCGAAATTTCTGATGGAAAGATGTTGCCAAATTTACAAATCATTCCCACAAATTTTAACAGTTTGACAAAATCTTAGCAAAAAGTTGTATACACCCAAGCAAACCTGAGCAAAAAGGTGTTCAGGTTTGCTCAGTTTTCATTGATGTATATATATATATATATATATATATATATATATATATATATATATATATATATATATATATATACATCAATGAAAACTGAGGAAACCTGAACACCTTTTTTTCAGGTTTGCTTGGGTGTTTACCTACAACTTTTTGCTCAGATTCTGTCCAACTGTAAAAATTGTGGGAAAAACGATTTGTAAATTTCTCTCATCTTTCCATCAGAAATTTCGGGTATGTGTACCACGGATTACGTGTTTATATTCTTTTAGTTTTTTGATATTTTCTCTGTTTTTTTAATGTGTTTTTATATAAATTTGCCTAAATATGGTTCAAAATAATAGTGTGTAATGACTTGTATAGATGTGTTTAAGTGAAAGTGCCAAAATTTAAAGAATTTCATTGAAAAAGCTAACCTAAAAGTTAATTTTTTTGGAAAAACCATAAGAGACCGCCAAAAACTGACTTCGAAATCGTGTTCTACGACCCAAAATTAGGGTCTGCGCAAAATTTCATCAAAAAATTCGGTGTTTCCATTAATCCGAATAATACCCTTTTTTGTTTTTCTAATCCCATCGCGATAAAATTTAAATACTAATATTTTGAAAGTACTTAACATTTAAATTTGCTCTCACTTTGTTATTGTTACTTTCAGTTATCATTTAAATATTAATTTATTATAATTATTCGCATAAAGTTTCATTGCAAAAAAAGATTTGTCTCCGATTAATACGTAAAATGCCTTTGTTTTTCTCCTTTATGTGATTGTTAGCAAATTAATAAGTATTCTAATTAAGAAAAAATATAAGGAAATTTTGTTTCAAAACATTTATAACGAGAAAAAGGATGGGAAACTGATGAAATTTGAATATTACCTGAAATTTCAGTAGCAATACAATAAAAAAGAAATTTTATTGTGCTAATTAAATAAGGTTTACGTTTTTATTGTAGTTAATAAAAATGTAATGAGAGTCACTAAGCTTGGATTGCGCTAGGCGTTCATATTTACTTAATATCGCAGAAACAATCAAATTCCCATCGTTAAAAAACGCATTGTTAAATTCTACATTGGAACTGGAAACATGGTGGTGCATGGCATATTTTTTTCTAATGCTGTTAAGGCGCTGTAGTAGGCTTTCATGATTTTGTCTTCTTTCATAACCAACTGAACTACAGTGTCATCGTGTTTATAATTAATTGCCATAATTTTGTGTAAAAGTAATTTCTGCAACTTTTAGACGAGTGGCGTAAAAGATAACTAGTAAGTAATCGATTCTTTTATTTTTTATATCTTCTTAGGAAAGAACTCAAATTTTTATAATCCTAAATATCAAGACTTCACCCTTGTCTGTTTTGACATGCATGTTTTTTAAATAACATATACATATAAAAAATATATTTTCGGAACGTTTTTCGTTCATCTAGTTTATCTGGAAAATTACTAAGTAAGGTGTGATACGAATTGAAACTTCGACAACTAAAATTGTTACCCAAGCAAAATTGTGGGGCCATACTTTTTTCGACAAAATATTACCGATAAAATTTTGAACAAAATATTACCGGTGAAAACTTTAACTATTTGACCAACATGACGGTGCCCCATGTCACAGCTCTGCAAGAGTGACAGAATTTTTAAATCAGACATTTCCACAGCGGTGGATTGGACGAAGGTCACAATTTGCTGGGCCACCAAGGTCCCCAGTCTACATTTTTTCTTATGGGATTCTTAAAAGGAAAAGTATCCCACAGACCTATCGAAATCATAGACCATTAGAGAAAATTATCAGAGCATTTGTCCAAGAATGCAATGGCGGAATTTTCACGATGTATAATTGTATAATAGTTTGTATGGAAAGAAATGGTGGTCATATTGAAGCTTCGTGTAGTATTTCATAAAATGATATTGTTGTTTAATTTGGTGTAAAATCAAAATTAGGGAAAAATGCAAAATAAGAATATCAACAAGCACCAGCAATAATATGAGTCAATTATCGTAAATTTCTCGTAAATTTCTGTTATGTATTTTTCTTGATCTTGCAGTGTTTACTAACTACAGATTGACAGCAGTTGCAATCTCGCCAATCCACGAAAATTTTTCAAAAAAAATTGAAAAGTATTTTTCGGAAAATACGAAGACGCTTTTTTGCAAATAGACGCATGTTTGCTCCGATTTGTTTAGGTTTGCTCAGGAAATTATTAGGGTTAAAATTAAATTTTCAAAAAAATTGTATTTCCGAAAAATATCATTCTTGGAAAATCTTTCGTAGATTCTTGGACTAAAGACATGAAATGTGTCGTAAATCCGTAATGACTAAAAAACTTAACTTCGAGAAAAAGACTGTGGCACTCCTAGTCAAGATGGCGGTTGAGAGCCATTTTCATATAAAATAGTCTTAACATATTTTGAAGTTAAAAGCACTTCTCAGCACTCATTAGTAGTTTTTTTTACCATGTTGCTTAGTTATTTTCTATACAAACCTATAACTTTCCAGAGTAGACGCATAAAAAAGACATAATTCATTAAACATTAAAGAAATCAAAATTTTATTTTGTACTTTTCTTTAAAACCAGGTGCTGCAAAAATGTTTGCGAGGCACTGTTTTAAACGGAAATGTAGACAAAAATTTATATATTTAATAAATAATATGTGTTTTACGTGTCTATACTGGAAAATAATTAATTCTTGATCGACAAAAACTAAGCAGTAACAATGTTAAAAAACAAGAAAATAGTAGTAGTAATGGGAGCTGATTGCTGAGCTTTTGAAATAGGGTGCAAAATTTCTTTAAATATACTATGCCATAAAAGGTAGCTATCTTGAAATAGTAGACCTAAACAAGTTAAAAAAACTTGGTGATGAATTAACAAAAAATAGACGACCATAACTGTGACAGTGGGCATTCACAATTTAATAAACTATCATTGCCTCTTTTCAATTTCATAATAGAAAGAATTGCCACTTGCCACGCACCAATTTTTGTTCCATTTGCCACTCGAAATATCTTTAGTAGCCCGACTTTATTCCACCTTCGTGCCAGACTGTCGAACCATTAATAAATAAAAATTAAACTCAAACAGAATTAGGCTTGGCCGAACGACGGGACACTGACTTCAGTCATGCAATTTCTGATGTTGCTATTACATAATGCTATTTATTCGGTTTCAAAAACACATTATAACAAGTGGTCTTTTAACTTAATATCTCAAAAATCTGCTGTAATTTGAGCTGTTAATTAGTATATACATACATTCATATATATTAAATGGCATTATTTGCACATTTTACAAAGGAATTTTGTTATACAACTACCGTGGCAATTATGAGTATTTATGAGATTAAAATAGAATACATTTATTAATAAATACATAACTGCATTGAATTATACATTTTTATTAAAATCTCACCATAAATTTATTAAATCACTCAAGAACGAGCAAAAATTTAACAGCAATATCGAATTCTTGCGGGGATAGTTAGGACCTTGCTGAGTGTCATAGGAAGCTATCTATTGTTACCCGAGGCTTCCTTTGCGTAGTATACACGGTTGGAAATATTTAAATCAGTTCATCAGTTCATTAGTTGATTACAGTCAATGATTAAAATCATAATTTTATTTTTGTAAAAATCATGATTTTTTAAAGGATACCAAATTCAAGTCCTTAATATTTTGAAAAATACGAAGTGGAGTTTTAATATACAATTATTTGCAAGAATAAAACTACCTTGAAATTCTTTTAGCACAAGAGAGCAAGACGAATGAACCTAAAAGTGAAACATAAAACTTAAGATACATGTAAAAAATATTATTTATAATAAAAATAACTTTTTTAATGTGTAGGTATTAAAATTATTGAAAAGAAACACTAATTTCGCCGCCTTTTCATTGCCTAGTCTTTTTCTGATCTCTGAATGAACCAGTATATAGTAACAAAACATCCTCCTCTCTACATCTGAAGAAGGAAGGCAGAGGCACACCAAACCTTGCTTAATTCCGGAAACATTTTCTTGGGATCTCCACCACTGTACTGCTGTTACGTTTTCTATTACTTCGACAGAAAATATAACTTTTTGGAAAGAGTCTGAGTTGGCTTCCAACTTAATTATCAATGGTAATAGTCATAGACGTCTAAAAGACTATAGACAAAATTACTATTCAAAGCAATCAATCTTTCGATTTGCACTAAAAACTGGCCGATCGTATTGACTGGTCAACTGCAGACGGTTGCCAAAGTGTAGGTACAAAATGTCCTGATTGATGTCATCCAAGCAATACAGCATTACATGACATTTATTTGACTATATCTTCATCTAATAAATTTAGCATACATAAGTTTTAAGTAATAAAAAAGTAATGTATTTTGTTCTACTTTATACGTCATAGCCGAATAAACTCGTATTCCCTTCTCACTGTGACGACTCCTCGTTTTTCAACTTGGTGCCGCCACTGGTTTTAGTTTAATATACATATAAATTCGGTGTATAAGAAAATTTTGTTTCAATAGATTTAAAAGGATTCCTTAGAATTAAGGCTTGGGAAAATTAAATTTAAATTTTACTTGTTTAAATAATACAATAGAAAAAGAAATTAAGATTTTTAATTAAATTTACGTAATATTTTTTGTTGTGGGCGAATAGTTGAAATGGAATTAGAATCCCCGCGTTACATAAGCCGTTTTGATTAGAGATTAAAGAGCATAAGTTTCCCATTATTATTTGAAAAATAATTTTATTTTAGTGTTTTGCATTGTATTTTATATAAAATAGTAATTCGCCATAGATATGTAAGTATATTTGCTAAAATGAAATTAAAAGAAATACTGGTTAAACCTGGGAGTCTTGTGGAGACAAAGTTTCCAATATTTTGAAAAAATTGTACGAGTAAGTGCGTTTTGTCAAAGAATATTTCATGAACGCTGTAATACTTGCAATTTACATTATGTACTAATATGTAATATAAAAAACTCAAGCCTTTTTTAGCATTTTTGATTTACATGCTCTTAGATTGGTTCTGAAAACATTCTTGCTTTCTAGAAAACGAATTTATGAAATATTTTGAAAATATCTTCTCCAAAAACCCGTGTTTCGAAAGTACATTTTTTCCAAAAAGGTCTCCAAACAAAAAATAATTTTTAAAACAGGTACATTTTTCGAAAATATATTTTTTTGAGAGCAATAGAAAATTAAATTATGAACTCTAGTAGCTTGGAAAATGTTAACGAAAAAAACCTGAACAAACCCAAACAAACCGTTTTTGGGTTTGATCAGGTTTCCTTAGGTTTGGTACGTAACTTTCTCGTAAATTACTTTTTCAAAAAGCTCTTGCTATAAAAAATTAATACTATCCGAAAAAATTTAATTTTGCAAAGATGTCCTCTGAAAAAAATGTATGTTTGAAGAGTGCTTAAAAAAATGGAATAATTGGTTTTAGACAAATTGTACTTTCGTAAGTACTCGTATATCCCCCCAAATGAGCAGAAGGCATAAATAAAAAAGTCCTACAATATTTACACTTTCATATTAATCAAACAGTTTGTCCTATTGCCTTAGATGACCAACTGTTCTGTTTTTTTTTCAACAAATATTAAGTAATTTTTTTCAAAAAACAGCTTCAAAAATATTTATGTTTTTTAAATAGAACCTTTTAAAAATACATTTCCCGGAAATATATTTTTTAGAAAACAGTTTTTTTGAATTTAAATTATGAATGAAGTCAATGAAAAAATGACAATGACAGTGATCCTAAACTTCGCTAACGAACCTTTTTTGTGTTTGGTCCGGTTTACGTTTCCTTGTATTTGCTATGTTACTCTGTAGTAAATTACTTTCAAAAATGTGTTGTTTTTTAATATGAATATTCAAAATCTTTTTCGAAATAATGTTTAAAAAACGTTCATCCTAAAGACATGGTTTCTTGAAAAAATTTAGTTTCAAAAAGTGGTTAAAAAAATTCGAAGTTGGTTTCAGAAAAAAAAAAAATTGGAAACATCCCTAGTTTTCGAATATCTGTATTGTTGAAAATATATTTTCGAAAAAATGTGTTTTCAAAAAATTTGCATATATCAGTCCAAATGGACAGAAGGTCTTTCTGAAAAACTCCGCCTTTATACTTGCAAGACCCCTGCATATCATATTCAACAAATCTCTTCAAAGTGGCTACTTTCCCACATTCTGGAAAACAAGCTATGTCATTCCAATCCATAAGTCTGGAGATAAATCTGACGTCCAAAATTACCGACCAATCTGCATCATTAATACAATTGCAAAACTCTTTGAAAAGCTGGTTGCGCAACATCTTAGCTCTCTGCTATCTCCAGAAATTGTTCCTCAGCAGTATGGGTTCTGTGTTGGCAAAAATACCGAACTTAATCTTTTAAGCTATACCCATTACCTGCTGGAGGCCTTGGAGAATGGGGCGGAGGTACACGCTGTTTACACAGACTTCTCCAAGGCCTTCGACAGGGTCCCGCATAATCTAATCATAAGAAGACTGGAATCCTTGGGGGTAAATGGATCATTATTATCCTGGATTGAAAGCCTTATCACAGGAAGGGTTCAGATGGTGAAAGTCAATAACTTTCTATCGAGAGAGATAGCTGTGCCTTCCGGAGTCCCGCAGGGGTCCCACCTGGCACCGCTTCTCTTCAACATATCCATTAATAAGGTTGCACCATGCTTCAGGTCTAGCGAGTTTCTTCTCTTTGCAGATGACTTAAAAATGTTTAAAGTTATATCGAATCCCAATGACTCTGTCGCGCTTCAGGAGGATCTGGATAGATTTGTGGCGTGGAGCCGTAACAACGGAATGCAGATCAATACATCAAAATGTTACGTCATGAAATTCTCCCGCCGTCAAGTGAAAACTGACTTTAACTATCGCATCGAAGGAAAAACCTTAATCACTGTGGACAATATCAGAGATCTCGGAATAGTCCTTGACGAAAAACTATCATATGTCCCCCAAATTGACTCGATTATCAGTAAATCACTCAGAATGTTGGGCTTCATAAGAAGAACCACACAAGACTTCCACACGGTTCGCTCTCTTAAAATTCTCTTTTGTAGTCTTGTTAGAAGCCACCTGGAATACGCATCTTCTGTGTGGTGTCCTCAGTATGCCAACCACATCAACAGAATCGAAAATGTACAAAACACGTTTTTGAATTACATTCACTTTAAATTTTTTAGGGACACAGACTACAACTACTTGGATATGTGCAAAAAACTAAATCTTCTATCACTCCAGGACAGACGACGAAACCATGACCTCTTACTTCTGTTTAAACTATTAAACTCGCTAGTTGACTGTCCATTATTAACATCATGCATCGGTCTCCACGTACCACCGGTCAACACCAGAAGAATTCAAACTTTTTATCCACCATTCCATCATACCAACTATGGCCGATATTCTTTCATTTCTAGGTCTGTGACCATAGCAAACCAACACCCGACACTTGACTTTTTCTGCCCTCTTAAAAACTTCCTAGCACAACTGAAGGGGGTCGACACTGTTTGACTGATATCCCTTCCCCTTTGATAATTTATACTTGTGTGTGAAGGTTGCAATAGTTTAACAGTAATGGTTGTAATTGCATATTGTAAAATCGTATTCTAATCATTATGGTATTGTTAGGATTTAAGACATGTGCTATTGTGTTATATTTACTAAGTTTTTGTATAAAAAATGGCATTGCCGTCAATAAATAAATAAATAAGGTATAAGTAATTAAAAAATTGCTAGAATATTGGTAAGTTAGGAGGACAAACCGTTCTTTTCGCAAGAACAGGTTTGGATATTTCGTCCATTATGAAATAGTGTTCATTTCTTGGAACCCTAAACAATACAAAAGTGATGTCGCACTCACGCTTGCCCTTTTTTTTTGGTCTCTTACTTTTGTGTAGCTCGAGGTGACGTTGCCCCCCCCCCCCCCCTACGATATTCTAAATCCGCCACTGAGGTTAATGCTTATCTATAATCATAAATAACACAGGCTAAAGCATATGACTAAGGATTGATTTTTGGGTAATTTATTTCTATTGCATGGTGGCGAAATTTAGAGTGAGAGTGGCAACGTCGCTTTAAGAAATGTAATGAATCTGAAAGGCGTAATTTTTTTTGTACTTCCAGGCAGGTTGAATACTTATGAGTGATATTTTAGGTGATTTTTGTTATTTTTCTGACGGAAGTTTATCCGTAAACTTTGTGGAATGATGCGTCAGTGCCAAGGAATATGGATTCTTTTCATCCGGAACTATCTTTTCAGAGGTTTTCTTGGTGGAATACAGAATACAGACGCGCCCAGGCGGAATTATAGCCGTTGTTCATTGTCCTACACGCGCACAATGTATGAAACAAAACAAAAAGCGGCTATTTATGAATGAACGGCTGCGCCTCCTCTAGCTGAAGGCTGAAGGTCAATGGTGTATGACTATTAAAATTATATTGATATTAATAATATTTTGTGCTTTCCATCTCATCCTTATAACGTATTACTTGAAATACTAAAACTAAATCAACTGGATCAATATATTATAGGTAAATATACCGCGTCGAATTCAACAACATATACATTTTTTTTGTTTACATTTCCTTAGAAACGAGAACCTGCATTTCCTAGATAACCATATATCCGCCGTGCAATAAAATGTACTCGAGCTTTCACGAACCGTTTTTATATTTCAAAAAACATTGTAATGAAAACTAGGAAATCAACTTAATGAACTATTTATAAAAATTTATTTGTTGCACCTATTATGGGCGGCATATTATTATAATAAATAAATAGCTCATAGACAGAAAAATGTTTAAAATAATGTTTGCAACTTCATTGACCGTAACTGTACGAATGTGCAAATTAGGAAATGTTTATTCATCAGTATGTACTTCCAGTACCATCAAAGAATATAAAGAGGGTTTTACATAATATTATATTCTGTAGTAACAGAATCGAATTTTAAAAAGCTTAAACGCATGAAAGCAAATTAGGGCTCCAACCTCACCTATAACCATTTACAACGCAAATTTATTACCAACTACATCCAGTAGAGGTAAACACAACCAGTATTGCCTCTTAAAATTGCATAAACTGGCTGAATAGGAGGTCAACATGAAGATTTTATTATTTTGCTGAACAGTAGGTGGTACGGTATAAATAAACATCGAGAGTTATCCTACTCTTAAAATAAAATCGACCATAAATATTCCGTAACCGTACACGATGTAACATCACTAGTGGTTTTACAGTTACAAGAAAAGCTATAAGACGTCAGATTAAATTATTGTTAATAAACATTGTATGCACAAAACTCTATATATGCATTTTGGTGAAATAAACTTGTCAAGTTTCAAAATCAATGGTGATTTTTTCACCTAATGTCGAATGATGAAAGCTCTGTATGTCTACTTTATATTTCTGGGCACCTGAATTATAAAGGATTAGGGATTCACGATCTAAATCGATTTTTTGGAAAGATCAATTTTTTCCAAATGAAAATCGATTTTTAAGAATCGATCTTTTACCCTTCGATCCTGCAAGGAGATCGGCGATTTTACACAGAGTCGATTCTTCTGGTATTTTCATGTCTGTGAATTTTAAGACTTAATTAATCATTGGAAATTAATATTGATATATAATTTTTTACAAACTATGGGGTCGCTGCGCCACTATCAAAAAGATCCTAGTAAGAATTAGGAAAGGAGTAAGGAAATAGTTAAACTGCGCCGTCTAACATTTTCTAGAAAAAAACTCAAATCTGAAATCGTACAAAACAGCGATGCCGGTTATGTCGATCGGTATCTATGGACAGTTTGATATTTTACGGTTGTCATTTTTTCGTTCAAATGACATTTTTTCGATGAAATGTTTTCTATTTTATAAGTTTTCAATAAATTAGTATGTTTTTCATGATAGCATTTTAAATCAAATTTTCCCCCCTTCATTTTCCTCCTTCTATAACTTAAAAATAAACATAAAAAATATATAATTTGAATATTTTTCTTTTTTTTTAACCACAACTGTACAACTTATACTTTAATAGTTTTAAATAGCATTGGTTTGGAATGGACACTGTTTACTCTCCCGGCTCCCCTCCTACGCCCAAATTTTTCCAAAGATCGATTTTTTAACATCGATTTTTTTAGATTTGGTGAATCCCTATAAAGGATTGAACTGACTAAAGATATAGGGTGAAACGTGAGACCTTGTTTTTCATGCAACTGCAGTTTTTGTTACAACTTTTTATTACTCTTCCGTAAACTTTGGCGAATACTCTCCAAACTCCTCAAAAGAGTATAGTGACAGGTTACAATAAAGGGCATTAGCTTATATAAGTGAGAAAGTGAGACATCCGGTGTTGTTAATTCCCCTGTGCATAAAATTTTCTTCTAAATGAGTTTTTATTAAAATATTTTTATTTGTTGTTGTACTTGTTAAAGTTAATAAGTACTTTCTATCAAATTACATGATTCAGATCAATTAGAATTATAATTATTATTATGAATCAAGATACGATTTATATAAATAAGTAATCAATCAGTGTAATTTGAACAGTAAACAACACTAATTAGGAAATCGAGTTTTATCGCTTGGTAAAGCGGAAACATAATTAATCTTAAATTGTTTTATATTTTGTAACACATTATAAAAATGTATTAATGACTTTTAGAGAAAATTAAAATTAATGTAACAAAGGTGTTGCAATTTTAATACCTGATTTTGTAACAAAATATGCTAAAAGATGGCAAGAGTATCGCTTATATACAAATAATAAAAGTATTTCTATTGGAGTGTCGTATGTCGTCTCTTTTGACACTATCCAGTAATTTACAAAACTAAAATTCGCTTGAGCATTTTTAATAGTGTTCTTAAGGTCTCAATTAAAAAAATAATTAATTAGTGTCAAGCCTGCAAAAATCTAAAGAAAAATTTTAGAGATACAGCTTCCATAACTCAATTATTTTAATAAAAACTGACGTCTTGCTTTATAAATATTGGATCGAGAGAGATGCATCTGTTAAGTTAAGTCACATGACGTGTCACCTTTATGTTCTATCATTTATCAACTACTCATAGTATGATGAATAGACTTCACAAATACCAAATACTTAGACATAATAAATGTGACAAAAAAAGAGGAAAGAAATGAATACAATCCAAAGAATACCGACAAGAGCCTTTTTGTTAACCTCTATTTAGGTAAACAGCTGCCATTAAGGCTCACGAGGAAATGTCAAGCTGAACTTTCTATTTTTAATGCTTTTAGACGACTTAGACGCTTCGGAGTCTGGAGCAGCCTGGAGCCTGAAGGCTTAGCGATTTTGGAATAACTGTTTAAACAAAAGTGTTGTAGTGATATGTTTATGTTGGGTAATATGTAAATAAATACTGTATATATATAAAATCAGGTTTAGCTACAAATAATAACGTTTAATCATGTCTGTGAAGTTGGCCCCCCAAATGTAAAATTTATTAAAAATTAATGGAGTTCTGGGTTTCCTATGAAGAGTTCTAGAGTTCTTTTCACTTTTTATTAATAGTTCCGTTAAAATAAAAGTAAAAACACTGTTTTCAAAAATTTCACGCATCCCCCCATTGTTGCAAAAACAAAAGTTTGGCCACAGTGCTTAATAGTTCTAAAGGAGTTCTACAGTTCTTTGTGATTTTCGTGGCCAGAGCTCTTACCCAAAAAATTCTAATACATGTTTTGTGTTTTTTGCGAAGGAAAAAATTCAACTACAAAATGTCATCTTCTTTATGCAGAACTGTAGAACTATTGCAGAACTAACGGGAACTAATGAGTTTTAAACCAGAACTCTTCTTAAAAATTTTTTCATGGGGGGCCAACTTCACACTTTTTAACTGTCAATAATTTAAGTTGTAAACAAAAAAATACCATTCTAATTCTACAGAACTATAGAACTATTGCAGCACTAATGGGAACTCATGAGTTTTAAACCAGAACTCTTCTCAAAAAAAGTTTCATGGGGGGCCAACTTCGCACTTTTTTAACTATCAATAATTTAAGTTGTAAACAAAAAAATACCATTCTAATTCTACAGAACTATAGAACTATTGCAGCACTAATGGGAACTCATGAGTTTTAAACCAGAACTCTTCTCAAAAAAAGTTTCATGGGGGGCCAACTTCACACTTTTTTAACTGTCAATAATTTAAGTTGTAAACAAAAAATACCATTCTAATTCTACAGAACTCTAGAACTATTGCAGAACTAACGGGAACTCATGAGTTTTAAACCAGAACTCTTCTCAAAAAAATTTTCATGGGGGGCCAACTTCACACTTTTTTAACTGTCAATAATTTAAGTTGTAAACAAAAAAATACCATTCTAATTCTACAGAACTATAGAACTATTGCAGCACTAATGGGAACTCATGAGTTTTAAACCAGACCTCTTCTCAAAAAAAGTTTCATGGGGGGCCAACTTCACACTTTTTTAACTGTCAATAATTTAAGTTGTAAACAAAAAAATACCATTCTAATTCTACAGAACTCTAGAACTATTGCAGAACTAACGGGAACTCATGAGTTTTAAACCAGAACTCTTCTTAAAAAAATTTTCATGGGGGGCCAACTTCACACTTTTTTAACTGTCAATAATTTAAGTTGTAAACAAAAAAATACCATTCTAATTCTACAGAACTATAGAACTATTGCAGCACTAACGGGAACTCATGAGTTTTAAACCAGAACTCTTCTCAAAAAAAGTTTCATGGGGGGCCAACTTCACACTTTTTTAACTGTCAATAATTTAAGTTGTAAACGAAAAAATACCATTCTAATTCTACAGAACTGTAGAACTATTGCAGCACTAACGGGAACTCATGAGTTTTAAACCAGAACTCTTCTTAAAAAAATTGTCATGGGGGCCAACTTCATACTTTGTAACTATCAAAAATTTAAGTTGTAAACAAAAAAATATCATTCTAATTCTACAGGACTGTAGAACTATTGCAGCACTAACGGGAACCCATGAGTTTTAAACCAGAACTCTTGTTTACAACTTAAATTTTTGATTGTTAAAAAAGTGTGAAGTTGGCCCCTCATGAAATATTTTTAAGAAGAGTTCTGGTTTAAAACTCATGAGTTCCCGTTAGTGCTGCAATAGTTCTACAGTTCTGTAGAATTGGAATGATATTATTTTGTTTACAACTTAAATTCTTGATCGTTAAAAAAGTGTAAAGTTGGCCCCCATGACAATTTTTTTAACAAGAGTTTTGGTTTAAAACTCATGAGTTCCCATTAGTGCTGCAATAGTTCTATAGTTCTGTAGAATTAGAATGGTATTTTTTTGTTTACAACTTAAATTATTGACAGTTAAAAAGTGTGAAGTTGGCCCCCATGAAAATTTTTTTAAGAAGAGTTCAGGTTTAAAACTCATTAGTTCCCGTTAGTTCTGCAATAGTTCTACAGTTCTGCATAAAGAAGATGACATTTTGTAGTTGAACTTTTTCCTTCGCAAAAAGCACAAAACATGTATTAGAATTTTTTGGGTAAGAGCTCTGGCCATGAAAATCACAAAGAACTGTAGAACTCCTTTAGAACTATTAAGCACTGTGGCCAAACTTTTGTTTTTGCAACAATGGGGGGATGCGTGAAATTTTTGAAAACAGTGTTTTTACTTTTATTTTAACGGAACTATTAATAAAAAGTGAAAAGAACTCTAGAACTCTTCATAGGAAACCCAGAACTCCATTAATTTTTAATAAATTTTACATTTGGGGGGCCAACTTCACAGACATGTTTATTCTTTTGCGTTGCACGAAACTGCACTAAACCACATTTTTTTTTATTTGTGGAAGACATAGGTGTCTTAGAAAAAATCAGTTTCGTGCAGTTATTTGCAATACTTTAAAAAACTCCCCTGTATAAATGGGGCCCTGATTGGCCCCCCTTAGAAACACGTCCTAGTTACGCCAATGCCTTAACCTGACCGAACACAAAAACGTTTAGGTTAGTTCAGGATCTTTTAGTCATTTTTTCATTGGCATATTCTAAGCCAGTGGACATAATTTAAATTTAGAAAAACTTTTCTTAAAAATATGTTTTTGAAAAAATTTTGTAGGTCCATTTCCGAAAAAGCATTTTTCGAAGAAGCTGTTTTTCGAAAATATTTACTTAATTTAAAAATATGTTTATCAAAAAAAAAAACAGAACAGTTGGTCATCTTAGCTTACACGCGACAGGACATATTGTTTGATTAATATAAAAGTGTAAATATTGTAGAATTTTTTTATTTATGCCTGTGCCCCTTTGGGGGGATATACAAGTACTTGCGAAAGTACAATACAATTTTTCTAAAACCAGTTTTTCAATTTTTTTTAAAGCACTTTTCAGAAATACTTGTTTCACAGAACATCTTTTTTCGAAATTAAATTTTTTCGGATATTAATTTTTTCCAGCAACGGCTTTTTGGAAAAGTGATTTACAAGAAAGTAACATCCAAGCCTCAAACCTGATCAAACCCAAAAAAGGTTCTTTTAGGTTTGTTCAGGATCTTTTTTCGTCTTTTTGTCATAAAGATTTCCCAAACTACTATAGTTCATAATTTAATTTTCTAAATACTGTTTTCGAAAAAATATATTTTCTGAAAATGTGTCCATTTTTTTTTAATTATTTTTTTGGACACATTTTTGAAAAAAAATATATTTTTGAAATACGTGTTTTCGAGAAAATATTTCATAAATCCGATTTCAAAAAAGCATCTTTGAAAAGCTGTCAGGATATTTTTGAAAAAATGTACGTTCGAAATATGTGTTTTCGAGAAAATGTTTTTTAAAAATGTCGTTAATCCGTTTTCGAAAATGCTGTTTTTGAAAAAATTTGCTTTCAAAAGATATATTTTTTGACAAAAAACTATTTGGTTATGTTTCCTTTAGAAGCCAAAACGATCCGGCGCAAATTTTGATAAGGTCACAGTGAGAAATGTTTTCAAAAACAACCAGAGCATGTTAATCAAAAATACCAAAAAAGGCTTGAATTTTTTTATATAACATTAGTATTGATCCATTATTCATATTTCTGTGGTATAATTCATTTCAAAAACATTACATAGATAGAGATAGATGATGTTTGTTTTTATTTATATTTTGTAGAATATGTAGGAATGGTTAATGTTTATGTTAAAGTATTTATTTTTATAAAATTCGCTATTGAAATCCTTTTTGTACAAGGCTTTAGGGGGGGCTGCTCCCCCTAAATCCGCTCCTGACCATATCACTATCTTCCTTCCCCCAATTCGTGTAATTTTCTTAGAAGTTTGCGCGTTGCGACGGAATGATTAGTTTTATCTGTTTTTCGCTACATAGGTACCTAATCTAAAGATATGCCTGTTAATAGGTGCTTGACCTTATACAATATATGCCATAAACGATGTATGGTTACCACTCCTTAGAAAGTGACCTGGTTAAGAAAAAAGGGTGTAGACACCCCTAGAAGGGCAATTAATTATATCATAAATGCCGAAAAGTGTAACCGTATGAAAAATACCAGAACAACTATACAGTTATTTAAAAATAGTTCATAAAAGCTGACCATACCGCCTGTTGTAAATTACCACCTACTCTCTATCTTAATTTGTCGACTAACTTAATTAAAAAATTATTTTTAGCAAACTGGGCTGGCTTTCACCAGCAAAAATAACACGGTTCCTTAGTAGCCTTTTAAAAATTACTTAATTTTTATAAGATAAACACAGAAGGCAAAAGACCTACATTGAAGACCACATGAACAACATAAAGAAAAATAAACATTGCGGTATGAATTTCAGAATGTTGCAGTAGAGTTCTCGGCGACTATACCGTGTGTTTCTCTTATTTATAGCTCGGTTTACAAAACAAAAACATACAGAAGGCAATAATAGTAAATGTCACTAAGCAGGGGCGTATTTAACTAATTTTTGCCAAACAAGAGATCACGCTCAAAACTTTCAACGTGATCCTATTGGTAGCGACGTCGCATGATATTTAAATAATAGTGCTATTATGGCTGGTGTACGAATACTGTAAATTTTGAGTGTTAATTAATTTCGGAAATTTCGTTGGATGAGAAACATTACATTTTATTAAAAAAACTGTTTAACAATTTTCCCACTACAAATCTATTATTTTTCTTTTGTAGCCGATAGTTCAAACATTTGTGATGACCGCTTATTTTTTTACAGATCCCGTGACTTTACTTACATCTTCAGAAATTAAAGAAGTAAAAGTCTCAAGGTATCTATTTATTTAAGACATATTAACTGTTATGTGCTAATAAGCTCAAAAAAGTTTTTATTTTCATTTATTTATCGCTATATTTTACAGTGGTAAATCAAGCCCTCGATAGTGTTCAATCTCTCGATAGGATTTACTATACCATAAAAGTAAATGCATATATATATATATATATATATATATATATATATATATATATATATATATATGTATATAGCAAATATGCTTACTTGAATTTGGCATAACTAACATTTAACGATATTTATGTAAAACTTTTAATTAATTTAGCACTACTTCTCTTTGATTTCGGCTGTTCTTGGCACGTGAAGATAGTTGTTGGGGGCATTTGAAATGGTTATTGCATATTGATACAATCCGATACTTATAGGGTAGTTTTAGAGATATTCCATTGTTTAATAAAAATAATCATACAAGAATCGAACTTTACACAGACAAATAATATATCTATTTACATCATGGATAAATGATTTCGACTAGGTATGGTAGGTATAGGCAATTCAATATACGCTCGATGATATGTTCCTAAATTCAATTTTTTTGCTCATAATTTTTCACAGGCACGTGAGTAATCGTAGACAGTACGATCGATCACATGCCTGTCAAAAATTCCAAGCGACACCTGGTTCAAACATGGCGGCTTTTTAAATTGGAATAAATTATACCGCAAAGTGAAAACAAATTTTTAGTTAAATTATCATAAAAATATACAGTAAAGATCACCCAACTGCGAACATAGGAATTGTCAGGAGGAATTTATCTATGGTCGTATTAACTGCGGCAGAAACCTATCGAGCTTTGCCCGATCGCTGCAGTAATACTTGCGTTCCCGCTCCCCGCTACCGCAGATTTCGTCGAGCCGCCAGCCGCCGTCAATTCGTCAATACATCAGGTTTGTTATGATGATGATGATGATGATGATATATTTACCAATTGACGGTGGCTGGCGACGACGAAATCTGCAGTAGCGGGGAGCGATCGGGCAGAGCTCGATAGTTTTCGGCCATCACCGGAGGTAATACGGACATAGATAAATTCGTCGTGAAGGTTCCTATATTCGCAGTTAGGCGATCTTTACTGTACTTACTTAAACGATTTATGCAACAAAAATACATGCGTATCAGATTTTAACGACCACTGGTTTAGGGTAAGAATAAAAATCGAAAATTTAATAAATTCGACCCTGTCATGTGGCTTTCATTTAATTTAAATGACCAAGTTTGGTGGATGACTTAATAACTTTTTATATGCGTAATATGGGTAGCAGCCGTCAGCGTTTGCACTCAATATAACAACTTACAAACAACGAAACAACCAACTTACTGATAGGCAGCATCCGGTCCCGCTGAAAGATAAAACAACAAGTACACATGGGTAAAAAGTCCAGACATTATGTATTTATATGATAAATTGATAATTAACATGTCAAAATAAAACATAATTTGTTACGTTGTACTGCATAGGTACTTTCAATCATGAATTTTTTGTAAGTCAATAACTGATAGATATTAGCAATGATCATTGTACATACATAATATATCATTGATATTAGATATTTGAGATTGAGATATCAATGAAAGTGACCGTTACAAACACTCTTATGGAGTTAAGGTGGTTGGAATTACGGAAACTTCTTGATTATTTTAATTTAAAATATAGTTTTAAGAATCAAAGGATTAACGTACATATACCTATGCGGGCTCAAGATGAAATGGGTCATTCTCCCACGAACGTAATTCTTTTGTCCCTTTAAGTTATTTTTTATGTGTTTCTTAAAATTTGTTTTAATACTGATGATATGCAAAGAAATAATAAAAGTTTTCCAGGATCAAGCATAAAATCTTAAGTTTTTTAATTTTAAATATTGTTTTTCAAATCCCCAATGTGTCATTCCTCACCTCCATGGCATGTCCCCAGGCAAAGTTAGTAATATACTAGCTCGATATTTTTTTACTTTAATAAATATTTATTGAAATCATATATTTCTGGGGTCTATGAAAACTCAAAATCTTTTGAAAAGTTAGATTTATGTATTTTTTAGATGTTTCCTTTTTATAAATATTTACTATAATTTGGTTGTCCCCAACGTTACACCTCACCTCCGTGGTCAAAGTTGTTAATCCAAATAAAAATCGAGAAAGAGTAGTTAGGGATTTCAGGTCGGTTAAGAAGTATTGGTTTAGACCAGTCTGTTCACGCCGGCGGTAAAAGTTGGATGTGCTTCCTTGCTTAGTTAATAGTTTGTGCGCTCATGGGTTCATTTTACTAAGAGGTAAGTACAATTTTCTCATTTTTGTTACCGCTGTTTGTACGACTATTGTGAAGAATTAAAATTTGGCAATAATTATTTTTAATGTATAAATGGGTTAAGGATCCTAAAGTAAATTGAGAAAAAAAATCGGCAGTAAAATAAAATATTTATTAGTCAAAAACCTATAGGATCCTCACCTCCGTTACCTCACCTATATTACCAAATGGTGGTAATGGAGGTGAGATGTGTTTCACGGAGGTGATAGGTTTTGATTTTTAAGATAAAATTCATATTTTAGGCAATATGGCAACGCTGACAAATAATAAGGCCGCAAAGAAAGAATCCTGCAAAGCAAGGTTGGAAAGAAATAGAAAGAAAAATGTGGCTATGCGTAAATTAGGGGAAGTAATAAAAAGTGGCCCATTAAAACATGAAGAGGCGAAAAGGTTAGAAAGGGAAAGATACCATAGAAGAAAGGAGCAGGGAAAAATTTAAGTCAATTTCTGAACTTAATCCGCGTGAGCAAAGATCGTTAAGAAAAGATCGGAAAAATAGAAGTAAAAAAGTTATCAAAAAAAAATATCGGAAAAAGACTAAATAATTTGGAAACACCACCTTCTTCTCCAGTTCCAGCTGATCCAATTTTAGGGGATCCAATTCCAGGAAATCCTGGGCTTCTTTCAAGGAGATGTTCAGCTGGCAAAAGGCGATCAAGGAAAAACAGGAAAATGTTAAAATTTAAAATAATAGGCTTGAAAAAAAACTTGAAAAGGAGAAGTCTTTGAAAGAGAAATACAAGAAACAACTTTATAGAAAAAAGAAGCATCAAAAGAATTCTCCAAATTCAAAAGTAGAAGAGATGATGAAAAGTCAAAGACTTCCTCCAGCTGTTAAACAAGCTCTAATTTTTGGAGAAATTTTGTCCACTCAAATTAAACAAAATGTTTCGGTAGAAACCAATTGAGAAGAGAGGAGAAAATTAGTGTCAACTATTACTGGAAAACTTATAAAGAAATGTAGATTTCAAGCAAAAGTTTTGGTTTCGCAAGAGTTTGGTTTCTGCGATTCTTAGAAACCGAAAAAGGCATATCTCCTTATGAACGAATTACGAAAAATATAGAAGACTTCTATGAAAATGATGACGCCTGTAGGATTTGTTACGGCAAAAAGAAAACCATTACGTTTAAAAAAGTAAAAAAGCAAAAGTGCTACCTAAATTATTCATTAAAAGATTTATATGCCAAGTTTCGTAATTCACATCCTAATACTAAAACAAGTTACTCTTTCTTCTACAAGTCGAGACCTTTTTGGGTTATTCCTTTAAATGCGAAAAACCGTGAAACTTGCTTGTGCGAAACCAATGTAAATTTTCAATTTATTGTATCGAAATTAAATTATTAAAAGCATTGCCTGTCCTTCAGAAACTAAATTAAAAGAGATTTGTTTAAAAAGAGAATGCTCTGATTGTAAAGACCAAGAAGTTGTTATTTTAGATTATGGTCTTAATGAAGATGCAAAATATGAAAAATGGGCCACGAAAAAAAAACAGAACAGAATGTAAAAGGCCAAAAAAGGATGTGTCAAAAAAGTAAAACACATTATTTTTTGCACCAAACAACAACTAGTTTTAGAGTTTAAAAATAATTTAATAAACTTTTAAGGCACCACTTTATCATGATCCACCAATACCATCAAATAAGAAAAATTAAACCAAACCTCTCTGAACAGGATGTATTAATGCCTTATGAAAGGTACATACATATTTTTTAAAATTTAATAACGTCTTAACTCAATATTAAGATAAGCCTAAAAGGCTACGATATAAAGATATTTATGGTTCTGATACAGATGGATCAGACGACGATGTGCCTCTTTCAAATTTTATTACCGTCCCTCCAAACATAGATGACTATGAATCTCTAAACATCGATGACTATGTCACAGATTTCTATGTTTTAGTCAAGATTTTCGGCAAGAAAAATCAATATTGCCATTATGTTGCAGTCGTTACATCCAGAGAAAATGGAAACGAGTAGGTATAATAATATGGTTAAATATTTCCGAAAATCATCAAAAGGGTATTATTTCGTTTTCCCAGATGTTGAAGATGTTGGCCTTGTATCAGATAATGATGTAGTATCTGTTTTCCGTAGAACCTTGGATCAAAAGAGGTCAAAATTTTTTTTATGCACCGCTAGTTACTAATTTACGTTAAGTAGAAATGTTTTTCAGTATTTTAAGATTTTTTGTTCCTATTTTGTCTCTTAAGACGTCTTATAAGCATATGCTTTATGTCAAGTATTTTTTACGTAGGTATTTACTGTCTATTTTAGGTTTAGTAAGATTTTTTGTTCCTATTTAGTATTTTTTGTTAACACTAATAAAAAACAATAATATTTCTTAGGATTACTGCATATTATTGAAGCAGTAGAATGTGATCTATTACTATATTGAAAAAACTGTTATATCAAGTATACAAAAATATACCACCAAATAGACAAAAATGCAGAAAGGGTATTTTATAATATTGTTTTTGAATTTTTTTCTCACCTCCGTGTGATAGTTCCCACCTCCGTGAATATATATTTTTAAAAATTTCGTTTTTTGCTTAAATTATCAATCTCAATTCGTGACCACTATCTTTTAATAAACCACTACAACACATTTAAAATAAAAATTTGCAAATAAGTTATTTAAAAATATATTACTAAAAATTTTTCCCCTAATATGTATATTACGGTTTTGGGAGATACACCCAAATATGAATACCTACACCAGGCGAGGCCCGTGAAATTTTAAAGTTGTATATTTCTGTTGCTACCTATGGGACCCATGCCAAGTTCAGGTTTTTTAATAGTGAGCCTACTGGGAATGTTTTGGTAAAGATAAAAAATATTTTGTAATCTCCCAAAAAAAGTTGAATTTTTGAATTGACCCACCTGGGAAAAAAATTAACACGCTTATGTAGGTATTTTATTTATTATTTTTTCTAAACAAATACAACAAATCTTCCTTCCTTAGAAGTGGATAAAACGGCAATTAATTTTACATTAAAATTATATTAATGGTACTCACAGAAAATGCTACAGTATCTTGATTTTTTAGAGAGCTCTGTCTTTATTTAACTATGTATATCTTTTATCTCTAAAAATACAATCTATAAAATGTTTATCTTTGTAGAAAAAAATATAAATTCCCCAAGCAAATTGATAATGTTTCGCGAATTAGTCGGATATGACGAAGATACACTTGGTTAATCATTTATGATATCGGATCAGTACCACAAGTTGTTTTTTTGTTGACGTTCAGAGTTTAGGAATTCGGAAATAAGAAATTTAAGAAGCTAAGATGCAATTTTCAATAAATAAAATATTAAGGTAACTGCGGGTAATAAGGCCCACCTAACGTAAATTGTTTATTATCAAAAAAACGATGTTTATTTTTAAACCTTTATTAACCTCAAATGCTTAGACACTTAAAAGGTCATTATATAAAAAATATATATTCAGAAAAAAATAACTGGAACCCGTACAAAATATGCAAACTTAAAAGTACCACAATGGGCCTTAAAATCTGCTACTGCAGAAAATAAAGCCCATGCTATTAATATTAACAAAACAAAGCAAAAAGAAAAAAATGCAAACAATAATATCATTTATGGCATACACTCTGGACATAAGAACTCATCGTCATCATCAGCCGACAACCCTACACATTCTTCGTGGACCCAGTTTCCACAATGAGCACATCTTCTCATATCGGCCACATATTCCATATAACAGACTACACATTCCCATTTTTCGTCGGCTGTAGAGGAAGATTTTGGCTTTGGAGGTTGCTTGGGCAATTTCTGGGAACACATTGGAGACTCGGTTGCGTCATTTAAAAAGACCGTCCGTTTTACTTCTACGGCTTTATAATTTATTGCTTTACGTCTTATAGTGGCATTCGTTTTCTTAACAATATCTGGTGTCGGCAAAACCTCTGAGAATGAATTTTCAACAGCTTTCAGCAACTTTTGACGCATCACAGATAAAGGTAAATAGTCATCGGAATCATATTCGGAATCAATGTCGGAAGATATGTTATTGTGAACTTCCTTGCTGGCTAAGGTATCTTTGGGTATTTCACTCGGCAAACTGGGAGCAAATGCCTGAAATGGTAGAACATCTTTGTCATACGGACAAATTCCTGTTGCTCGAAATCCGTTAGTAATGTTTGAAATTGTCATAGTTTTTTCCCATGTCGGCAAGAAAACTTCAGAGAACCTTTCTCTGTTTAAATCTCGGGTTGGGTGTTTGTCCCAGTATTTTATTAACTCGTCATCCCAATATGCTTCAAAAGCCCTAAAGACTGCTTTGTCCATAGGCTGGAGTTCGTGCGTCGTATTGCTTGGTAGACAATACAAGTGGATTCCATGTTCTTCAGCTTTCTCAGCAATTGCGATATCTAGGTGGCATTTAGCACCATCAAAAATTAAAATTACCGGAGGAGGAGCCATGAATTCTATAAAGTGATCGAGCCACTTGTTAAAGGTTTCTACGTTCATGCTCCCTTTTGGGGTCATCATAACTTTAGACCCGGGGGGCAACCCATCGGAATAAGTCGGTTTCATACGTTTGCCCTTGAAGAGAATTGTGGGGGGAATAGCCTGACCAAGAGCGTTAGCACATGCGACGATCGTCACATTTTCTGCATGTTCCTGAGAAACGAAATGGACTCGTTTGGACCCCTTAGCCGCCAAAACCTTTTGTTGGTGGTGAAGGGTCAAACGACAACCCTTCTCATCCATATTGTAAATTTTGGAAGCTGAGTTTTTCAAACCAGTTCTTTCCAGTAAGTCGCCTAATTTTTGGAAATGATCGTTGACAATATAACGGTTAAGCTTTTGAGCTCGGGCAGGATTCATCATTTGAGCCCTTCGTTTGGAAATTCCAGGATGATTTTTTAAAAAAACCCTTAACCATTCCCTACCGGCAAGTTGTTTTTCTTTATTAAAGGAATTTTTTATGTTGTTTTGCACTACATATTTATAAACACTTCGTTTTAATGCTTTTGGGGTTAATGGAAACCCTTTATCGGCGAGTCTAATAATTTTCTGCTCTAGGTCAATTTCCTGTTCTTTTGTTAAGATTGTTCTTCTTCCTAATTTTCTCTCCGAACTTTGAGTTTGTAAATGATTTCTTAAAGTTCTTCTAGGTATTCCCAACTTATTTGAAACATATCGCTGAGACTTGCCTTCTTTAATTAAAGCTAATCCTCTTTCCATGCTTTCTTTTGTCCATTTTGCACGAAGTCCTTTATTTATTTTACCCATATTCTGAAAGAAAAAAGTTAATTTTAACCATGACAGAAAATAAGGCCCTTCAGAATTAATTTGGATTACTACAGAAATTAAGGCCCGGGCCTTGTTATCTGTCATTTATTCTTTCTAAGATTTTAGAAAAAAAGACAAAAACATCAATTATAATACTTCTAAACCCTAAATAAAAAGTTTATATATAGTCGCAACTCTGGTATTTTTGATGTGCAGAAAAAAAAGCATACTAATTTTTTGACTGCAGAAAATAAAGCCCGGGCCTTATTACCTGTCATGCTGTATTTTTTTTACTTTGAGGTTATAAAAGCAAAAAAATAATAAACAGATGATTAAATTTACGGTTAACTACTTACAAGGTTCATATATCATCCCGGTATACGCACAATAAAAAATTATTATATTAAACAGGTTTAACGACTCACCAAAATATTGTTTTTCTTAGAGCAGTTGCATCAACAAAACCAAGGTAAGCAGAACTAGCCACATGGAGGTCGGAATAAACTTCCCTTAGCAGGGCGAGACCTTGGTACAACGTATGTCCGGTAGATGTCATTAGGTGTATTTTAAAGTTATTTTTCATTAAAAATACGGCAGTGGGCCTTATTACCTGGTGGGCCTTATTACCCGCAGTTACCTTAGGTGGGTATTTCAATTTGTTGGAATTACATATCGGACACTCATTTTTGCTTAATGCTAGTGAACGTCCTGTTCACACGACCTTTGAAAATTAATGCGAAAGATAATATGTCGCAGTCGTAAAAAATTGAAGGGTGCACTTCAGACCGAGGTTGCCCTAGGCCCTAAGCAAGGGGCTATATCAGAAAGTGTAGATGTTTAGTGAATAAAAAATATAAAAAGATGTAATAAAAACAAACTACATAGTACCACCCATCAGGGATACCAGGGATTTGTATTTTTATGTCAACAGACTGTAAAAGGTGTTAAATTTCAGATGTAGTTGATGTAAACTACAATAATTAAATTACTTGTATTTTTTTAGAATATAATCAGTATAGTGTTTTCAAAGTTATTGCCAGATATGTTATTTTCATCACGTGTTATCTTTGAACTTATTAAGCTACTCTAGTGAATAGCCATTTTTCGTAATGTTTGTAAGTATTTTAAATATTGTTTTATTAGAGTTGTAACACGGATTAGCAAAATTTTATTATTCATTTGCTGCTAGAACTAATCTAAGCAAGCGCCGGAGTACTGCTGAAGTTAGTCCTGCTGATACTGGGTTTGTTTTGAAAAGTTTTCTCATAGTCATCACTTCATCAGTCGTAGTAGCAAAGGCGGACTTTCCTATTTTACCTATTTCCTTATCTATTAAGGGTATTTTGTATACTGTAGTAGTAAATAAAGTATTGCCAATCATATTCTGTGAAATATTGGACATTATAAATAAGTCAAAAACATATTGTTGGGCTACTGAAGGCCGGGTATTCAAATTTCGTACGTGAAAGCTATTTATCTGCTGGTATCTCATAATAACAACGCTATGAGACTGTGTCTTAGTACCATAAGGACGTTCATTATGGTACTGCAGGCCTATCGATAGGAGGGGGGGGCAGGAGTGCAAATTCCCCGGGCCCGCACTGCTTTGGGGGGGCCTGTAACTCAAAATTATTAAGTATTATTGCAAAACTCATCTTTTGAGGGCCACAAAAATTTTACTGCTCCGGGGCCCGTCCCGGCTCTCAGCGTCCCTGGGTACTAGTACCATAATGAAGTTTAAAAACTACTGCCTAGTTCCATAATGGCGGCAGCGTTTGACAATATGTAAACAATTCGTTTTTTCATTGTCAAGGAAATGGTAAGGCAGCTCACGACTTTATAATAAAAAGTCAAAAAGGTACCTGTCGATTTAAAAGTAATTAGTTTTGAATTTTTTTAAGAATATAGTTATGCCAGGGGGTTACTATCCAACAGACCAACCTTGATTTACTGAGATTAGACAGTCAAGATACCATGTTAAGAAATTAGCTTGGCTTTAAATTAAATATTTCCAATATCATCTCAACAGTACCTACAATATGGAAACCTGAAAATATTATTTGCAGAACTTGTAACACCCTGTATACAACATAATACGTAACGTAATACAACAATTTTACAAATAGATCCCTGATCCAGTGTGACAAGTGTCACAAATTTTCCTTTTTTTTCGGGACAAAAACTTTTTTTGGCCAGTGTAACCAGACGATATTTTTAATTTATATAATGTAAGTAATTGAATTACTAGCTTTAAGGTTATGTAAATATGGCCAAAATAAAAATTATTAATTAGACATGGTTCCAAACATGGATTTATTATGTATTATAAAAGGATTCGATATCCATTTACTGTGAGCGTATCGAACGTGAAGCCTTATATTTTGTTGTTTGTTATTCTCTTGTGGGAGCAGTTTACGACCTACGAACATAGACAAGACTACGAACTACTACGTAATTGAATCAAGAATGGTAGTAGAAAGAGATAAAATAGCATTGGAGTGTTGGAGCTCAGAAGTGTTGCTGTCTGTACTGGTTTTTGAGGAAAACGGCTGAACCTCGGTCTGAACACTCGGTTACACGTACGTCTTTGTCTAATGAACTAGAAAAGAAAAAGGGCGCCGAATAGATTTATATAGATTTATAAATGACTCGGAGCGACTTTAAATAAACACCTTTAGAAATAACCCAACCTATAAATAATAACACCTTTTTAACTTAAATTTATTATTATTTAGCAGAAAATAAAGTAATTTAGGGCTTTTATTACTTTTAGCAAATCTTGTAATGCTTCTAACGTATTTTTTGTACACAAATACAAGGTAAAATAAGATGTGGCCAATGTTTACAAATTGTGTTTACAGTGTCCCTTAGAATGGTTTGTTTTGGCTTCAAAGAATGTTACATCATCCCGTATCCTTTTATATAATAAATCCATGGTTCCAAAAGAAATTATTAGTATCCGACGTGGTTTTTAATTAAATTATCCTTATTTGTATCTGGTTTTTCGATACGATCTATGATGTTTTTCGAAGTTGGAGAACAACCAAAGAACATAGATAGGTTTATAAATTGCTGCTGTATTGGGAGATAAGAAAACATGTGGTGTGTAGGCGTTTTAAGATAAAAAAGAAACTGAAATACTTTCGTCTGACCTATGCGGGACAAATGTTTGATGCAGTCGAATTAAACTGTTATTTATATTGGAAAGAGGAGTGGACGACATGTAATTGATAGAAATCCAGGCAGTTTTCTCCATTGACTTTCAGGAAGAGGAGACGATGTCATTCATCACAGCCTTCTTTAACAAAAAGCCATGAAGGACAAATTAATGGCAACGTAGCAAACAGCGCCGCACGTGGGCTGATTTTATTTCATTAATAATAATATGGAATACCACATAGGGGAAAATAGTGAATATAGATTATATAAAAACAAAATAACACATGTTTCGGAACCTTCTTTAATTCTATAAACACCCAAATACATAATTTATAAAATACAAGAAACAACAACAAGATGCTTTGAACGGTCAAATCTAGTAAAATTGTACCGTTTTCTTCACGATCGCCTTGATATGGGCATCAAATGAAAGGGTTTGACAAGTAAAATACGATAAGCTGTGTGGTTATTTTAAACCCAATATGGTGGACGCCACAAGATGGCGGATTGTTTTCTTCACATTCCCCTTGATATGGGTATCAAATGAAAGGGTTTGACGAGTAGAATACGACTAGGTAAAATGTCTTGTAATAATGATGCATTATCAGAAATGCATAGGTTAAGACGTAACTAAAAGTTTAAATAAAAAATACTTTTTAAAATCAAGCTTTTATTATTTAAATGTACTAAAACGAAAAAAAATAGGAATAGTTTTTTCATTGTGGCAATGCTGAATGCTATTTATAAGTGGACGTAGTTCTCGTGGGTGGATCCCAATGAAAGAAGTATCAAAGTTATCACTGAAACAGATATATTAGGTTAAATTTATTATCGTAAAAGCTTGTCGCGTGAATAGAAAAAGAAAAAAATACATACTTACGTACTTACAATTTCTGCCAAACAAAATTAATGCCTGTATGAACTTTTCGCGCGCGACGAGCTTTTAAGACAATAAATTTAACATAACATATTATATTATATCTGTTTCAGTGATAACTTTAATACTATATCTTTCAGTGATAACTTTGATACCTTTATTAGGATCCACCCAGGCGAATTACGTCCACTTATAAATAGCATTCAGCATTGCCACAATGAAAAAAACATTCTTATTTTTTTGTTTTACTATATCTAAATAATAAAAGCTTGCTTTTACGAAGTACTTTTTAGAAGATTTTACTATTTCTAATGTCTAAGAAAATTATATTTTTGATAAAAGTTTCTGCACGGATAAAATACGTTTCTGGCGTTATCAAAATTTAAAGTTAATTATAGCAACAACATTCAAAATGAAAATTTCTCAAACAACCCAAATCAAAAGCTATAGACAATGAGCATGATGTGAATAGTTTATGACAAAATTAGGTGTAAATTTCGCAAAAATCGATCAAATCCGGATTTTTTCAATGTTCTACGTTAATTTTATCCAAATTATGCATCCTATAAAGAAGGTTTTTGTTTGAAAAATATTCGTTTGAAATATACGTACATATTTGGTTTAGACGAATCACATTATTTTTATTTTTTGACATTTTGTTTATTTGATTTCAACTGCGATATCGTTAAAAACGTTTTTTGTGCGTGCAAGAATACCCAAAATTTTCTTAAAAATAGGAAATTAATTTTTTCCCATATAACGCGAACTTTATGGATGCCGCTGTACATAGAAAGTAATAAATAATAAATCCACACAATCATTAAATCATTAGTTTTAATTTTTCTATTTGCAATAATTATTTAATTAACAAAGCCTTGTGTAAAGTGACTACGCTACTGGTATATCGATTTCCAGCAGCTAAGCCAGGAATATTTTAAAACGAGACAGAGCACGCGTGATGTCTTCATGCCTATGACGCTCGTGGCTTTTTTTGCTTGATTCTTACTTTATTTACGATTGCAGACGTTAACCTACAGTAATAAGACTTGCGTTATTTTAATAATAGCCTGGGCACAGCCGTTTTCAAAAAGAATGTGAGAGAGGGAGACCGTAGCTGGCCAGATTAAGAGTAACCCCTGGAATCTCTGACTGCTGTAAAATGTAAATAATGATATCTCCTTGTTTGTAAATCTCCGGAATAGACTAAAAAATCATTAAATTCCAAAAGAAGAGCATTTTTTGGTATTTTTAACGCAACTGCAAAAAGTCAACACATCTACTGTTATTTTGATGTTATAAACAGCATCTTTGAGGTATAAATTTATTACAAACTTTAATGATTTCTGGTAATGCAGCTGTCAACGTACTGTTTTATTACTGGCCAGAATAAATTCGCCCAATATTCCAGCACATTTCCTTGATAAAACGTTAAATTCGACCAAGTGTTGGTCTATAAGCAATTCTATTTGTAATCTTATTGCCATGTGCGCTATAAATTTTATGTCTTGCTTTGCCAGAACAAATTTAGATTTACAGATTAAAAAGCATTGCTCTTGCCTGTATTCCTCCAGTTCATAGTTCATTTTATACAGTGTGACTGCTTAAGGACGATATCTTGTGAAAGACGACATTATTCTGATTATGAAACAAAATTAAAAGTAAGTGCAGTCAGTGCCGTAACTAGCTCACGATGTCCCCGGTGCAACTTTTTGACAAAACGATCCGTTGAATCTCAAGATTTGCTAGAGGGTATAACAATTTAATAAAGCGAAAAAACAAACTTAAACTAACAAATTAGAAAACACACAGTAAATATCATGTATGAATACTGCGAATGTATTATTTTATTTATTCTCAACTAATTTTTCAGTTTATTGCTGGAGAAATAAAAACGTACCAAAAAATAGGGCGATTCCCAACTCCGCCCGGCGCCAGGTACACGAGGACAGACAGTACCCATCTCCGCCCCGAAATATTTTCGCTCCCTTATCTAACTACCTAACTCCGCTCCTAATCCTTAATGCGAAATAAAACAAACAAATCAATTAGGAACCTTTAATGTATATAAAATTACAAATTTACACTTTGATTGTACTGGTAAGAAACAATCTTAACAAAATCTAACATTGATAATTTCTCAAAGATATTCCTTCCTCACTGTTGTAAACACAATTTATATTATTTTATTACTTTAATACTCTAATCGGATTTTCCCAAACTCGCAAAAATAAAGTAAATACGCTCGGGGCGGAATTGGGGTGCAGGATTAACATACCTGAGAGATCACTATTTTTGGAATAATTATGCGGGCGGAGTTAGGCACTGCTCAAAAAATAATACTATATCAATATAAAATAAACTCTTGATACACTATTGTAACCTAAAAATAAACGTACAGCCAAATATGCTTACTTGAATTTGACGACACCGACCTTTAATGATACCTATTTATTGAACTCGGCACGAGGTATGTAGGTAGGTAGGTACTTTCTTTCAACATCGGCTGTTCTAGGCAAGTGAAAATTGAGGTTTTCAGAGCACGTGCAGTGGTATTTTTGCATATTGGCACAATACAATATTTAAAGGGTAGTTTTTTTAACAGATTTCATTGTTTATTAAAAAGAATTATACACAATTACACTGTAATAAAAAACAACCGTAACACAAACAACAATTACTGCCTGGGCAAATAAGGCGGCTTGCCACATGCTGCTAGTCTAAACGCACACCTTTGTTTCCGAAGTTACATTCCTTGTCTGATTGGTTGATGTCGTGTTGCGAAGATCAGATAGAGTATGTGACGCTAGGAAATGTGGATGTTTTTTGTGTTGCATAACAAACCTGTTCAATTTTAGGTGTTGCAGACTGACATTTTGCCACTCTCAAGCATACAATGTGACAAATAATAGCTCTGCTCGTAGAGAAATCATAAACCGATCAGCGCCAATCAAGTTTCAGCTATTTGGTCACATGACAGTTTTCGGACTGCTTTCCAATAATTTTATTGACTCTGACTAGTTTGTGATTGTTCTGCGAACAGAGCTAATAACAATCAGTTTAGTAAATCATTTCAGATATGTACAATAATTATTGTACCTACAATCGTTCAATGAAAATTGAAACACCCTGTAGCTCAAAAACGAAGCGTATATTGGGATATAGGGGAGAGTTGCCTATATTGAACCACTTTTGAAAAAATCCCTATAACTTGGAAAAATAAGCATATGTTATATATTAAAATTCTTATACAAACTTAGTGCCATATTGAGATTTTGTAAGCAATAAATAAAATGTCCGACAGGAAACATTTCAGTGCAAAAAAAAAGTTTTAAAATATTTCGTTGAAAGTTCAATTTACGAAACTGGTTTCCTTAATTGAACCAACTGTTTCCTAAATTGAACTTATTATTAAAAGACACTTTTAGCTTACAGAAACTACTTTATTTTTGCCTTAATCGACATGGGTAACACCGGAACAAATTCGTAAGAGAGTAACGAAACGTATTGAACGTTTTACACAAGATTAGACACTTAAATTACTTTTACATTTAAAGGCGACAAACGGAACAATAATTCTGAAGGAGAAGAATGAATGTCCCAACTCAATATTATAAAATTTGTAAGCAAAAATCACAAGTAAAGTCCTCGTCTTCTTCAACGCCCGCACACTGCTCATGTGCCCATTTTAAACAACTTTGGCACCGAACCCAACCTTCGTTTGGTTTGGAGTTGAAGTAACTCTCACTGCAGTACACACACAGCTCTTCATTACTTTGGTCATCATCTGAATCGGTCGATTCAGTGCCTTCCTCTTTTTTTCCTGAAGATTTTCTTTGTAAGGTGTACTAGTAAGCAACACTGCAGCAGCGGTTGTTTTTTCTGCCGCTTTTGAACAACTTTGCTTGTTCCAGGGACAGGTGCGAATTCATTTAGGCTTTGGTTCAGTTTCTCTGGAGTAATGTCCCCCAGTACCCTGTTAGAATGGCTAGCAACTCCTGGCATACATGCAGAAGTGGTATCTGGTTGAGAGGCGCAGCTTGAACTAGGTTGATGAGCAGGAATAGAACCTACAGTACGTTCAATCTTACTGGGTTCTGGCAGGGTAACACCATTTTCTTGACTGTCGTCTGTCGGCTCTATAGCAGTAGAGGGAGCAAATAGATGGTCACCGAATCTGTTTCGATTTGGGGGCCATATTCCCGCTCCCCTAAAAGCACTTTCACTTATGCCTACAGTAGCTGCCTTCCCATAAGCCCTACCTAACAATTCAGCAACATTATAGACTGTTATCGGCTGTCCTATGTGAGCCCGCAGCCATGAATCTTGTTCCTGAACGTAATAATTTTGCAGGGGCTTAAAAAATCCCACGTCGAGCGGTTGTAAACGATGCGTTGTATGACCAGGTAATTGTAAAAGATGAATATGGTGTTGACGGGCAAACTCCAGAGCCTCCACCTTGCTGTGCGTTGAATGCCCATCTAGTAAAAGAATTACAGGCTTTTCTTGACTTGACTTAACCACACCATGAAAATGTTTAAGCCATTTGACAAACAGGTCGCTATTGATATAGCCAGTATCTGAAATTTCCGTTAGACTGCCCGTTGGAGCACCTCGTGCAAGTTCCGGTGCAAAGCGCTTCCTTTTAAATATGAGCATGGGTGGAATGTAAAGCCCTGCAGCGTTGCAACAACAAATCATAGTGGTGTTGACGCCTCTTTCTCCACTGGCGATTCCGCTAACTTGCCGTTTTCCTTTTTGTGATACAACCTTCTGCATTTTCTTTTGGACGGTTGTGTAGCCGGATTCATCAACATTGAATATTGCATTCGCTGTAATTTTATATTTGTCAACAAGTGCTTCTAGAATATCAAAAAACTGCATTACTTTCTCTCTTTGAAAACCTCGAGCCCTGGCAAGCGATGTGGACTCCGGTTGGCGAACTGCTAGTTCCGGATGTCTACGCATAAATGCATAGAACCATTTTTTACCGGCTATTTGTTTTTCTCGGTTGAAAGGATGGATCAGTTTGTGTTTTTCTGCCAGCTGAAAAGCTAGTCGCCTTATGTCTGTTATGGTAAATCCGTAAAGCATTTCTTCAAATTCGATAATATGATTCACTAGAGCATTTTCAGTTTCGGACGAAAAAACACACTTGGTTCCCAGTTTTTTTACATTTTCTTTGGCTAGTTTGTTAGTGCCTCTCACATGCCTGAGAAGGGTGGATTTATTGATATTGTACCTTCGAGCACATTCGTTTAAACCTACTTCGCCTTCTTTGTATGCTCTGATAGCCATAGCCATGTCATTTTCTGTCCAAAGTCCATACTTGCCCCGCTTGGACATCTCCTGAAACAAGTATCATAAATTGAACCGGTTCAATTTAGGAAACGTCAATCGGTTCAATATAGGCAACAATGTATCGTTTCATTTTTCTAACCACACTTTTGTAAGGGACAATAATTCTAGGTCAAAATTATAGGAAAGTCTTTCTAAAAGTATGTTATAAATGTCTCCAGAAGGGATAATACTTACCGCTATCTGCTTGGAAGATTTTCACTAAGCAAGATGGTAGAAAAATTACAACAAAAGCACTAGAAACATGATCTCGGATGCACTATTGATTTTATGGTGTCAAATCGAACGACATTTTGAGATTGCCTGCCGGTCGGCACTAAACTTTGCATTTGCACTGATAGATGGCGCGGAAATGACCATTTTCATAAAATAGCTATGAGGTTCAATTTAGGTACCAGTTCAATATAGGCAACTCTCCCCTATCGTATTATATGCGTATGTGTCATGATTTATAAATTTATATAGATCCGGTTTTATTACTTTTATGATTAGTACTGCTGTTTTGTTATGTCAGATCATGCAAGAATTATGAGTTCGTTATAGATGATATAACTTAGAAAAGTGAACTTCATGTTCGATCATCATTCGTCAAATCACCACATTTCGTGAGATTAATGGCAAAAGAAAATAAACAATAAAACAAATAAATAAATTAAAGAATTATTTTCAAACTTTTTGTTACGGAAAAGATTTTCGGAAGTTTCGAGCTTGTTTCCTGCAGATTCGGAGGCGAATAATCCTTGATGTATTTAAAAACTTTTGAATTTGATGTAGGTCATTTTTTAAATATTTTTGTGGCATTATCTTATCGTTTACAGTGTCTTGCCTGAATTGTGATAATTTTTGGAATATTTTTGGCATTTTTTTTTTGTGAAATGCTCCGCTAGAAAAGGTCTACAACTTAAACGTTATAATAAATCCTAAAAAAATTATGTAAGGTGTTTTTCAAAACGTAATTTGAAAACGAACGAAGGTTTCATAACACTAGCCGGACACCTTTAATTTTGGAATTTTAACACATTTTTTATTGATATTGATATTATTGATTAAATCACCTTTAATGTGTAAAACACAATATTTTAACTCAGAAATTACTTTATTAAAGCTGTTGTTAGAAATATGATTTCTTCTTGTGGCCATGGAGTTGTGAAATACGTTCTCGGACAGGTTTGCTCAGTTTTAGGTTTCATCAGTAGGTATCTTTTTTAAATTTCTTATCTTTGTTAAGTTTTTTACTGCGACTGCCGGATTCGTGTTGGTATAAAATTTTGGCAACACCGCATACAGCTGACATTTTAATATGCAATTTTTCAAATTTGAATAGTTTTTTTAAGAAAAGTACTGAATATCCCGCAAATTTTTTTGCAAAATATACTGTTGGAGATACTTATTTTTCGATGACATGTGAAAAAAGTCTTAATTCGGGTGTCCGGAAAGCGTTCCGGACCCCAAATGAAAATCGGATTACAACTTTTGGGTTTTGTTGCCTTATATTTAGGTACGTGTAAAATACACTCCTAAAATTTGGTGCGTTCCTCCCGACTCACCCTGTATATAGCCGGAAAAGAGAATGAAATAAATTAATTTGAATATTTAAGAGCAATAAATAATTTATTTTGTTACTTAATAATTATTTCAGTTGCATGATATATATTTTCTGTTACTAATTTCATGTTTTTTTGAAATGTATTTTGAATTGTACGTTTTACTGTACCAGGTAAAAAATAACAGGTATTTGGAACAGGTATAAACTTGGAACTGGAACGTAACGTACCTGTTCACGGAAAATAATCTAGCCTACGGGCCCTGCCTGCAAAATCGGATTCCAGACCCGGCCGGGTACCCTGTACCCGGCTTTTATGTTAGCCCGGGTACCTGGTACCCGGTCTTGCCCAAAAACCTCAGCATCTCTCATAAAAATCATTTGGAAACTAAGGTAAATCGTTGAAATACTAGAATAGTGACAGGACGAAAACTTGTCAAAATCTCACTGATCAACTAGGTCTAAAATTAAACCAGTACTAAGTATGAAACATTTGTAGGAAATCACGAGGTAAACTTTTAATTCAACAGTTCTATTTTGCTAGGGGCACTCTTTCTACCTCTCATTCGAGAATTTTTGCCTCAACAGTTCTCATATTAGATCATGGATTTATTAAGAATGGATACGGGATGATTTAACATTCTTTGAAGCCAAAACAAACCATTCTAAACGACACTGTAAACACAATTCGTAAACATTGGCCACATCTTATTTTACCTTGTATTTTTGTACACAAAATACATTAGAAGCATCACAAGGTTTACTAAAAGTAATAAAAGCCCTAAAACATTTTATTTTTCAGCTAAATAATAATAAATTTAAGTTACAAAGGTTTTATTACTTATAGGTTATGTTATTTCTAAAGGTGTTTATTTAAAGTCGCTCCAAGTCATTTATAAATCTATAAATCGCACTTTTTCTTTCCTAGTTCATTAGACAAAGACGTACGTGTAACCGAGTGTTCAGACCAAGGTTCAGCCGTTTTCCTAAGCAACCAGGACAGACACAGCAACACTTCTGAGCTCCAACACTCCAACGTTATTTTATCTCTTCCTACTACCATTCTTGATTCAATTACGTAGTTCGTAAACTAATCTCCTGGGGGAAATGTTTATCATAACAAATAACAAATATAAGGCTTCACGTTCGATACGCTCACAGTATACGGACATCGAATCATTTCTTAATAAATCCATGTATTAGATCCATTAATATCAAATTAATGAATGTCTAAAATTTTAACTACTAAAACTGTAAAATCTTTGATTACCTTAACATTGAAAATGAATGTATTGATCCATTTATTTGTGGGATAGGGAAAAACCTGAAACTTTCCGGTATGCCAATGCTATAGTCACGCAAATTACTAGGGACCTTTAGCATTGAACTGAGTCGATCAGTGCCTTGCAGGATGACTCCACTTCAAATTCTGCAGCAAGCTGTCAATGGACTCTTTCAATAAACCTGAATGTCAGAATCTTAATACTAACATTTACATAAGAATACATGCTTTACAATAATAAAAATAATTCTGTGGTGTGCCATAAGTATTTCTCAATCTACAAGAAAAAACCCTATGGAATTTAACTAAATTTGGGAAATTCAGCGTTAATTTATTAATGGTTTTGTTCAAGTTAATGATAATAATTAAGTAACTTGTGGTAGGGAGGAATCATTTATGACTATCCTCACAATTTTAAATTCACTTTTTAGGTATTTTTAAAGGATATTTGGCAAACTAACATACCATTGAAACTCTGAAATTTACCTGTCAAATTTTATCTCTATACTTCTAATGGAACAGGACCCAACATAGGTTTAAACGTTTAACATGTTAGACGCTATAGTATGATTGGTATGCTTTAAAAAATGCACTGTATTTGATTGCTATTATTTACAGAGTTAGCTCCATATTTGCCATCAAACTCACAGCTAAAATCCCATATTCTTATTAAAATATTTACCGTAACATTGCTTAAAAACCCTATTACAATATCAAATAGACGAGCAAAATGATATTGAAATGACGCAAATAGACCGTGTAATCCAGTCCCATGGACATCAAAATAGAAATGAAACAGAATTATTAATAAATTGGTCTCTTGGTGCATTTAGGTGACTTTATTGTCATTAATAAATTGGTGCAAAATTACTTAAATTGCTTTCAATTGTCTTTATTGTCGATAAAATAAAGATTACCACGGTCAGGTCTGGTCAAAAACAGTTTTTTGTTAAATATATTAATGCTGATTTAACTATAGTTAATCAATTGTTCCAAATTTTATACCTAGTTTAGTTTATAATGAAATATTTGTCCTAAAGCCGTTAATTAACGACCCGACACACTTGCCGGGTCGTGTTCGCTCTTGTTGCAGAGTCGCGTAATTTTGCGCCGCGCTGCGCTGATTAAAAAGGGCGCGGCGCGGAGCAGCACGTTTGGTCTGGACCCACCTTTAGATTTTGGTACCACGAAGTAGTAGCGGAACATATCTAGCGATGGTGCGCGGTAGACGCATATGACTATGTCTAGTGCGAGTAAAGCGGAAGATTTTTGGTATACCTATTCCGGGGGTCGAAATCCGGGATTCCAGAAGGGTTGACAACCCTAAGGGTTAATCATATGGCTAAGGATTAATAAAATATACCAACATACCATTATTTTTCGTGATAATAAATTTTTAGTAATTTATTTCCATTGCATGGTGTCGAAATTTAGAGTGAGAGTGGCAACGCCGCTTCACAGATGCGCAGAATGATGCGTCAGTGCCAAATGTGTGGAAAATGGATTCTCTTTATCCGGAACTGCCTTTTCAGAGCTTTGCTTGGTGGAATTCGGAATATAGGAAAGCCACTGGGGTGGCGCGCCGAGACGGAACTATTTTAATGTAGGTATTGTAAAATTGACCTTTTTTACGAGAAATGTAAAAATTCTTCAACCATCGTCGGAAAAATGAATTTCTTGTGTTAAAATTGGAGGAGATATAAAAGTGAAGTTATACTTTTGTTTTGATTTCATGTACTTTAAATCTAGTGCAAATTAATTTAAGATCTCTAATTGTGAGTGTATATTTCGTACTTTATTATCAAAAAAACTTATTACATCAATAAATAACAGTTGTTTTTAGAACAACAGAGTATTTTATCATATTGTATCATGATATTCTCAAAATTGTAAACCACAAGCCTATGGGTAATTTTATTCCCTTTCTTTTATCAGATCTAACTTTAAACCAGTAGCTGACTGTTGCCCATTATAAATAAACTAATAATAAACTTTCTTTGAATGACTGAACTGAAGCACCTGGTTAGAACACCTGTCACGTAACTAAAAATTGTCGATGTTTCCATAGAAACCCTATACCCATCGGCGTATTTAGATTCAGTGCCGCCCCGGGCTACTTAAATCTGGCTGCCCCCACCGTCAGCATTTCTTCACATTTTATATCAAAGAGAAGAGATATTTGCCACCCCTACAATTCTGCCGTCCTGGGCTATAGCCTATAGCCCAGGACGGGCTATAGCCCAATCAGCCCATACGTAAATATGCCCCTGCCTATACGACTTGCATAAGCTCATATATACGAGGGATTTGGAGGGTTACTTGAGTTTTGTTTTATTTTTAAAATTATAGCAAAACAGTCGAACATCAGGTAACAACACAAACTAGGAGCTCTTAGCGAGTAGAATTTAAGAAGCAAGAAAATAATATGGCGAGCGCTCTGTAAAAACTGAAGGTTAGTTCAAAACTGGCTTACTATTTGATGTTTGATTGTTTTTCAGTTACGTTTCCTAATAATTCTTGTACAAATCTATAATTTTTCTAATTTAAACATTTTTCTACCTTGTAAGGATAAGGCTCTAGTTTAAACCCTACCTCCACTTTTACTGTAATATTTTTCTATAGGTTGCTGGGTTCAGCTGTCACCCAAATGCGCGATCTCCTGCAGCCGCGACTTGTTTCATTAAAAGACGTTAACTTCACTAAACAATTTTGTATATTTATTACTTTTAAATATGGGTATTTTATACACTATTGGTTTTGACAGGTAACTGATATAAATTAGTCATAATCTGGTGTTACGAGATGTTATTGATTTATAGGACCATGCATAATAGAAACACTGAGATTTTTCCCACACTGGTATTATACACCTAATTTGTGTCACTTATTGAAGTTTATAGGACTATGCCTCAGAGAAACAAAGGGACTTTTCCCACACTGGTACACCTAATTTGTGTCACTTATTGAAGTTTACAGGACTATGCCTCAGAAAAACAAAGGGACTGTTCCCACACTGGTACACCTAATTTGTGTCACTTATTGAAGTTTACAGGACTATGCCTCAGAGAAACAAAGGGACTTTTATTTTCCCGCACTACGTAGTTTTAGTCCGCGCGACCTTTGGTCTACGAGACCTTCGCAATTCTGTCGCGTCAAGGGATGCGACAGCCTTTCTTTGTGGTAGTAAGTGATGTGATGCTGTTCCCTCGCCGGGAGCTAAGTTAAACTAAAATAGAACCTCTTTTCGGAGATAGGTGTGACCGGACCCGGCCAATTACAGGGTATTCTGTTATGACGCTTACGAATCACACTCAGGCAGGTGCCATCGCATTGGTGGAGGGGTGGATATTTGTTGTCGTAGTCGCCGGCCATCATTGCATTTCCCAGAAACTGTACCGGTAGAAAGTCACAGTAATAAAGCTAAGAGATAAAATATCTTCAAAGGAAACTAAACCTTTGAAGTTTTGCTGATAAAATATCTTCAAAGGAAACTAAACCTTTGAAGTTTTGCTGACAACGTGCCGGTGTTTTAGAAGAACTAAATTAAAAGAAAGATTATATTTAGATAGTTTTACCGAAATGGTCTTTGTGTTTGCCGATAACTGCGTATTTTAAGCGAGTTAAATTTTCAAGAAAGAGAAAAGAGCTTGTGTATTTTGTGGGGAATTTTATACCTGCTTGGTTATTGATATTTATTTGAAAATAAAAACAGAGTTCTATAGTCTATCCACTGAACGTACGGAGTAATCACGAGCAGACAAGGCGGTGCCGGACGGCTCGGTTTACACTGCACAAGTACTTGCAGAAGTGATAATGCGAAAATCATCAGTGGCGTAGTATATAGGTAAATTAATGAAAATATATTAATTTATTTTAGAAGGTTTGCCACAATATAATGGTTAATATTATAATAGTGACTTTACTACTAAACTAAGCAGGCTGAATAATTGAAATGATTTTCTTTGTGTTGTGGACTTTTGTTGTGCCACGATGCCAGATTAACTCGATAGGATTAAATTCACAATGGTACGGCGGCAGGCGTAAAATTCTGCGATTGGTGGATTTGGCCAATTCATCAATGACATATTTGTCAGCACCTTTATTTTCTTTAACAAGAGTTAATAATTCTGCCTTGACCATATCTTCCTCGAATGAAATAATATGCCTTCTTAGCCATTCTTGTATTTCGGCCTTTCTTGTTCCGGTGTTCGGAGCTTTATCAATACGCCTACTGTGGTACGAAGCATTATCCATAACAATGACAGCGTTCTCTTCTAGATGGCTTAGAATATTTTTGAACCAATTTTCAAATAAATCAGCATTCATGTCTGCGTGGTAGTCACCCATCTGCTTTGACTCAAAAACTAATGAGCCGCCTTCTACGAAGCCGCCATCGGATCCGATATGTAAAATAATCAGGCGTTTCCCTTTACCTGAAGGATTTTTTAATCCTTTCGAAAGATCTTCCAGAAAGGCTTGCCTGGGATGCTCTATTGAAGCATCCACCCATACTTCACTAACAGTGTGTCCCGCATTGACCCAAGTCTCGTCTAGGTAATATATCTTCCTACCTTCCCTTTCCCTTCCCTTTTTCATAAACGGACAAAGATCGTTTTATCCGTTTCTTTGGTGGTAATTGAGGCTCATTCAATACGATATTCATAGTGAATATTACTTATTCAAATAGAGCTGCCAGATATCCCGATTTGAAAGAAAGCGCACCGAAAAAAGAAGCAACACAATATTTTTAAAAAGCACTTCAACCAACAAACAAAATTATAGACCGTACGCCACAGAACTCAGAATATAAATGAAACACCCGCACCAATTGAATATTGTAGGGTGTAAAGAGGACCGCTTAAATTCCGAAAATTTGACCTGATTTTACCTGAACCTGAATATCAGGTAGTTTTGTTACTCCGTACGTTCGGTGTACAGACTATAGAAATTGAATAAACGGTTGGGTTTCCCCAACTAATAAAAAAGTTATGTATTGGTCCAAATATAATCAATAACCCTGTACATAAAACGCACGGGAAGATCATAAGCAAAAGGGGAGTTGTCTCCCCTTTACAGCACGCCACTGAACGCACCTAAGAAACCATTTTTCCTCGGCGTAATCGGAGGTAATCGTAATCAACTGTAATTTTCTTCTTCGCATCTTTGAATAAAAACATAATACAGGGTGTTCCGGTGATCATGTTACAAACTTCTAGGGTAGATAAAACACACGAAAATAAGAAAAAAAGTTCATGTGAACATGGGTCCGGAAACGCTTCTTCAGGGGGCTAGGGCCCTTCGAAGATGACCTTCAAAAACTACTCTTCGTTTTATAGCTTCGGTACTACTGCAGCTATCGCCACCAATTTTGGGACATGAAATCTACTTGGTAGGTTCATCAATTTGAGCCTTCCGGATTTTGTCACCTTTAACCGGGGGCGTACAAACCAGGGGGGTATTTGGGTAAATTTGACCCTACTCCTCTTAGGCTTTAATTTCTTACCATTTTTATATCTGATTATGATTTTCCAATGCCTTTTACATAAAAAAGTTACTCTTAGTAAAAGTCGCTATCTGTCACCGTTTCCTCGGAAAATGGTTAAATCCAATCAATAATAAATTATTGGTCTTAAACCAATTATTACCTTGAAATATGAAAATGAGGTTCAGTACAGATAGTGAGCATTAAAAGTTAGTCAAATCTTCTTTTTTAATGAAAATAAATTAGATTAGAGAGATTTATTGCCTAAGAGGAGTAGGGTCAAATTTACCCAAATACCCCCCTGGTTTGTACGCCCCTGGTTAAAGGTGACAAAATCCGGAAGGCTCAAATTGATGAACCTACCAAGTAGATTTCATGTCCCAAAATTGGTGGCGATAGCTGCAGTAGTACCGAAGCTATAAAACGAAGAGTGGTTTTTGAAGGTCATCTTCGAAGGGCCCTAGCTCCCTGAAGAAGCGTTTCCGGACCCATGTTCACATGAACTTTTTTTTTATTTTCGTGTGTTTTATCTACCCTAGAAGTTTGTAACATGATCACCGGAACACCCTGTATAACAGATAAATAGATACCTTGCTTTGATGTAAGTATTACATTTGAAAAAGAAATTTTTGTGGAAAATTATTATCTACCTTTGTATAAAAAAAATTACATTTATGGGAAAGTTGATATTAAACTCTGTAATTAATGAAATAACTATATAAAAGTTATCATATAAATGTAATTTTAATAATAAACTATAGGTTTTTTTCTCTTTTACTTCGTCTTTCCCAACTTTATATTATGGGATCGATGAAGAGCAAAAACTGTTCACAAGAGAAAAATTGATGAAAATCACCACAGAGTTCTGGCAGAAGTTGTATATATCCTTTCTTAATTATTTTTATAATTATATACTTAGTATAGTTACACATGTTTAATTTAGTTAGTTCAAATATATTATATTCTTTAATAACGAGACTGGAGATTAAGATTAAGTCTCGAAACGTCAGAAAAACGGTTTTGATGAGATTAGGTTTTAGTCAGAATCATTGACCTTCTTCAGGAAGAGAAGACGTAACCATTCATTCATTACTAGCCCTTTGTTTGCTTCATACATTGTGCGTGTATAGGATAAAGACCAACTGCTTCAACTTCGTCGCGGCGCGCCAGCGTAATGGCTTTCCGGGCCGTCTGTATTCCACCAAGCGAACCTCTGAAAAGAGGTTATGTTTAATGGAATTTGAAAGATTTTTATATCATTTTGTTGTAAATGTTTGTAATTGCAAACAATCTTTCTTTGCGTGAAGAATTGAGACTAGGGAAGGGGCCAACGAAAAGCTTGGGGGCTCGGTCCCTTCTGGGCTCCCTTGTTACGCCAATGGGGGGCAAAAAATGGCAAGTTGCTTCCAGAAAAGAGGGCACAGATAAACTACACGGGTATAAAGCTGTACAAAATTAAATTATTTTAGAAAATTTAATGACAAGACATAAGAGAGGTTTGTTTAAACTTAAAATAATTCAAGAAGGTTATTTAAACTTTTGAGTTAAAAAATATCCAGCTTTAGTATGATTTAAAATTGACTGTATCCCCCACCTTTTACGTAAACCCAATAAACTCTTGAAATTTGTTCTGCCCTGTAAAACAATACGCATAGAGGTATCGGAAATACAAAATTTCTATAAAATATTGATTTATGTACGTCAGTGGAAAAGGAAGCGATATAGGCTAAGGTCGCACTTTGTTACAACCGGTAATTTATTTGTCAATAAACCGCAACGAAAAACTTTAATAGTTCACCATGATAAATTAACTTGGGCATTTTATTGCCACAATATTTCAAGATCAAGATCAACGTTAGCGATCGATAAATTACATTGTATCAGTTCGTATCAAGGTATCGAATTGGTTTAGGAAGAGTTTAAGCTGACATTCTCCATAAAACAATGAAAAGCATTTATCGTATAAGTATTAGTGCAGGAGCGGATTTAGAATTTCGTCTAGGGGGGGCGGGGGTGTCACCTCGAGCGACACTAACATATATACCAAAAAGAACGGGCATTATTTTTTTTGTTGTTTAGTTTTCTAAGAAATATGCACTATTTCATAATAGACGAAATATCTAAACCTGTTCTTGCGAAAACAGAACGGTTTGTCATCTTAACTTACCAAAATCCCGGCATTTTTTTTATTTATACCTTCTGTCCATTTTCGAATACAGTTATTCGAGAACTAGGGAATGTTTTCAAAACTTTTTTTCGGAAACCAACTTTTCGAATTTTTTTAAAGCACTTTTCGAATTTTCATTTTTTAAAGAAGACATGTTTTTAGAAAGTAAATCATCTGGCTCATATCGGGACACAAGGCTCAGAGGGAGGGGGGAGTAGAGTTCATAATTTAAATTTAAAAAGATTGAAAGATTTGAAAGATTCTTTTAAAAAATATATTTTTGAGAAAATTTTGTAGATCCATTTCCGAAAAAGCATGTTTCGAAGAAGCTATTTTTCTATAAAATTTACATTAAAAAATTTAATTGTTGAAAAACAGAACAGGTCATCTTAGCTTACACGCGACAGGACAAATTGTTTCATTAATATGAAAGTGTAAATATTGTAGCATTTTTTATTTATTCCTTCTGCACATCTGGAGCATATACAAGTATGTACTTACCAAAGTACAATTTGTCTAAAACCAATTTTTCTAATTTTTTTAAAGCACTTTTCAAAAATATATTTTTTCATAGAGGGTCTTTTTCGAAATTAAATATTTTCGAATATTAATTTGTTCAAGCAACGGCTTTTTGAAAAAGTAATTTACAAGGAAGTAACATACCAAACCTAGGGAAACCTGATTAAACCCAAAAAGGTGCGTTTAGGTTTGTTCAGGATCTTTTTTCGTCTTTTTTTCATTTACATTTTCCAAGCTGCTAGAGTTCATACCTTAATTTTCTGAATATTGTTTTCGAACAAATATATTTGGAATGGAAGATAGTTTTCCTTCTGCGGCATTTATCGTTTTTTCTTTTTTTAACACCCCGTATATGCTGGGTCAAAATTTTTGATTTGAGCGTTATTTTCTCAACAAGCAGAAACACAGGATGATTAGAAATAATTATAAATAAATGCCCATTTATACTTTTTCATATTAAGACTATTTTTGATAACTGGCATTGATACTGTATAAAAGAAATTTCTTAAAAATCATTATTGTCGAGGACACCTATAAAAGCCAATTCAAAAATTGAACGGATGTAAAAGTAGAAACATTGCATTAACAAATTGCCCGTATCAATAAAATAAATTTTAAATTAAATGATGCGTAAAGATAAAATTTAACTTTACCAGTCTAAAAGTAGAGCTACAATTTAAATAATCTTATTTATAGCACCTTCTATTTATTTCAGAATGAGTAAGTGAAGAATTCTGTACGACATGCAATCGGAAATGGCAGACTCACAGCTCGACGAATCGCACGATCAGTTAAACATACAGGATCCACAGTGTGCTGCAGATGCTGCTCCGAGTGATACAGTCGAGAAAACGGTAGAATCAGTAGATGAAGCAGAACCGGACTCAACAGTTCACGGATTTTTAAACATAACTTCCAATGTTACGGTGATAGAAAGGCAGTTGGAAGCTCTGGATGTCGTAGATGCAAGCATCGATCACAAGAAACAGTTTTGCGAGGGTAGTGACAGTGGCGTCGAAGTCGTAGAACCGGTAGAATACCATCGCGCTTTGAGCTCTAATAGTGGAGTATCCCAAGATGATAACGCGTGTGCTAGGTCGTGTGACTCGTCGATAATAAGTTGTTGTTCAAACTACGAAGAAGCCTATAACATCTTAGTGAGGAAAAATTCAACACTTTTGGAGGATTACACATTAAGAAACGGCGATGCGACAAGTGAGAACGGTAGTGAGAGTTCGTCGGTAAGTGGCTCGCAAAGTCGATGTAGAAGAAGCAATTTCTCTACGGCGAAGAAAAAAGTGGGAGCTTGCGAAGGGAAAAAGGGATCTGCGGTTTCTTTGAAGGATAAGTCACGGTCTAAACCACCAATTACACCTGCGAGATTATCTGCAAATAATGCTGTTGCAAGACTGAGGAGTGTAGACAGGTCAGTAATTATTTTATGCATGCACAATAGTAGTTTTTAGGTAGTACATGCACATATAAAATTAAAACTTCTGTAGCTTATTTATGTTGCTAGACTGTTGGTAAGAGTATTATTCAGTCCCCATTACAACAATTTTCCTTTTTTATAACACTGTTTTAGCTCAGTTTTGTGTTGTTATAAAAACGAATGACTTTCCGGACTAAAGAAAAAATTTTATTTTCGCTTCATCTTTAACACTGTGCACCGCAAAAAAAATCGACAGACATATCGAATTTTTGCGGGGTGCGGTTTTAAAGGAAAAGTACAAAATAAAATGTTGATTTCTTATTGAATTAAAATAATTTATTAAAATTATACATTTATCGTTCTTATACGTCTACACTGGAAATAAACGTTAAAAAAATCAAAATAGCAATGTTGAGCGCTGAGTACCACCGTGTTAATGAGTTAAGGGTAGTATTTATGTTGTAAGTTATTATTTAGGTTGATACGATAATTTTACTTGTTTATTTGCATTTTTCTAACCAAACTTTGTCGAAATAAAAATTCGTTCATATAAAGGGTGTTATGAAATTCACTGCATATATCGAAACCGGTAAATCCTGGTATGAATTCAGATAGGAGAAAAATATTCATAAATGGCGTTTCCCAATAAATAAGCTAGTAATCGCCCCTTAAACTTTCTCTAACCGACGGTACCCGCCACTGAATAAGTTGACAATTTCATTGATAATTTTTTCTATGCTACAAGTCACCATAAGAAATACTATTTTTGTTCCTTTAAAATAATATCCCTTTAAAATACACTTCTTTTGAAAATATTTTAGGATAACAAATACGCACTAACAACACGTACCGCCATTAATGCAAAAAGACCACTCGACTAATAATTAAAATTAACAAAAGTTAAACACAAAGATTCCACGCTTTTTTGTCACTATCCGCCATATTAAAAACGAAAACTAATGTTTTTGTTACTTTTAGAGCAAAATCTCTAAAATACACTTCCGGTAGAAAGATTTTACCAAAGATAGATAGATAGATAGATATTTATTTTTATTTTCAATGTTTACAATTACAATAAACAAAAAACCCATAGGGCGTTGAAAAATGTCATAAGGATTGACAACATTAGAATTAAAATTGCTACTACATAACATTTATACAAAGATTTTTAAAATATACATTTATAAATAACAATTTTACTCACGTAAAAAGAGACATATTTAAAATAGTTTAAAATAATTAATTGAATTCTTTCCTTATCGGGATCACCAAAAAAATCATTGATGTTATAAAATGCCTTACCAACTAAATATTTCTTTAAAACAGATTTAAGATTATTCTTTGGTAAATTCCTAATTCTATCTGGACAGCTGTTAAAAATTTTTATGATGCAATATTTAACATTTTTTTGCAGATATGTGAAGTTGTATTTTGCAGGTACCAAATTTGCTTTAAAACGAGTATCAAAGTCATGTTTTATGTTACAGTCAGTAAAAAGATCTCTATTATCACAAACAATTATCACAGAATCCAAAATATACATTCCTATTACTGATAAAATACTTTTTTCAGTAAAAATGGGTTTACAACTTTCCTGCTGTTTCATTTTAAAAATACTACGAATACACCTCTTTTGCATGGCCATAATTCTGTATATGTCAGGCGAATCACCCCAAAATATTACACCATATCTCAATCTAGACTGAATATATGAATGGTAAGCAATAATAGCGGCCTCAGTACTAACATGGTCAGTTATTACACGCAAGGCAAAACAGTATCTTGATATACTGTGGCTAAGAAAATAGAATAAGGTTTTTAGGTTTTACGTTAAACTTATACAACACTAACAAAACAGTAGGTATAGCCATTAACGTAAAAACGGTCCACTAACTAATTAAAACACAATGCTTGAAAGAATCCACGGTATTTTTTTACTATCAGCACTGCAAAACTAAAAAGTTATTCATTTAATAAACAACACAACTCTTGCGGTCCACCTAAATAAGTTATTTGACATATTATCTAATTTTTTCAAATATTTTTACCCCTGACATAACAAAAGGTAGGTAACTCAAAAAAACTACCAATAGTTATTGTTTCATAAGAGAAGAAGAAAGTTGTGGAAGTAATAGAAGCGTTCAGAAATTCAGTCTTTTTATCGTTTTTTGCCAATTTTGCAATTCGCATTTAGGATTTAAAACAAAAACAAACTTCCTGCGACTAGCTTTGAACTATCTGAATGTCTAAAATAATTTTACCCCTGTCTGGTTTTTATTTATTTCAACGTACTCTACTACATAGGCAACAATACAAACGCGCGTGCATATTCTTATGAATGTTATCAATATTTTTTCTGTAGAAGTTAGTTGAAATAGTTTTAAATAATAATGTAATTTCTGTTTGCTACTTAGAAAATAGTCTTCGTCGATCCGTTGTTAGCTAATATTTTGCTCAGTTTTATCTAATTTGTGCTTTGATTATAGTGTTTTTTAAATTAGCTTTATACGGTTAAAAACTAAATTAAATTTAACAATAATAATATTTACGAATTATGTAAAGTTTGCGGGTGCAAGAAAGCGACTTAGATTCATCTCGACTTTAGGAAACCCCATTTAGGGGATCTTTTAAAAAAATCTGTAAGTAACAACAACTTTCTTCAAAATAGGTTGAATAAAAACATTCTGAACGTGCTGTGTGAAACGGAATAATGTTTTTTTGTGACAAATGCTGTAATGAAATAATTTTGGTTATAATTTTAAAATACTGTGTACCTAGTTATGCTCAATTAGTGTTTTTCGTTTTCATTTTTAACCTTTTTTTAGCAGTGTGTTTAAGCTAGTAGGAATAATGCTCATCTCATTAATAACGTTATAGGGTGTCAGAATTCTTTGTGTTGCAGGTATGCCGGTATAACATAGCCTGTTCCGTTCTGGTTATAATTTCAACCGATTCAGCGAGTGGTCCATATTTTCCCATATTAAGTAAAGAAATTGCTATTAAATTTGGTAAAATGCGTCTGTGGAATTAAAAATACTTTGGATTACTTTCGGTTTTCACTAAAACTGATAAAAATATGAGATGCCACGATAATATTTAAGTTTGGCAATGCCCCGGCTGGATCATTTGTTTTTTCTTTATAATATTAGAGCCCATGACGTCAGGCTCTTCAGAATCATCGGATAAGGGCCGGTATTTGGGCATTTTTTAAAATAAAAAAATGTGCGATTCGACGGAAAAAAGTATAGGGTATGTCTGTAGACTACCCAGGAGTTACCCATTCCAATATATGCAGTGACTTTTATAACACCCTGTATTTGTGCTCAGATTATTACCTTTTTAGTTGCAGAGTACCAGGAAAGTCTACAAACTCCGCGCGAAGCAGCACAACAACCACAAGAACCAAAGCGGTACCAAATAATTTAGACTTGGGTAAAAAAGAAATCCCTAAAAGACCATCTTCAGCTCGTTCTACTCTAGGAAGTAGTTTAACTTGCAGTTTAACACGTTCCTCTACACAAGGTACCCCCATAGAAGATGGTAGATGGCCTTATAACAGACAGCCACCGACGGCAATGACGAAATCACTTAGAGCCAGTGTAGAACAAAAACCGAAATTGTCTCTAATGGATAGTAAAACCATTGAAAAATACGCTACGCTGCCTAGAAGAAAGAAAGAAAAAGATAAAGGTACTGATGTAAAAGATGAAAGGAAGATCTCTACTAACCTCTTAATGACAATAAACAAAAAGGGCTCAAAAGAAACTACTCCATCCAAGATGTTCAGCTCATTGTATCTTCCGAAATCAAAATCAAGAACGAAGATCTACCACGAAATAAACATTCAAACGGCCTTAACCATGTCTGATATTGAGAAAGCTCTGGAAGGGGCGTTGGTATCTCCAAAAAATCCTGCAGATTCAGAACAATGTTCGAAAGAAATTCAGGTAGATATGCGATCGAAAGATATAGAGAAATTGAAAGAGCAACTGAAGAATTTGACAGAGAAGTATGAAGCTTTAACTAGTGAGCACAGAGCACAGACTGATAAATTGAAAGAGACTGAAGATAGGTTAAAAGAAGAACGATTAGAAAAGGACGGGTTAAGGGAAGAATTGAATATTAATTCCCAGAGGGTGTTGGCTATTTTGGGACAAGCAGAAAGTGGAGAGTGTGCAGGTAATCTAACAAAAATAATAGATTTTTACGAATTTTGTTATTTACTTATTAGGGTTTAGTTATTTATATTTTTCGCTTTTTTTAGATTCCAAAACGTGCACATGTATAATGTATATTTTTATGTATTTGTATGTTTTTTCTTTTAACTTTGTAGAACCGAATTCTTCCAGTGATAGTCTATTAGTATTAGAATCCCGTTTTCAAAATGTAAGTCAAGTGATAATAAAACAGGAAGAAGAGATTGCCAGACTGAATAATTTTTGCCGTTCCTTCCAAATAGATTTAGGTTAGTATAGTAAGTAGTTTAGAAATCCCCGTTAATAGTTGAGCAGGAATAGTGCGGAATTTTACAGTGCCAAATTTTGTCGCATCTTTTTTGCCCAGTTTTATGAAAAATTATCAAATTTATATTAATTATACACCCATCATATGTTATATTGATGAATTCTTCAATCAAAAAAGTCTGCTGATAAATTTCTGGAAATTCTTTTTTGCTTACATATTACAATCCTACTGATGACGGCTATAGTAGTAAAAACGTTTGCAAAGGGAAAACAACTATTTGAATTTAAACTAGAAATAAGGCGTCATATATTTTTTATTTTGACAGAATTTTTTTGCATTAATATGATGATTTTATTTTGTTTGTTTAGAGAAAAGTTTAGCAGCCCAGAAAACGCTCTTGCAGCAACATCAGGACTTGGAAGCGGAAAGTATAGAGTTACAGGAGTTCATGCAAGCTGAAAAAACAACATTGACAGACGCCTTAAAAGAAGCCGAGGGAGAAATAAAAAAGTATCAGGTCGGTATTTTTTTAAAATGTCGTAGAAGAAAGGAATGTAGTTTTAGTAGTGGGTGAAAAAAGGCGTTAAAACAAAAACTACGTTAAGAGTTGTTCAAAAGTTTAATCAGAAATTGCGACTATACAAGGATTTAAATACAGTATGCCCGCAGATGAGATTTACAAGAGGACAAATGGACCAAATTTTGCAAGATACGTAAAAATGTCACACCTAATAAAAGTTTTTGCTTGTAAAATAAATAAGATTCACGTTATGAAAAATTTAATGTTTATACAGGGAGCATAAAAAATACGGAAACATTATTTTGCGTCAGAGTAAACATACTCACACAGATTCTCCAACGCTAGTCCGGTCTAATTTGACAACCAAAAGTTTTAAACTGACAAGTGTGACAACTAAGTTTTATACTATGAACTTATTTCTGAGCTTCAAATCTATCAAGAAAAGGACAATTTTAGTACGTACTTTCAGCAATAATAGAACTAAATTCATTATAGCAACTCGTTCCAAGATTAAAATCATTTGGAAACCAAGTAAATCGCTGAAATATCACAATAATTCATAAGATTTTAATGACGACTTATTCACAGTGACAGGACAAAAACCTGTCAAAACATAACTGATCAACTATAAGATCTTAATTTAAACCAGTACTAAATCTTAAACTTTCTTAGTGAATCTGAACGACTGTGAGTTCATTAAAAAATTTAAATATTGAAACTAACGAGTTTATCACATTATTTTTTTAACTATTCTTTCTCACACCTTTAACCAGAGTACTAGTTTCTACATATTAAACAATAATGACACCTATGGACAATATGGACATGTTTGTCAATGTCTTTATTAAATTAAGCAATTATTTAACTTAAAATATTTCTCATCAAAATTTTATCTACTGAACAAAGGATTTTTATAGTCCAGTGTTATGGGGATGGCCAGGTATTATATCGCTACATCATGGAACAATTTAGCGGGAAATTTGTAGAAATCCCAATAACTGAAATGACAATCTGCGACACAGTAAAAAATTTACAAAGAACTGGTTCGGTTTTGAATCTCAAGGAGAAGAAGAAGAAGAAGAAGAAGAAAAAGACAAAGAAGATGATGAAGAAATATACAAACACGATGCTGCCACAGTTTTACTTCTTTAGTCTGCTAGAGAAATACCTGTGATGTCCCTTAGAAATCCTGCTACTCACCTAGAAGTTGTGAAAAAACTCATATTCAGATGATCTTAAAAGAAAACAAATTATTTCCGTTCAAACCCCACTTTAACCAAACATTGAGAGAGGGAGATGAAGCGAAAAAACTAGATTTTTGTTTATGGGTGGGAGATCAAATTTTAAAATTTTACTGTAGGCATTCCGCAAGAATTAGCATTTACCAAAATTATTGACAGAAGCAGGGATGTTATTATTACTTTCCGTTGTTGGGAATTAGTTGAATATCCTGAATTATTAGAAATCACGAGGCACAACTGGCCTGTTAAAACTTCTACAAAAGTCGAGACGCCACGACATGTTTTAATCGCTTTTCAAAAAGATAAAACGTAACAACCTTAAAATGGATATGAGTAAATTTGATCATTGTGAACTACGAAATATAATTGTTTATTTAAATTCTGAAAGGTATCCTTACAACGATCTTCAGTTAGATTTTACAAATAATAAATTTGCCACATTATATGAATGTTTTCCAAATATCGCCAATTTTCCATTAAATTTCGCCAAAAGATGTATTTTTAGCAATATGGTTGTCCAGCACATTGCGCTCGTGAGGTAGGTAATAGAATGGTTTCACCGCAGATTTGGTCCAAGGTGGATTGGTAGACATGGCCCAATTTTGTGTCCCCAAAGAGCCCCGACTTAACGTTGGCCAATATGTTTCTATGGGGCCGTTTAAAACAAATTGTTTATGCCACTCCAATACCAAATAATATTGACGTGCTTAAAAGCAGAATTACCCTGGCTGTTCGTTCAATATCAGAAATTCCTTCAGACATCTAAGGAAGCGATTAGAAAAATGTGTTGAATATGGGGGTGGAGTTTTTGAATTTTGATATCTTATTGTATTGCTCGAGTTTGCTTATATCATATTCTTTTGAGTCTAATTATTAAATCGTATTATTTAAAAATTGCACTTCAATAATAAGTATTTTGAATTAAATAATTGCTTCATTTAATAAAGACATTGACAGACATGTTCATAGGTGTCAGTATTGTTTAATATGTAGAAACTAGTACTCTGGTTAAAGGTGTGACAGAATAGTTGGGACTTTAAAAAAATAATGTGACTTTTAATATTTAAATTTTTAACTACGCCTAATTTTGTTTTTTACTCTTTACAGATCGTAATAGCACAAAGAGATAAAGAATTAAAAGAACGCCAAGAAGAATGCAAACAGTTGTCCAGACTATGCGAACAAAGACGTTTGGAAAATTTAGGATTACAAGCTAGAATAGGAAACATGGAAGCGAAAAGTAGGGAGTTGTTAGTACATCAGGGTAGCTCAGTATCAGGCGCATCGGTAGCTTTGTCCTCATTGGTCGAGAGACTCAATGGTCTAGTGGAGGAATTGGTAGCAGCATATAGTATATCAGACCAAGAATTAGAGGTAAACTAAAAGTATATAAAAGGTAAAATGTGCTTGTTTGTTGTGCTGTATGCTCTTAACGGCTTGACGTAATTGACTGAAATTTTGTAAAAGGTTTTTGTCAACCTGAAACAAAATTCACCCAATTTTTTTTCTCGACAGGTACTATACAGAGTGTGCCGCAGAGCTTTGTCGTGAGAATAACAAAATTAGTATTTCGCTCGGAACAATTTTAGAATATATTCTTAATTTTAAGCAAGTATTTCATATGTTTTAGGATGTAATATACCACAACGAAGCGTACAATAATAGTAGTAGTTTAGAATCAACTCCAGAAAAATCTAGATTGTTTACGGATCAAAAACAATCACCAAACGGAAAAGGTAGGTCATTCGAAATAATTAATCCACTGTTTTTTTAATTATAAATTTTAGAAGTTTGTAGATTGCGGTTCTCATATTTTTCTTATATGTACTTGGCGTAAATACAGTTATGCTAGAATATAAAATGATTTTATTGATTTGTTAAATATTTAAAAAGTTAATTCAGCGAAGTTTTGCAAGTTGGATATTTTAATGTAGCGGGAATACAAACGATTCCAACAGATGTCATTTTTCATTTTTAATTTTCATTTTTGAAAAATGCGGTACGTATTTTTTAAAGGATTTTACATGTTTAATTTTTAACTTCACGTTAAGCCCTGTTTATTAGAAATATAGACAAAGATAAAACTTGACAGGTAAATTTCAGATTCTCAATATTACGTTAATTGCCAATTATGTCAAAAAAAGCTCTAAAAATACCTAAAAATGTATTCGGCCAAGGAAGCACCTGTAAAATTTTATCGATAGAGTTTTCCAGCACCCTGTCTGAATTAATTAAAAATCTAATATCTGCAGCATTTTTCTAGGATCATCGTTTGTTTTCGCTATCATCAACGCCATAAGAAATGCTGCAACTGGTCGTGACGTCAGCAGAAAAAACAGTCTCTATGACAGAAGTAGTTCGAACGAGATGCTCGATTCCGAAACCGAGCCTTGCCTAATGATGGAGCATGTTCTGGAAGATGTTGTCATACCCGATGGTAAAAAAAATGTTTAGTTCCTGTCAACAATGTAATTACTAGAGCTGTATAACTGTTGCCGCAACACTTAAGGTTTGTTCCAACTAGCGATGGATCGTTCGCGAACGAGTCGTTCGATTTAAACGACTCTTTTCAAAGAGTCGCGAATGAGCCGCTCCCATCAACTGAACGATACGTTCACCGCTCGTTAAAATATCTGGCTCGCTCCGTAGAAATTCCACTCCACGCTTTCGCGAGTTTCGGACAACTCGGAGAGCGCGAACCGCAAAGAGCGCTAGCCGGGAGCGGCTCAGTCGGAGTCGTATAATAGAACGAGAGTGGTGGAGCATCTAGCGGCCTGTATCGTAATACATTACACAGTTTGTACGTCTTTGGTATTACTATTATTTTACGATTAACGATTAATTACTTTGCCGGAAATCTGCTACAACGTTTTTTAAGCAGAGGTGTATACTGCGGGTAGGTTAAAACTCAAGCCACAAACTAATGCATAAAACAACCAAAAATCAAATCAAATGATTTATTAAAAGCCTGGTTCAGTATTAGGTATTATTATATTAGTATATTATTGTGTCGGTCTCGGTACCCACCAAACTCAAACGCCCTGCAAAAAAAGCCATAAATCATTCCAATATTTTAGTATTTATTTTATTTTTGTTTGAAGCCGCCGCGCCACAATTAAGCAGCGTGCCGTCGGCAGTGGAAAATGTGTAATTCATAGCATTTTTTGCTCTATTTTATGAACATGAACAAATGCAGGTGTCACGCTAAAGTAAAAAGCGCCGCAATTCGCAGCTCGGAGATACGGGTAGCAGCCCTCGTTTAATCGAACGACTCTTCCAAGTGAGCTGAACGAGTGAGCGGGCTCTCTTGAAAGTGAACGAATGACCCATCGCTAGTTCCAACACAGAGTCCGAGAACGGTCGTCGATCAGAAATAGAGTTGCTCAGATATGTATGTTGCACAGCGACAGGCGCGTTTTATGCATGACTGATTGTGTGTACCAGCGATATCAGTAGCAAAACTTAGTTCCTCGCTACTAAAACTTTTTACCGACTGATTGTTTCGGACGGTCATAAATCCAAAACCGTTCGGACGGCCTGTTGGAACAGACTTATAACCGCCGGCTCGGGAACCGACTGGGCACATGTTGGCGACAAGCGGCAATGCTTTAAATGATGACGCGCACGCCTATGATGCCCGGGAACCGTCTATATCGCTCTCATGATACAATAAAAGGAAAATATGATACCAAACCGTGTCAGATTCGTCCAAGTTCGCGCGTGACGTCACGCTGTGAGTTATTTTTGAAATTCATAACGCGCAATATAGAGTTTACGTTAGTTATAGGCGATTCGATATAAATTCTATTGGCAATATACTTTGCCTCCTGCTTATTATAATACAAATTTTAAAGTATATGATTTAAAATAATCATGTAAATAAAGGGATAAATTAATTTAAAATAATAGAAATTGGTAAATTGCCTGCCATTTGCATTCTATGTATTTATTTACGTGAAAAGAAAAGGTACTTAAATAATTTTATAAAATAAAACTATGCCTAATAATTAAGATAATAATTTTTATTTAGAGGCATATTCTTATTAAAATATATACCTACAGAGTCTTCCGAAAATATGTTATAAATAAGAATTTTGTTTGTTCCTATAATTTGTCAAATATTTTTGCGGTGAATAACATCTGTATATTTGCGACAGAAACATGTTTTTTAGGATAGTTTTTTAGGGTTTTTTACACTTTAAATAGTAAATTATTAAAATTTATTGTTTTTTTGTATTCTCGATCTGATTTTCCAAATTTAAAAAAATCTTAAATGCCAAAATTTATTCTAAACAAGACATTCCTAAATATCTAAATTTATGAAATTAGGTAAAACAAGAAATTATTTTTTTAATAAAATAGCCTTTTTTCAGTCTCTGTCGTATTTTTTCGATTAAAGTCTGGTGATTCGTTACCGTGGAGATTTTTAGTAATTGTCTGTCACAGTAAACTTTTTTATTGAAGCGAGTTTGTAAAAACATTAAACACATTTGACATTCATGACATGACACAATTTATGCTTTAAATTACCTTCATAATCACTTTCGTTGAAATGTCTAGAACAGATTCTAGCATTTTTCACATTAAACATGCACACACGGTTCCAAACACCTTGTGTTTCTTTGTCTTTGGGGAAGCTAAAAACTTTAATACTCCTAAAAGTGATATAAAAACACCAAAAAATCAATTTAAAACACAACGCGATCTTAACAAAGAAGTGTCTCGTTTACTAAATATGGCGGAATTACTCACAGCGTGACGTACATAGTCACGTCTAACTGCGCGGTATCATATCTTGTTTTATTTGTATCATGGTTGACGGCAAGCGGCAATGCTTTAAATGATGACGCGGACGCCTATGCCGCCCGGGAACCGTTTATACCGCTCTAGACTAGACATTACGAATGTTTTAAATGCTTTTTTAAAGTCCCGGACAAAATATTCCGGCACCTTGGATTTTTTGTTAAGTTTGATCCTTTATAACTTTTTTTGTTTTTAATCCGATTGTTACAGTTTTTCACCCGTTTATAGATAATTTCATTAGGAATGTGCTGTATTTTTGTAATGATGATCGGTACATTGAAGATATTCTTCAAGAGGCAGTTGTCCCACTTGCTCCCTTAATCGGTGAACAATCTGTATGGATGCACGATAATGCTAGGCTCCATGTTGCATGGGTGGTAACTGAATGTTTAGATGAGGTTGGTATTCGGCGGTTAGATTGGCCTGCATATAGTTCGGATTTGAACCCCATTGAACATTTCTGGGATCAGTTGAAAAGAGCTGTTCTGAAGAATATAATTTGATTGAATACCTAACAGAATGCGCTCTGTTATTGCAGCTAGAGGTGAACATACACGTTACTATTTTTTTTAAATTTTACTACTGTTTTAAAATTGTTTCAATAAAAAAAAAGCTTTAAAAACAGAGATTAAACGATTTAGAATAAAATGCATATCTCTTCTATCAATGGAGATAACGTGATAATTCAAAAAAAAAAAAATGTTGGGAATACATGGAACTTTATCAAGGTATCATATTAGTATAAAAACAACATAACAGCCCCAATTTTTCCACAGGGTGTTTAAAACTTCGGACAAGAAACACACATTGATTCACCCCGGTATAATATCGCCCTATCGAACATGATCCGTCATTAAAAAAATACAGCATACTCGTAATAAAATTATCTATAAAATGGTAAAAGAACTGTAAAAATCGGATTAAAAACAAAAAAGTTATAAAAGATCAAAGTTAGCAAAAAATCCAGGGTGCCGGTATTTTTTGTCCGGGAGTTTATTAGTCGTACTAGAAAAAATATTCTATGTTTAGGACATTCGCACAATATGATCTCATCTGGACACGGCAGCATGCTGAGCTCCAGACTGACACATAGCGAAAGCCTTAAGGATGTGTCGAACCTTTATTTCAATCGACAGTGTTCAGAACCAAACAGCCTTAATACGTCATTTACTAGTGATATATTTTCGTTAAGTAAGTAACAAAACAAAAATCATAAGTTTTTAACCCTTCTTTAAAAAGAGAAAGGGAAATTTAGAATTTTATTCTTAAAATAAATCCTCTGAAAATTATTGTAACGTATTTTTAGGTGAATTGTTTCCTCCAATCTCACTTGTGGACCAAGTTATTGAAGTCGATAACGTTATAACCAGGTTACTCAAAGTGATACGAATAATACAGATTGAGAACGATGAATGTATGAACGAACTACAAGGTATTTATTTTATTCATACCGTGAAATACAGATAAGCAAATAAAAAAATTGCGAAACAGATCCATGGAATTAAAGGAAATATTCCGTGTAATGTAGATTTGTTATTTTTGTAGACCAAAGAGATAGTCTTACCGAACAAGTTGATAAGCAAAAAGAGACAAATAAATTAGTAGTTAAGCAATTAAAAGACTGGGAAGTGCTTGGAGCGAGGTTGAAAACCGAAGTCAAAGAGTTGTTGAACCAATTAGGCCGAAAAAATAACGAGATGGATGGCGTTAAGTCTGAGCTGAATAAACAAAGAGAAGAAGTGGAGGTTAGTACATAATATTTAAAATTAAGTTAATGAATAAATCCCTTAAAAATTGTCTATAACAAATATTAAGTCATTTTAATGGGGATTCTGTTGAGAACCATTTTATTAATTTTTTTAATTAAATCTCTTTTAGAAACTCAATCAAGACGTTTGTGATCTTTCCACGGCTTTGTCAAAGGCTGAGCTGGAGATGAGGGTGAAAGAAGAAGAGGTCGAACACGAAGTACAAAAATGGCAGGAATCTGGCGAAATGCCAACACCTGAAGTTTTAGGAAGGCTGATTGGCTATCAGAATGAAGTATGTAAAATAATTTTTTGCACAAAAAGGTCATTTTTAGTCACTGGTTTTAAAAATTATTTACTTTTAACACTAGTGTTAAAATTTTGGAACAGGGATATCTTTTTTGTAGTGTCCTGCTTTAAAGGATAAAATAGCCGAAAAAGACAAACGGCTAAACGAGTTAAATCAAGAATTCGTTGCTAGTAAACAAGTATTATCTGAGAGCCTCAAAGACGCTGTCAGTGAGGCGAAACGACAATACGATGCCATAGATAGTGCGTTAGAGGTAGGTAAGGTAAATTCCCATCTAGATCAAGTTTTTGTCTTTGTAGGTAGATTTCGCAAAAACAAACCTATTACAAAAACCTACAAGTCGTACAACTTTTGCCTAAAACTTACAGGGAAATCCAATATAAAATAAAATAAAAATTACTACATGTTGGCAGGCGCGGCCCGTCCATAAGGTCATTTGGTCAATCACCCACCTAAAATTTTCAGTGATCTACCTAATAATTTATTTTTTAATTTTTTAAAACCAAAAAATAATCTTGTTTCAAAGTTCCATGCGAAAACTCCCCAAGAAAGAATCAAGCCAAGCCATCGTCAAAGGATATCCAAGCTTGCTCCGGGCTGGGTCATATTTTAAATTGATCTTATAGGTTTATATGGACGATGTAAATTCATTAAAAGTAAAAGAGAAACAGACATACGCGCTTAAAAAGAGACACAATTGGTCGACGGCCCACCAATAATATCTGGCCACTCCCACTATGGAAATACTCTCAAACCGCCCCCTAAAATATACTATTTCAAAACATTTGGTTCGGAAAAAGAAAAACTAATTAGGTACCTAATATGCGCATTGTATTAATAATATTAATTAGCGGTTAAACATAAAAAATTATAAATACGATTTCTGTCAGGCTAGCGCTAGGCATCAAATTTAACGGTATCGGACCGATTTTCTTACATAACCAGCGTAGTCCAGAGGTACAATCTCAGCGAGTTGATCAGAAGGTCGAGGGTTCGAATCTGTGCTGTGGCAATAACTTTTTTTTAATTTTTTGGTATTTAAAAAATTAGATCGGCTCTAAAAGGTGTATTGGCAACAAGTTGTTCCTCGATAAAATATTTTTAAAATTGTTGGCAATCTCATATTTAATGCAGCTTACAGCCTGCACGTGCGTAGACAAATATCGTATTACTGTGTCTAGTCGCCAGCATTGTATTTATTAAAGAAAACGGAATTTCGGGAGCGTTCCTAATTTTATTTTACGAATAATCCTACTTTTAGCTCAGAATTTTGTTCTGTTTATATTCTGGGCTTTTAGTACAAGGCGCGACATCTATTGAGGAGATGCTAAACTTATCAAAACGGAAGCCGCTAAAATCTACTAATCTGGAGTATTAAAACACAGAAAAAAGCCATAAACATCTAGAGTAGTAATGTTCAATATTCTGCAGTACCTATTTTGTGATTTTTGCAGTGTTTAATTTGTAGGTAAATAATTTCTTGGGACATTATTAAAAAACCTTTGTTAATTAAAAAAGTGTATTTTGCTTGTTGCGTTGATATCACTAGTTGCCCACAAAATTTTGACCCACCTGTAAAAAAACTCATGGGCCGCGTCTGCATGTTGGTAGTGTCCCTTATATTCCTTTTTTTTTTTTGCTTCATAGGTACTCCATAGTATACAGTCCGTTGTTCAACAATGTCCAATCCTAATGAAGCTCCAAAGAGACCTCGAAGAAGTGAGCTTTCAAAGCGCTTCTGCGATGCCGCTAGTAACACCCCCCGACTGTAACGCTAATGCGAGTCTTATACAGGCTGTTGCAAACATGGAAATCGCCCCAACTATTAACACAACTGCCTAAATTTGTCGAATTGATATTTAACTTAAGGAATACGATTCGATTTTTCCTAGGTGTAGATTTTGTGTATAAAGTATGTATTTGTTGAGAGATGGCATAGATAGTAAAGATGACGAACTACTTGGGGACAGTCAGTTCATTTTATTTACAATTGTATGCGATTTTTTAAAATCGTTGGGCTTTTTAGCGCTACTTATAGAGGGTGTTACAAGTTTGATACGTAATTAACGTAGGCACTGGCATCTCGGCAACCATAGAATCTAGTCCGACAACGTCGCAGTTTTACTAGTAGCGCCCTCGTGGATTAATTTAGTATCTAAAATGCGCTATCGAAGCTAGCTTAACATCAGTGACGTATTCGGAATTTAATTTCGGCGGGCCTAAAATCGAAATTATCAACCAAAAAAGTAATTGTCGTTCTAAAAGCGGGACATTTTGGCAGCACACTAAAGAATATCCTGTTCGGGGGAGGAGTTCGGATTTATGTAATTTTTTTAACAACAGCCAACCTGTTAGTGGAATAGCGTTTAGAAGTCAGCTGTTTTCTTAAGTGATAACTCCTGGCTCTGTTACTTTTCTGTTCTGGTCAGTCATTGAGAAATTAAATATATTTGGAGATATTCGAAAAAAATGAAAATTTCACATTTCCACAGGAGTGGTCAGCTACCACCCCTATTTTATTTTTTTAAATTGTTGCTTAGTTATTTGCTACAAGGGAAAGTAAAAGTTCGATTTCTTTAATATGCCGTTGTTCATGTTTTTAGAAGTCATTGTTTTTTAACAGCAAATAACTGAGAAACAAACATGTTAAAAAAAAACACTAGCGATGGGAGCTGATTACCCCTTTAATTTGTACACCTTTATTTTTGGAATTTTGCAACGCCCGTCTGAAATTTTAATTATTGATTTTGTGCCCCTTATATTTATGTTTATAGTCATTCACCTATCATTGTAACGTCATCTTTACTAATTTATCTAAAAATGAGCTTAAAATATTTATTAGATAAAGATAAATTTCCGAGTATTTACATTTTTCGTATATGGTGCTTTCATTTAAATATCTAGCCACCCTCAGTAACACCTGATTTATAATAAATTCCCCTTAAACAAAAATCATGTCAATTTAGGTGTTTCAGGGGAAGTTTAAAACCAATACATGTTTAATTTTACTTTTTACCTCTTCCCCCCTCCCAAGCACTACTGCTTGGAAATTTCAAATGGCACTCCCTACCGTGCGATACATATCATTACATCTTACATACGTTCAGCGTTGCCCGAGCTATATTTAAAATTGTACTAGAACATGAGTGTAAAATGTACTAGATTTAAACTTTTTGTACTGAAACATAAAACTAATAACTAAGTTTTCTAATTTTTATTTGTAACTCTAAAGGCGCAAAATATTTTAATTTTGACAAAGTTATTACATAACAGAACATATTTCTTGAAATTACAAACTAAAAAATATAATAATTTTCTGGACATTATTTCTCTTTATATATTATATTATAGATAATAATCTAATACCTATTTTACAGACTTACATACCTATCCATATTTTATAATAACCAAATTAAAACAAAATACAATAAAACACCGGGAACACCTTTGACAAGAATCAGTAAAATCACTTATCGGATCAAACGGTCAAATGTTAAACCTTTCATTCCGGAAAGGGATGCCCCAAAACTCGCGCATCTTAGTCGATCAAATAAATACTGGAACTAGAACCATACAATTCGACTGATGTCGTTTCTCGTTTTTAAATTTGCCATTTTAATATAAATAACTGTTTTAATAATTCGTTGTTTAATTTGTTTTTCTGTAATTATTATTAAACAATGCAGTAAACAATTTGGCAAAAAATGTACTAGAAATGACGAAATTGTATTTTTGTATAAAAAGGGCAAACATGTATTAGATTAGTACAATTGTATTAGCTCTGGCAACGCTGCATAAATTAGAGGCCGTAAAAATTCTGATATACCCACATTAAAAAAAAATAATTCGTTTAATTCCTTAATGAGTAAGGCTGCCCACTTGAATACCACACCAGTGGCGGCGTATATAAGCAACTACGTATAAGATATAATAATACTTTAAATAATATGTAATACTTAAACAGTTAGCATTAAAAATCAGGATTGACTCGGCTAAATATTTGCAGCATGGCGTATGTTTCTAAAGTCCAAATACCAAATTCAAAGGACGCGATAAAAAAACAAGTGGCAAAGCTAAACTGAATTGCTGCCGCGACCGAGTTCCCCACGATGTAATGCTACTGGAGCGGCACTCACGGTGGACAGCCTTTTTAATGAGTCATAGTCAAACAATTATGAATAATTTATTTTTAGTAAGATAAAAATTTTAGAAAAATTCACTTTAGTAAGCATTTAAAATGTGCATTATTGGTTAGACTATAATAAAGACCATTTTCCGACTCTGCGTTCGAATACGACGAAGCCCCGCATCTACAAAGATCCAAGATTTCCCGGAAAATCGATTGGCCGGCGAGATCTCCAGACGTGAAACCGCTTAATTTCTTCTTCTGGGCTCGCTTAAAACGGTAGCATACAGAACTTCGTCCGAGAATATTTGGGATCTTACAATTATTCAAGAATTTAGGCGGATTAAAGCTGAAACATTTCAGAATATCCGCTAAGGGTTCAAAAATAAGACGAATTGTCCAGCCAATAGTGAAGCACATTTTGAACCCTTATTAAAGTGAATTTTGGCTCGAGTTCTTTGAAGATTCGAGTGGGATTAGTATAATTCCTTCACAAATTAATAGAGGGTGGGGAAAGCTAATACTCAGTAACGGTAAAGACAGTCTAGTTACAGTCGTAGTTGTAGACGTTGGTTTTGTTATATTAGTGCATACTGCAAACGTTTCGAAGCAGTCTTTCTGTGTACCCACCCCAAGGGGCCAAAATTAATTTTTGTAGCGCGGCGCGGAAGTGGGTCATGAGTTCCAAACAATGTACTTTAAATCAAGTGTAATTTAAATTGGCTAGTTATAAAATGAAAGCCCTGTATAATAAAGATTAGAAAAGAAATTCATTAGATTCGTTCCCCAAGGTTTGTAAGGTAAAAATTTTAATAATGTTGAATTAGAAAATATTTTAGCTTTTTTAGAAATTGTTTTGATATTTAGAGATAGATGAATGCCATTTAATGTATAGTTTTTTGTATTTTCATGTATATTTTTTATCATTTTAATAATTTTTGTATTAAGTATATTAAAATGTCATTGAATAGCCTAGTTTATGATATTTTATCTTTATACGTAGTACATACATACAACTTGTTTTAAAATCCTTTGTGATAAAAATGTTTTTATGAATAAATAAGAAAAAAATCGGTAACCAGTATACCTATATTGTCATTCGCTGTTTATGAGAAAAATACGGTCAAAATTTTGACAATGGCAGGTCACTTTTTCAAATTGACTGAAGTTAAATCTTGTAGTAGACCTTTAACTTTTCCTAAGTAGTGGAGATTATTTTGATATTTCTGAGCCAGGAAAAATGACGTTTTTCGAAAACAGGTTTTCCTAAACCAAACTCACTCCAAAAATCAATTTTATCATCATATTTGTAATCTACCTTTCCAAAATTAAAAAAAAAACATGAAGGTTGCAAAACCCGATTTTGTTTGTGAATATCGTGTGGTTATCCATTTCTTTTCATTGTTGAATGACATCATTTCGTTTACCTTATCGGTAGATTGTCAACCCCAGGAATATAACTCGTACAGAAGCGACAGTCTTGTCGGTTCGTTTGATGTAAGCAGTATTCTATTTTCGTGACCTCAAGCACCTCTTGCTACACTGAAACAACACATGATTTTAATAAATCAACCCGGGCAACTACGAGACAAAACCGACTGTGCGGCTGCCCTAAACATCATCTGACAATACTAGCAGAAGGCGGAGTGAGCAGTTTGGCTAGCGCGTGCGCACCCAGTATCGGGAACCAAGAAATCGGCTGACTGTCGCTTTTGTATTAGTTATTTTATGGGTTTTAACAACATTAAGTATATTTTTCGAACGCACTGTAAAGTTATTCACTGCTTATTCGCTTTTGCTCCGTTTTATTAAGTTTGCTCAGCTTAAATTTAAATTGCACAATGACCAAAATTTTAAGAATTATCGGATCTCAAAAATTATGTATAGAAAGAAAATGCTTTACCCTATTAAATATTTATTTTAAGATACTTTATAACCCAGTTTCGTGAAGTTTTATTAAAATTAATTTTATAAACAGCACAGAATTGTAAGCTATGCAGAATGTTCCCCATCAGAATGCTTAAGGTCATGACCCGGGAGATAGTGACGTAAGATCTGACAGTCACTTAAATTAGTTGTCACATCTTCTGTAAGAAAAATTGCTCAGAATTGCTCACGCGGTTATGTTCTTTCTAACGTAAAAATACTGCAAAAAGACCCTCCAATATTTTAAGATTTTACCTTAAATCCATCCAAGACATTTTTTGTACGATGTCAAAATTGACATTTAGACAACCTTAACTTGTCCATTTTTGAGATAACACGCTAAAATTTGGTTGTGCGTGACAGAGGGGCTAATTTTTTAATCTAATTTAAAGACAAAATTCACATTACGTCATGCGACAGATTAGAACTAAATTAATTTTAATAGGCCACATAAAATCATTAAAATCTTTTTTTGAGTTTAAAATACGAAATGAAAAGGTTGTAAATATTTTTCTAAATTTATGAGCTCACATTAAATAATTCTAACGAAGGTGTATAACACAAATAAGGAGGACGCCCGTGAAATGAAACAGAAAAAAAAACGACCTTATAGCGATCCCACCAGTCAGCAATCCGAAGGTTTTGGATACGGTCGCGTATTTTGTCGAGTGGCCATTATTGATTTTAGTTAGTGTGGTCACAGGATTTCTAAACTATACAGAAGCGAAAGAGTGTGTCGGTTCCTTTGATCTCAAGGAGGCCGTTTTCAGTGACCTTGTATCATGTTCAGTAACAGTCTTGTCAGTTATTACACTGCGAGAAAATCTCAAAAATTGAAATATAATATTTCTACCTTTAGTACACTGACAAAACATACATTTACATGCTGCAACACGTGCAAGCATGTATTACTATATAGATACATAGTAGTAATATCAGAATTATGTCAGGTTATACGAGAAGTGCCGAAAACACGAAATTGTACCTAACTTTTGGAAAATAACAAAGTTTAAACGTTTAAACCTTAATAATCAAAATCCAATACAAATATCTAACACTGCAGTTACAAACCAACTAACTATAGCCAGCCGCTGGCGTCATTGACAATGTGCTTCCGACTAATTTGTCAGTTAAAAGATGGCCGCTTTGGACATGCGCCCTCAAAATCGGGTCCTGTCAAAATGCGGTTTCTTCGCTTCTGTATAGATACGAAATTCTGTGGTGTGGTGCAGTTACAGCATCTCTGTTCATTCTTGGCACCAACAGTTAGAAATATTTAATCTGAGTAAGTATATGAGTGTACCTTATTCATAGCTCGATAGAGTATAGATATAGATAATTTCATCCAAAGTCTGATGCTATATGCCATCGGTACGTCCATATTGTTAAAAGAATGTTGTGAACCTTCTTATGAATAATCAACAAAGTACCTATACCTAAAGCGAGTATGGGTTCGAGTTGACTTGACCATCATTTGGGTTCAGACATTTTTTAAAATAAATGTATGAGCGTTACTGATGATCCAGGTCAACTATTTTGTAATTATGCTTTAAATTATCGTTTTAAGTTGTCACTTTTATTGTAATTATGTTAATTATAATTTAGATATTGGTGCTTTCGACAAAAATGCATATTTTTAGAATGTATTATAACGTCGCCATTTATTAAAAATAAATTTTATTTAATTTTATCATAACTTGTGTTTTGTTTTTTACTCGTAATACAGAGGTACTGAAGCGCCGCCATGGATACCCTTAGCATTTGGAAATCGCCAGGGAGATAGATGGATACCTTTAGCATTTGGGAATCCCCAGAAGAGAGAGTGGCCAAAATAGATGCCAGAGTCGCCGCAACAATCGAATAGTTTGAAAATGGACGTGGAAGAAATTGCACATCTGTACGTACGTGGCAAAAAGATGCAAAATAAAAATAAGTTATGGGTACATCCCATAGACATATATATATATATATATATATATATATATATATATATATATATATATATATATATATATATATATATATATATATTATCGCTGCACTAGCGAAGAAGTAAATCTTCGCATTTACATTTATTATATTACCTATAGGCCAAGAAATCTTCCATTTCTCTACTATATATATATATATATATATATATATATATATATATATATATATATATATATATATATATATATATATATATATATATATATATATATATATGTATATAATAAATGTAAATGCGAAGATTTACTTCTTCGCTAGTGCAGCGAAAAGGCCGTGAATGAAAAATAAAAATAATGAGGACTATCTTTGATTCTGGTCTGGGTGAGTGGTCTGTTCTTCAGCCACCCTGGGTGTAAGCCTGCCCGCTGATGGGTAAGGGCCCAGAAATCGATAGCAGGAGGTCACCCAGACCAGAATCAAAGATAGTCCTCATTATTTTTATTTTTCATTCACGGCCTTTTCGCTGCACTAGCGAAGAAGTAAATCTTCGCATTTACATTTATTATATTACCTATAGGCCAAGAAATCTTCCATTTTTCTACTATATATATATATATATATATATATATATATATATATATATATATATATATATATATATATATATATATATATATATATATAGCTTGCAAAACGCTTGCTTTGTGACAGCCAGGACCGTACTTCAAAACAGGGGCGTACCGAAAGCACTATGTTGAGCGGGGGAGGGGGGGGGGGGGATATCCAACTATGACAAGCACAGAAAACCGAAACTTCGTTTTGACGAGGTTTCGGTTTTCTGTGATGACAAGATAAAAATTCAAAATTGTCTACCTTTTAATACGTACGTATATATACGTACGTACTTTTTTCAAAGCTTTTTGCTTTAAACAAAGAAATTACCAGTTACCCACACTTTTTCTTCAAGGAAATCAAAGTGTGAGTTACTAACTAAACTGGGTCTAAAAACTTGAAATTTTGCACAGGGGCTTCTAATATAACGTAGGCATTCACTAAGGAAGGGTTTTTCAAAATTCAACCCCTAAGGGGGTGAAATAAGGGTTCACACTTTCTATGGGGGAAGAGTACTGCATGGTCCTATTATGTCGAAACTTCATAGAAGTACTTTAAAAAATAAATATTTAAAAGTGTTTTACAGTTTTTAATAAATCAACCCCTGAAGGGGGTTAAATGGGGTTCAAAGTTTGTAATGGATTGTTAAAATTGTTATACCTACCGTGAACGAAATCGCGGGCGAAAGCTAGTTTATAAATGAAGTTGTTTCGGCCTAGTTTTATGTAACATGGAATAAACCAATACTAGTAAACAGCAAAGTTTCAGTAAGTTTTTGTTAAATGATGTATAAGAAAAATATTTTCAAATGATTAGCATGATACTACCACCAGAAATTAAAGTTGATGTTAGAATATTTTCAACATAATTCAAACTGCAATAATGTAAAGTAAAGAAATTTAAAAAGTATCATGTTAGAAGAAAAAGTGAAAAAAACAAATTTTGGCAAAACACAATCATACACTTTACATGTTGATCGCCCACGTACTGTCCACAAAAATAACTAAAAACCAACACTAAAAAATTGTCACTTAACGAATGAATCTCTAATTCTCTAAATAACATAAAAAGCTCACAGATAAACAACCAAACACTACTTCCTGTTCACCCAGCAGTGCAAATTGCAAATGGCGTCGGCCCGGTTCTGATCACTTAGTTGCCGTCCACCCACTTTTGCTAGGTTGGGTTTGCGTAAAGTTTGCAGCGCGGCATCGCCAAACGTATAAGTTCGCGGCGCTTAGGCTAGCTACGCTTCCAAATTAGCCACGTTGCCATGTTGCCAAGCCAGCTCCAGGTCAGAGAACTAATATAGTTCTATAAATTATGTCCGTGGCCAATCAAACAAACGAAACATGGATGCTGGCGACATCGCTATTGCAGACTTTCCGGTGATATAGTCATTAACGTGGCCTACCTGCTTCCAGAGTCGGTGTTGGGAGAAACAGAAAATCCGAGGCCTTTTGGTGGTAAAAAAGGTGTAGGTTGTGATTTGTAATAGTTTTCTGATAGAAATTAAATCTAAAATTGATGTTAATTTAACTTAACCTGCTCCGGTTGGGTTTGCTTGGGTTGCCAGACCCTAATAAAGCAGACCCACAGACCCCTTGTTCCACACTTAAGCACAAACAATTTTTTGAATAACTACGTAAAAATGTCCTTCCTTTATATTTTGCCGGACACGTTGAGTAGCAAGTACGACAGAGAAACCCACTCATCTGGTAATCTCATATACACAAACCTGTATATTTTGAATTCACGATTTGTTTTTGCGACCACAAAAATAAAAGGCAACAGCAAAGTATAACTATAATTTACTAGAAAAATATTAAACTGTTGCACACGCTTAAAGGATATGTAAACCAAGAAAATATAAAAAAAGTTACACGTCAAAACCAGATAAACTTAAGAAGAGAGAAATGATCATATTTCAATTTTACTGGTCCTATTTACAACTGTTAAATGACGTCACACTATGAAAACATTATTTCATCCAATAAAAAAATTCCTGGTATATACATAGACACTACTATAACTCTGTTACCAAAGAATTATGATCACCTTCTAATATTGATTGCTTTAAAATGTATATAAAATGGTAGAAACTGAAAATTGCTTAAAAATTAAGGAATATGTTTCAAAACTACTTGTTTCCGTCAATATACATTTTATAACTTCAAAAAAAGAAGCGCCTGCCTTAAGGATCCCAATTCGATGTTGCCAAATATATATATTTTCCCCTTGAGATTTTGAGTAATACATAATATGAGATTACCAATAATATAAAAAAAAATCATCACCCTATGAAGTGCTAACCCGTTTCCAATACATCTTTTAGAGCTGATTTAATTTTTTAAATGACAAAAATTTAAAAAAAAAGTCCACTCAAACACGGCCTCGAACCCACTACCTCGGTCCATAAGCTCTTGGATACTCTACCTCTGGACCACGCTACTGATGTAAGAAAATCAGTAAACGCGTTATTAGAGCATCATATACTTATATTTTTGAGGTTATGTTTGTTTACGTTGCGCGAGCATGGGCAAATGTTTGGCAACATCGTTTTTGGCAACAATGTTTTTGGCAACATCGGATTGGCAACTTGAAAGCAGGAGCTAATTCAAAAAAAGACACAATACAATATAATGTATGATACTTAAAAAGTTTGATGGTAAGTCTAGATCACGCAAAACAATTTTATTTTTAAAAAATTGAGTGACCTTTATATACTCACCCAAGCAACACACAATAGTTGAATAAACATTTATTTTTCGTTTATACCACAAGTATAATTATGGTGTAAAGTTTACCCACGATAAAGGATAAAATGTCCGCGCGATATACGTTTCAGTATGGTGGACTATATCCAAATTAAAAACGTTTATAAAATTCGTATAATAATCTTGTACAGAAACACGATTATATGTGGTATAAATTAAACGTTAAAATATAGTTCATGGTAATTAGATTAGTACCGTTTTTGATACACGTTTAATAGAGATTGATAGAGGCTACGATGATATCTGGTAAAACACAAACATTGAAATATAATATAGGATCTACAAAGTGATTACGCTTAAATGACACATGGAATACTTTTTGATGCAATACATTTATGCGATGTATCCCATAAAGTTCGCATATTATTCATATAAGAAAGCCTAGCTATTTTGATTTCTTTGAAAATATTACTCTTCCTAACAACTATAATGTAGGAAAAAAATAAAAGCCTAGGAAGAAAGAACATACATATTTAATTATTGTACAAACTAACACCATATGCGTTTATAAACATACATATAACATATAATATATACATACATACATACATACATATAATATATACATTATACATACATATAACAGCTTGACAAATAGAGTAAAAAACAAAATTTTGCTTCCGAATAATTACCATTTTGGTTTTCGGCGAATTTTGAGAATAATACTTAATAGTTAATTTCTATAGTGGAATAAAGGCTTAATACTCAACCAAAATTATACCAGCAATAATCAAAAATTTAACATTTATTTTATTCTTATTTTTTTACTAAAATTAGATGCTATTCGTTTTTCTAGGTATAATTAGAATGATCTTGCAAAGGGGTGGACAAATAAAGCCCTATGGCAAGCTACTGTGGAACAGCACCTTTAATTTTAATAAAGCAAAAAAATATCGCAACAATAATAATTGGGCAATTATAACACAAAAATGTTAATGAAAACAGATGACCTGAACTGTAAATCCTTGCCTTATTAGCTCACAATGACTCAATCACACACGAAAAATAAACTTAAACAATAATTACTTATAGAAATCAATGGCGGCTGCATAATCCAAAAACGGCGTTTGTTCTAGGTATCTTGACTATCTTGTCTGATTTATGTGGCAAACTAACGAAGCCAAGGGGAACCGCGTGTATCGTCACCAGACAAAGTCGGGATTACGGATTGGCCCAAAAAGGCGCGGAGATACGCGATTCTTCCCGAAACATGACGAAACAATAAAGTCTACGCACACGTTTAATTCAAGTAGAAAATTTGGTGTATAAAACGTATATCACATACCTTTTAATAACACCCTTAATATTGTTTAACGACTTTTGACGGTTTAAGTGGCTCCATATGCTGTATATCATGAAAAAGCATTAACCTCATATGAATATGCGAAAGTTCATATTTGTACAATTATTTTTAAAACAAAATAGTATATATAGACGTATATTACATGGTTGACAACATATACGTTTACCGTTAACGTTTAATTAATATACCATAATCAAATATATTACCAAAATAGTATAATATAGACGTATATTAAATGGTTGAAAACATATACGTTTATCGTTAACGTTTAATTAATATACCATAACCAAATAATTACCAAAAAATGGTTGAATATACGTAAAATCAACGATAAGGCTTAATCGTGTGTTGCTTGGGCAGTTAATACTACAAACAGTGATAAATTCTTTTTTTTTTTGTGGGAATGTGCTTTTCAATTCAAAATCTTCCAAATTGCTTAATTAGGTACATCTAAAAGAAGAGCATGTAAGGGAATGATGGTTTTAATTTTATAAAACTCGAAATTATAAAACACGTCATTACTCAACCCACCCAGACTCTATAGAAGACCAACTCCCAAGCCTCAAAGGCCTAGAAAAACTTTCCAATTTCAATGAGTTGTAAATTATTTTTAAGATAAAGTATAAAAAAGAAGACATCGACTTGTAAAATTAAATAGTTACCCAATAAGAGAGACCTGCTCTTAAAATATATACAAAAACACAAAATGTATTACAACAAAAACAGTCTTTTAATCCTGTACATCACGTTAGAACGGATGGTCATTGATGGTGTGCATTCTTAGGTCTTTAGGGAACTTAAAGACTTGGTTGCAAATTGAACAGGAATAGATTTTTCCCCCTCCACTTACACCATTACCCGCTACTACCATTGTGCTACTTGCACCTGCATTCTTTTGTTTTTCGTGCACTTTTAGATGAATAGTTAACGAATTTTGTTTATCAAACACCCTGTCGCACTGAGTACATTCAAACTCTGTCTTGACGTGTTCTTTATGGTTGTGTCTAATGTGAGCGTTCAAAGTATCGCTTCTACTAAAGACGGAATTACACCAGTTACACGGGTGCCTCTTGGGACTGGCCTGAGGTGATTCCGAGACGCTCTGCACGCTCTGTATAATGGGTGTTTTAATCTGTTGTTGTACAAGCGTTTGCTGTTGAGCTTGAAGCTGTTCTTCGTGTTTCTTTTGCCTATTCAGGAAATCATGGAATCGCTTGTGAGTATCATATTCTTCTTGAGTAACAAAATCTTGATTACAAATATCACACCTTGGAATTAGCATGAGGGAGTCCAAATCGCGATGTTTCTCAAGCATGTGAATTTGCAAAGCTGTATCATTTGGTAATTCCATTAAACAAATAGCACATTGGAATTCTGGTGGTTCAATTGGTTCTTGCTTATTAGCTGCAGCTTTTGCAAGTTTTTGTGACACTTTCTGTTTCCTGGCCATTTTAGCTGCTGCGGTTGCTTGCTGTGTATTTCTGTGCTCCGGAACTTCAAGAGTGCTACCAGCTCGTTTGTGCCAGCCAAAATGAGCAGTCATCGCACCATGAGATGCAAAGGCTTTTGAACAAATTTGGCATTTAAAAGGCTTACTTTCATCTGATTTCTCTTTTTTCACTCTAGGTTTGGCACTTTCACCATGCTCTACATGCATGTGTTTCGTCAATTCGTTAACAGAGTCAAAAGCAATCTTACAATATTTACAAAAAATTGGAGCTTTCTTAGTCTTTGGCATAATAGCAGGTTTAACGTGAGTTTCCTTATGCTGTTGAAGCTCCAGTTTTGAGTCGAACGTTTGAACGCAAACATCACAGGTGTACACAACAAGCATCTTCTTTTCATCCATTTCCAATTCGTTTTTCAAAGTTGGCATGCCTTCAAGTTCGTCGTTATGCTCCTCTGCTTTGTGTTTTACTAAGTCCTCACTACTTTCTAAAGCAATATGGCAAAGATCGCAAAGAATTTTTCTATTTTTTTTTAAACTCGGTTTGAGGCTAGGCTTACTAGGGTTAATCCCATGACTCTTCATGTGCTCCTTCAGCTTTCCTTTAGTGCCAAACACTTTAAAGCATCGCCTGCAAGTGTGATACGACTCGTCCTCCTCTTCTTGAGTTTCCTGAATGATTTTCTTTTTATCTTCTTGCTTAACAGTTACAGTTTTTTCCTTCTTTAAGTCACCCAAAGTCATTCTTTCATGCATTTGGGTGTGGAGGTACAAACCTGCCCCTGTAGTACATATTTTGTCGCAGTATTCACATTTTCTAGGGAATTCAGGTTTTTTGTCTGGCTGACACCTTTCATGAATTTGCGTGTGAAGAGCTAGCCCCGCACCTGAAGTACATATTTTGTCGCAGTAATCGCACTTTTTAGGGTATTCGCTTTTTTTTAGATAATCGAGCCCATGTTTGTTCATTACATGCTCTTTCAGGCTTTTCGCGCTTGCGTATATTCCGCCGCAACTATCACAGGGTAGTTTTTCACCTAACAAACTGTCAGTATCTACATTTTCTTTGGAATCTGTTGCACCTTCCACTTCCATAGGAGGTTCTAAAATGGAGTCGGGATCTTCAACTGGCATTTCAAAGTTTTCCATGGAACTACTCGCACGCGACATATTAGCATCATGGCAAGTCAACTTATGATGTTTTAGTTCTTCCTTACTTTTAAACATACTGTCACAGATTTCACACATCACCATAATTTCACCGACCATACCGTTGCTTTCAGCGCCAGGGCTTAAAATGGCTGTTTTATATGCATGCGTTTTAGAATCTCTGTACACTTTTAGGTTTAAGTGAACGCTTCTATGTTGATCCAACTCAGACTGAAATTGAAATACTTTATCGCACTCGGTACAACTTATGGGTTGATGTTTTTCTTCAAGATGCTTTTTCCATCTGGACGCAGGGTACATCCCACCACACTCTGGGCAAGAGTAAAGATCCTCATTGTCGTCCCCAGTTTGCTCAATATCCATTGGTAGTTCCACTTCTTTTCTTTCGACGTGTATCCGATAATGCCTTACCATATTATTTACACTGGAATACTCTTTCTTGCAAAAAGGACATTTTGTTGGCTTTTTATTACATTCCTGTGCAGTAGTATAGTCTAGTTGCATCATCTGCTTCAACACTTTGTTAGGTATGTCCTTTGGATCTGGTGGAATTTCTTTGTCATATATGTGTACCAGTATGGGTTCTTTGGTCGACTTTCTACGTTCCCTTTTACCTTCGACGACATTAGCTTCTTCATCAACATCCCTTGGACGGAACGTTATATTATTTCTTGGAGTATAAGAAGACTCTTCCTGAAGCAAAACAAATCCTTCAGATGAATCGTGAATTTCCTCACAATGTTTTACAAACTCCTGAATGGTCGATGTGGTAATAAAACAGATGTCACAGTAAAAGGATAAAACGCAGGAAGTATAGCAGTGTGTTTTGTATTCTTCTACAGTATCAAAGATGTTTCTACATGAGCAATAAATGGGTGGTGCTCCCTGCCCGTGATCTTCATTAATGTGTTTACAAAAATCTTCATGAAAACTATACAAAAACTTACATCTCTTACACTTGTAGTTTTGATACAATCGGGTCTTAATTTCACTACGTTTTCTAAGATTAGACAATTTGATGAGGGTCTCCAGTTGACCCTTTGGGCATCTACAATGATGTCGAGTGAAAGTAGATCTATCAGTAAATGATATCATACAACTGTAACAGGTAAACAACGGAAACCAGACTCGAACCTCTCTTAAATGTGACAGAAGGTGACGTAGAGTTTTATGTTGCACATGGTGACAGGCGCACATGAGATTGTGGAACATGGAAACCATTGCCTTGCATTTTTCAATGTAACTAAGTTCAATTTTAGATAGTGTTTCAAATTCAATATGTGTAGAATCTTTTTGCACAAGTTTTAATCCAGCTGCAAATTCGATTTTTTGCTGGTCATTCTCTGTCTTGACAGGCTTCTCGTCTTTTTGGTCTTGGTCATTCTCTGTCTTGACAGGCTTCTCGTCTTTTTGGTCTTGGTCATTTTGTCCGTCTTGGTTTTGATCAACAGGTTTTTCCTCTGTAGGTTGTTCTTCAGGTGCCTCTTTCGTTTCAGGCGGTTTTTCCGGATTTTCTTGTGATTCATCTGTGTTTTCAGCTGGTTTTTCTTCCTTAACTTCAATATTAGTCTCTTCTTGGGGCATATTTTCGGTGTTGGCTTGCTCAGGTGGTGATTCAGTTGAATCTGAAAAAAAATTAACCAGTAAAACTACCCAAATATTTTCTGTACTGTGTATCCTACCTTCTTTGGATGTGTCTGTAGGAGGAGGAGTAACATCCATTACAGTACATGTATTGTTTTCAGAATCATTCAAATTTTTCACAGAATTATCCGCATTTTCAACAGTTGGTTGTTCAACAGTTGGAGTAGAATTTTGTTCATCGGTACTGTCAGGTTTCTTTTCCGAACTCTCTTCAGCTTGAGGTGGAGCTGGTGGTTCTGGTTGCACCTTTTTAATCTCCATCATTTGGGCTCTTCTATCCCTTCTATGAACCATGTTCTGATGACGTCTGCGATTTTGCACGCTGCCAAACACTTTGCCACAGTCTGGACATTTCTCAGTTTCTATAATTAAAATACAAAAATATTGTATCTACCTTTTTTTGAGAAAAATAAGGTTATTATATCGTCAAAAACTTGCACTTCCACTTACCTTCTAATTCTTGGACGTCCCTGTCCAAATCCTCCAAATAGACATGGTCACTATTTTGGGGACAGGAAGAAAATGTATGAGGTAAATCATTGAATTCTTCATCCATCATATCACCATACATGGAATATTCCACTTTAACAGGTAAAATACCATGACGGGTAACATCAATATCAAGTGGTTCTGTCTTTATTTGAACATTCTAAAAATAAAAAGTTAGGATTTTATTAAACATTGCATATAAAAATATTTTCTTTAAATTTTTTTGCGCTACAAATGCCTTAAAATTCGTAGTCCATAAAATAAGTTGGTTGTCAAGTACACTGTTCACTAAACTTATTTTCTTACCACATCGTGAATGCTTTGTCCAGTGGATCTCAACCATTCTGCCAATTGTGCCTGGTTTCTGTGGCATTGCTTCTTATAGGAAAACCACGTGTCCAGTCTGATGATACAGTCGTTGCATACCATGGTCGATACTTTGTCATTTTTGGTGACCTGTAACAAATAAAACTCTTATTTTTATTAAATTAAAAACTTTTACATAATATTACTCTATTCACCAGGATTCAGATTTCGGGTTTCGATTCCGATTATTGTAAAAAAGCTGAATAAATAAATATACAGTGTTGCCACGTATACAAAATTCAGTGCATTAATTATATTTTAAGTATTTTTGACCATCCTTAAAAATATGTATTAAAATTACGACCATTTTCAATTGTCACGAATGAGGACTATCTAAGACTCTGTCGGTGAGTTGTCCGCTTGCGTGGATGTTGTGACGTAATTAAACCTGATGTTTTATATGGTTTATTTTTTGTTTTCTATAAGAATATTAAATATAACAAACTCGGAAAACTCGATTTTTCCTTGCTGTGTACGATGCTACCACCATTGCGTTACAAAAAATATCTTTGTTATTAGTAAAGAGAGAGATACCAAATTTTAGGAGTATCCTATTGGTTTGCTTATCATGTAATTTAACTTTTTCAACCCTCTTGAGGGGTGACGCTAGGGAGTTGAGGTCAAAGATTTTAAATACAAGCCTATACCGTGTGGTCTCATTTTGAAGGTGTTCAAAAAGGAAGCATTTTGCCGCAAACCCAAGGTCTGTATCTCAATTCAACTACAAATTTTTAAAGATAAAAAAATTATTTCTTGTTAATGACGCATTGAAATAGTTTAATAAAGAAGTTCCAAAGGAATTATTTTTTCTACTATAATGTTAAAAAAAATGTGCAAATGTAACCAGAGGCGCAGCCAGGGGGGCCCCCCCCCCCGAGATTCTGTACATCCAGCCTAATTACGTAACTAGGTAGATTTTTTTGTATTTTACATATTTTTATGTGTCGGGTTGGAACTTAATATACACAGTTTATAGTTATTGAATGTACCTCTAATTCCTAACCCATTCTTACTCATTTAAAACTCAACGTCTTAAAAAAAATTGTAGAGACATTTAGTCCGCCACAACTCCCCCCCCCCCCCCCCCCGAACCAAATTTCTGGTTGCACCACTGAATGTAACTGATAAAATGAGGTATTTGAAATTATTTTTTTTTTTCAATTATTGTATAAATAAATTTCATTCTTCCTTAGGTTTTGCACTGTTTATGCTTAGTTTACATTATTTGCCTTCTTTAGGCGTTCCATTTTTTTTTTCAGTTATTTTTAATTTAAAAAGCTTGGGTTTGCTTGATACAATACAATACGAGAAATAAAAGTATTTAAATTTTTAGGATTTTGATTTTTCAAGGCTTGCCATTTAAAAACGAATTAAGATAAGGGCCTCTGGTTTGCGTTACAATTATTGTTCTTTTTTGAGGACCTTTAAAATAAGGTACGGCTAGGGTTGCATTTGCAATTTTTGACCTGAACTCCCTAGCGTCACTCCTCAAAGGGGTTGAAAAAGTTAAATTCATAAAAAAGTAGATTTATTAACCATTAACACACACCTAAAATTTGGTGTCTCTATCTTTACTAATAGCAAAGATATTTCCCCATACTAAGCTTTTCGGACATCCTGTATATACGGTCTCATTAATATGACGCATGCAACAAATTTTACGAACTTTATTTGTCCAGTGTGTTATCCGTTAATCCGTCTATTTCATTTAAATTTAAAATTCTCTACTCCTTTTAGGCTCAGTTTCTTTTTCTGAGAATTAGAATACGAGTACCTTGCAAAAAATCTCATTTGACTTATAGAAAGACACATTTCAAATATACATTTATTAACAAAATAGTGAATTTCATTTTATATTAAAAGTGCTGGTTAGTGTGCTTTCATTTTTCTTATCTATTTTTTTCTAGTTTGCTTAGATTTGTGACCTATTTCGCCATTAGTTCCTTTTTGCTTTTCTTTCTGCGCAATATGCGCATTAGATGATTTTTTTTGGTTTAAAATCTGATATCCATTTAAAACTATTGGCATAAAAATATGGTTAAAAAAACCTTTTCTCTAAAATCTCTAGCCCTTGAAACATATTATGAGAAATTAATAATCAACTATAAATACTAGCAGATTGGAACAAAATAACCATTATAAAGCTACTAAATATCTTTATTTAAAAATAACAAATGTTAAATTATTATGCTTTCTTATCAACATCAAAAATCAAAAAAATCCCACCGGCGTTTTCGCCATTAGCAAAAAAGAAACTGAAAATTTCGTAACAGATGGTTTTAATATTAACCAGCTTCAGAAAACCCGACCTTTAGTTACCACTTCTGACGTCACATATAAGCCCTTTGTGGCATTATTACCTGACCTTTCAGGACCTAGTAACAAGCTGTATCAATATTCATTATCTCTTTTGGAGTTAAATATGATCAGCTGGTCTATAAATAAAAAATCATCTAAAAGTTATAAATTAGCAAAACAGACTAGGCATATAACAGCAAAATCCTAGCAATACACATTTTGAAACAAATAATTATTAATTTTAAATTATGGTATTTGTCCTTCGTGTTATGGATCCATTATAAAAATCAACAAAGTCGTGGTAAAGTTTAGATTCATTTTCGTTTTCGACGAAACCATAAACTTTAAATAAGTTTTCTCCAATATTATCTAAATACTAAAAAATACCAAATAAAGCAAGAAATATTTTCAATTAACGATTATTCTCGGCCGGTGATCCTATTTAAGTCCATTCACTTTTTACAGCACATCGAGGCATTCAAATATTTGCTCTGCTTTCAGCTGGCAAGCGACGAAACTGTGGGGACAATGCAAGGTCGAAAATAACCTTATATACACCTACCTATAATGAAAATTTCGCTGGATAACACGATGTGAGGGAAACATAAGTTTTTCTCGGATGCAGCAATGTTACTAATGAGAAAAATACACGACAAAACTTTACCTGAATCAGGAGTAATTGCTCAATCTTTTGTGGAAGTCGATTGGGGCCAAGCACCTCGTCAAATATCGATTTCAAAGCGTCCTTTCTGTTTGAAAGACAGAGCCTGCAAATAGCTTCAATATCCACCGCCATCTCGGTCATGACTGATTGATTCTTTCTAAACGGCGCACTACATTTGTTCTTACATGATGGAAACTAATACTCGAACAAGAAAACTGGTTGGTAATCACATTTTCTGCGGTGTATTGTCAATATTATTCACTGATTTTCATGATATGACACTGTTCTGTAGTTAGAACTTCCAGTTTTCACAATGCAAACAAGAATCTTATTGAATCTCGTGCAGTTGCATCAACTGAACTAATTAGATCGGTTATTAAATTGGTTTGAAAAGATATAAAATGGCAAGGCGTTCGACGCTTATTGGAAGGTATGACTGAATTCGATGCCGCCTACGTTGGAATGATGGGAAGCAGATAAGCTAAAATGAGGCCTGGCGCGCAATGAAACAAAATGCTATATTTCTTTAGGGACACAAAACTGGGTTTATTTTATTGTGGAAAAATACACTGCACGCTGTTTCGGCGCTAGATGACTAAGATTTGTGAGAGAATCACTTCTCGGGTTGTCGATGGATCTTCGAAAGTCCGATTCACTGAGACACATGACCCTAGGAAGGTTGTCCTCTAGAGTCTAGACGAATGATAATATTCAGATAAAAGAAATCATAAACCATTTTACAAAACAGTTGCAGAATTTAGTACTTTACGATTGATTTGTAAAATTAAATTAGTGTTTCTCGAGTAGATTTTACGAAAAATCCTTACGATAGTATATACTTAGAAAAGTTAACTAACTGCCTTGTGATTAGTAATAAATCCACTATTTATTGTATAATATTGTGACGCAAATCTTTATTAGAATACTTAAAGTATAAACAACAAAATACACACGGTGTTCACTAAAAAGATTTAAAACACTAAGTATTGGTTAAAATTTAAATCTAGTTGATCAGTTAGGTTCTGACAAGTTACTGATCTGTCATGGATAAGTTTCCATTAAAAACTTATGTATTAATTGTACTTATTTTACTTGCTTGATTTCCAAATTATTTTTATTTTGCGACTTGTTGCTAAACTTGCTGAAAAATAAATACTTAAATTGTCTTTTCTATTATAAATTTGCGAAAAACTCCAAAAATTAAATCGAAGTATAAAATTCAGTTATCTAGTCTCTTACATTGGTCGACTGAAACCCTTAATTTGTCAGATTAGATCTGTCTTAGGAATACCTAGTGAATCTTGCCGTAAATAGCATTCATTGAGCGATTATCTGCACAGACGAGTTCTCGCACAGGTAATTTCGACAATAAGTGAGTATCCGTACTTGCTGCTTTGAACAGAATAAAAATAGAGATACCTTTTCAGCAAAAGATCAATTTACCTTTTTTCAGGTACCAACCATGAAAATTAAACCAGGCGACGTCAACAGTATTTGTTGCACTCAGGGTTGAGAAGATTTAAGTCAGCGATTAAAATCATGATTTTAATCAAGTGAGGTTTAATTTAAAAATCATGATTAAAATTTAAAAAATTAAGGTAACATCCGGATACCTACTTAAAAACATATTTATTCATAAAAATAAAACTTTTATCTCCTTTCGATACCAAAAAAACCTTGATGCATTTTCATTTTGATAATATTCATTATAATACTTGAAAAGGAATGTAGCTGCTTTTCACAAAAATAAAACTTTTAAAAAATCCCTTTAATACAAACAAAAAATAGAGAACATAACCTAAAAGTAAAAACAAAATATAGTCGCGCTTTTATAATACCTAAGTGTTATAATAAATACTTACTTATAAAAGGAATACTACTTTAGCTGCATTTTCATTGCCTAGTCTGATGCTGATATCTGAATGTACGAGTCCATAGGAAGAAAAAATCTTTTCTATATCTGAAGAATATGCACAGGCACACAAAACAGAAATCACTATAGGTAGCACTTGCATAATTTCTGGAACATTTTCTTCGGATCTCCACCACTGTACTGCTGTTACATTTTTAATTGTTTCATCCGAAAACATAGTTTTGTGAAAATGGTCCGACCTAGCTTCCAACTTAATTATCAGTGGTAATAAGCCCGTGTCTGCAAAATGTTCGGCAACAGTATCTAGAGCATCTCTCTTTTCTTCAGCCAGTAATGAATATTCTTTGTGTATTGTGGCATCCGCAATTTCTTATATATATATATATATATATATATATATATATATATATATATATATATATATATATATATATATATAGGTCATATATATTGTTGATATTGATGCCAACTTCGTTCCTCTTCAAAGCTGTCAAAAGTAGCCATTAATTTATTCCCCGTTTAAACTGCTTGAGATAAACATGCACCTTTCTGTTGTATTGCGTCAAGTGCTACAGAAACTGGTTTTAGTAGCTGTAAACAATCCTCAGTCATCCTTTTAATATAGATATCGGATACCTTTTTGAAACTCACTGCATCAATTTTTTATGTTCTTCACATATTAATAACAAGTTTGACCACTCCTTGACATAAATCTCAAGACAATTCGAAAGCGTATTCCATCGAACGTCTTGAGGTAACACCAGTTTTTTGCCTCCTTTTCCTTTGTACCAAGCATTTGGCAAATGGGTATTTTAAAAGTATTTTACAATTTGTATGTTCTTTTACCTTAGATACTTCCAAATCTGTGGAAAGAAACCTAAGTAAGTGCGCCGAACAACCATAATATGTAATTATAGGATAATTTACCGACTCGGCAATTTTTTTCTTCATATTGACCATGTTAGCCGCGTTATCTGTCACAACACTAGTAACTTTACGGTTATATTCATTTTTGCACTTATTTATTGAGTCAATAGCCAATTTTGCAAAATAATCAGCCGTATGGGGATGATCGGATGCACCTATGCTTTCTAAAAGAACACTGTTTCCATCTTCTGCTGTTAAAACGACACAGATTATGGGCTCATTATGAACATTAAACCATCCATCCAAGGAGATGCAAATAGACTGTCTAGATAACTTCTTAAAACATTAAAATTTTTCTTCTTCAAATATTTCATTTAGGAGCGCTGATGATAACTGAAATCGAGACGGTAGAACGTAACCTGTTATTTCTATATGGCCTTATTTTGTATCGATCTAAAACTACAGTTTGTTGCGTAAACGGCTTTAGCTATTTGCATGTCCAATTCTTTCTTCTTATCTTGACAAGTTCGCACAACAAAAGAACCCAAATGGCTGCTACTTCCACTATTTTCACTTCCACCTCCATCCTCCATTTCCCTTGTCCCTTCTCTGTTTCTTTGCCGACTGGATAACGTCACTTTGGATAGTTCCAGGCTGGAATTCACAATCACTTTCAAGACCACTGGTTTTACTTTTGCAGGTTTCCCAGTGACTTTTCAGCCTATCCACTAAACATTGCATCTCTTTACCACACTTTATACACCGCTCTGTATCCTGGTTTGCCAAGCACTTTCTTTTTTATAAAATGTTGTCAAATACTAAATTCCTTTTTACCCCGACTTGCCATGATTCAAAATTTCGTGCTATACTTATTATAAGCAAAAATATTACTGATAACTGGAATAGGCGCGTGTCATTTACATAATAGCCGACCGTTTTCCGCAAGTATTTGCAAGTTTCGACAAAGTCGCGAACGGAATCTTTCAGACTCGACTTGTCAAATTTTGTTTCGTTTCTGTATTATTTACGTTTAAAAATATTTTTTTAATATAAGTTTGGCTAAACAAGATATGAACAGTTGAATAAAAATTAAGTAGTCCAAAATAAAATTTTTAGAAAGAAAATCAAGATTTAAAAAAAATCGTTGATTTTTAATTTCATCAACCCTGGTTGTACTGAAAAGCTACTGTAATTAAAACTTTTGGTAAATATAATTGGATCTTCAAGCCAGCGTCAATTCAATATTTTATGAAGCACACTGTACCTACATATTAACATATTCATATATTTCCACACGGTAAATGCTTAACTACCACCCGTATGTACATCACCAGCTTTAGGATAGTAGCATAATATAATAATTACAACTAAGACAGAAACAAAATTATTTCTGTAAAGTCAGATCCTCGTGTAATAACAGACTAATGCAATGTCCCGTATGCCCCGCATAAGTATCTAAATAAAAAACACACTTTACTTATCACAGTTATCAGTTATCATGTTACAAAACACCGGTTAAAATAACAACAGAAAGAAAACATCAATAATCCTAGGGCAACAATATTCTTTTTGGGGTGATCCTCGATGGTATTTTCAACCGATTATAGCAAGCAAAGCAAGACAACTCCAACAGTGGGCGTATATATCCGATTAACTAATAGCTCTGTTCGTAGAGGAATCACAAACCGATCAGCGCCAATCAAATTTTAGGTATTTGGTAACGTGACAGTTTGCCGACTGGTTTCCAGTAATTTCATTAGATCTGACTGGTTTGTGACTCTTGTGCGAACAGGGCTAATAAGATTGAGTAATGATCACTCTCGATCACTGCACCGATGATTGTAAATCCATTCACTTTTTACAGTACGCCGAGGCATTCAAAAATTTGCTCAGCTTTTAGATAGCAGGCAACGAAAGAGCGGGGAAAACAACCTACATATAATTTTCACTGGATAACACGATTTGAAGGAAACATAAGTTTTTCTCGGATGCAGTAACGTTATCAATGAAAATATACACAACAAAACCTTACCTGTATTACGATTAATTGCTCTATCTTTTGCGGAAGCCGATTAGGGCCAAGCGCCTCGTCAAATATCGATTTCAGAGCGTCCCTTCTGTTTGATAGACAGAGCCTGCAAACAGCTTGGATATCCACTGCCATCTCGGTCATGACTGCTTGATTCTTTCGAAACCGCGCACAATATTTGTTCTTACATGATGGAAACTAATACTCTATCAAGAAAACTGGTTGGTAATCACGTTTTCTGCGGTATATTGTCAATATTATTCACCGACTTGCAGGATATGACACTGTTCTGTAGTTAGAACTTCCAGTTTTCACACTGCAAATGTGTATCCTATTGAATATTTGCAGTTACATCAAATGACTGAACTAATAATTAGATGCATTATTAAATTGGTTTGAAGAGATATAAAATCGTAAGGCGTTCGACGCTTATTGGAAGCAGGCTATGACTGAATTCAATGCCGATCTACGCTGGAATGATGGGAATAAGATAAGCTGAAATGAGGCCTAGCGCGCAATGAAACAAAATGCTATATCGTTTTTACGGACATAACACTGGGTCATTTTATTGTCGAAAAGGAAAATACCGCACGATTTTGGCGTTGAGTGTTGTATTTGTGAAAGAATCACTTCTCAAGTTGTCACTGGATCCTTGAAAGCAAATTCACTGAGAAACATGACCCCCGGGAGGTTGTTCTAGTCTAGACTAATGATATAACTAGCTAAAAGAATTCTGACACTATTCAACTCAACAACTTGCAGAAACGTGTAATATTCAATTGATTTGTAAAATTTAATAGACTTGTAGATTAAGCAGTTGTCTATATCGTAAAAAGCTTCTTACATAGATCGTATTTAAAAAAGTCTGCTCAGTAAGAAAAATCAAATGCATAATTCACTGTATGTTAGCTCAAATCTTGGGTTGGCCAATGAAAACGAAACAAGCCCGATTTTTCATATTTATCGTCCTTTAAGAAAAAAAAACGATTTGACAAGTGGAAGGGGCAAACCCTTTGCATATATTTTTAACCCTCTAACTTCAACCCCCTAACAGGGGTGAGTGTCACCCCTAAAATTTTAAATGGGAATAGGAGGCCAGTGACAGCTCAGTTCAAAGGTCATTAAATTCTCTTTTTAACGCTGCTAAGTTTTTAAAATTTGGTTTAGTAGTTATTAAGAAAATGCCTTTTAAACATCGTGACCCGCCAAAATCGAAATAGTGGTTTTCTGGCTTTTTATGAGTCGCCTTTTTTCTCACATTTTTGTAATGCCATGCAATTATCCTATATGAATTTAAACATAAATCTGAAGATTATTCCTTTTCTCATGGACTGTTCGACTAAGCCTTTCTCAAACAACGGTTCAACTGTTATCACGCTTTAAAACCACAAAAAGTATTGTCTGCGCCTAGTTTACAATTTTTATCAGTTAAATTTTAGTTCTTTTTCCGACTATTTTTTGTTCATTAAAAATGTTTTTTAAAAAATACATTTTATCCTATCTCAATTTCTTACCAAATGACAGTTGTTTATTTGAGTAGTATCGCGTACATTGATCTTAACAATAGCAGCATCTTAGGTCTTGTTTTGAAAAAAAAATGGTTTATTCAACTGCAGAAAGGGTCTCAATAATTGAACTTTAGTATGAAAACGGCAAATGCTTAATGAACAAAGTCCGGCTAAACATGTTAACCGAAAGTACATTATTGAGCTAAAGTTTCGGGAGACGGGATTGGTGACAAATCCAAAGCGAACTGTTGCAACCAGAATAGAGGGAAATGAAGCAATGGAAGTTGCTGTTTTAGGCCATGTTCATCTCGATTCTATTTTAAATACTAACAGTTTCTGGCATGCGCCGCTCGGTACTAGCATTCGAAGAATTTTAAAAGCCTATAAATTCCACCCTTATAAAATACACCTTGTCCAAGAACTAAACGAAGATGATTTCGATCGACATTTACAATTTTGCGAGGTTATTAGTGAACAATTAATTAATAGTCCAAATTTGCTTTTTATCATTTGTTTTTCGGATGAGTGTTCATTTTTTGTGAACGGAACTGTTAATCGTCACAACTGTCGATATTGAAAATCCTGAAAAATTAAATGTCTGGGTTGGAATTTATGGCGATTGTATTGTTGGCTCATTTTTTCTACCAGGAAATTTAACAGGTGACATGCATTTGCAATTGTTATAAAATACTGTTGATCAAGCAGTAACACAAATTATTGAACAAAGTGACCGTTACAATGAAAACGAGAGACATTTCAACAAGATGGGGCGCCACCACACTATGCCTTAGCTGTTCGTCAATATCTGGATGAAGCATATCCTGGCAGATGGATTGGCCGAAGAGATCCAATAGAATGGCCAGCAAGGTCATCAGATCTAAGTCCATTAGACTTTTTTGTGGGGTAACCTAAAAAGTAAAATTTATAGAACCCAGCTAGAATCCCTAAATGATTTACGTCAACGAATCATCAACGAATGTCGGCAAATTACCCCGGAAATGCTCCAAAACGTCAGAAACCGATTTGAACAGAATCTGTACTACAGTATGGAGGCGGAAGAACGACATTTTGAACATTTAATAAAGTACGAAAGGTAAATTATTTTTAAATTTCTTATTTTATTTTGATAAAATTGGCTCGAATTTAAAGTAAACTTTTTAACAGAGAATTAAACCTGCTCCATTATAGTTGTAAAAACCACCCTTAATGGAGTTTGATTGCTAAAGACTTTTTAGGAATTATCTTTTAGCTAGAACACAAAATGCCATGCAAAAATTAAGCTAAAAATGAAAGCATGAGTTTTGAAAGGTTACCATGTTTAAAAGGCATTTTCTTAAAAACTACTAAACCAAATTTAAAAAACTGAGCAGCGTTAAAAAGAGAATTTAATGACCTTTGAAATGAGCTAGCACTTGACGCTTGTTCCCATTTAAAATTTTAGGGGTAAAGCTCACCCCCGCAAGGGGGTTGAAGTTACATAAGGGAGGGTTGAGAACATAAGCAAAAGGTTTCCCCCTTCCACACAAGATAGCGTTTTTTTCTTAAGGGACGAGAAATATGAAAAATCGGGCTTGCTTCCTTTTCATTGGCCAACCATGTATAAAGAAATATAAACAATAATCAAATTATCTCAGAATTCTGTAAAAAGGTTTAAGCCTTATTGTTAGTACTGATTTAAATTTAGATCTTCAGTTTAGATTTTGTCCTGGCATCGTTAACAAGTCGTTATTAAAAAAGCATGGGTTATTGTAATATTTTTGCGATTTGCTTGGTTCCCAAACGATTTTTATCTAAGAACTTGGTGCTAAAATGAATTTAGTTCTAATATTGTGCAAAATACACATTCGAATAAGCCTTTTCTTTATAAATTTGCAAAAATACCGACTTCAAAAAAAATAAAAGTATCAATGTTCGCTGTCTTATTTTTATGTTTGTCAACAAACTCTTAATTGTCAAATTAGACCGGTCTTAACAACAGTGAATCCGGCCGGATGCATTTAGTCACTGAACGATTATCTGTACGAGTTATAAAATAAATTTTCGCTCAGCAGCCTTATTCTCGAATTTAAGGCATTGGGTGATGGTGCCAAGGTATGGAGACTACGACTGGCTGTAGCCTAGCAACATTACCGGTCAATGCGTTCCCCGGTTTCGCGAGAATAGGGGCCCAGGTATGTTCAACAATAAATGACTATCCATACTTGATGCTTTACGTACGTAAATCAATAGCTTTGTTGCTTGCATAATAATTACAACTGAAAGAGAAACAAAGTTATTTCTACCAAGCCAGATCATCAATCATGTACTAAATAATTAATACATAAATGCATTGTCCCATATGCTTCGCATATAGGCATGTATGAAAGAAGAATCCGACAATGGACACTTTACTCATCAACTCGTTACAAAATCCTGGTTGAAATTTTAATAAAACCAACTAAAACCGTCCGGAATTAAAATAAAAACTTCAGTAACATCCAACGCAACAAGATTCTTGTTCAGGCGATGCTCGATCGTCAGCCATTTTCATTCAATCGCGTGGCTAGCAAGGCAACACAACTGCGACAGTGAGCAAACTCCATGTAAACCTACCTATCTCCGTTAATATTATATTCACATTTTTAGCTCATGCGGGGATATTATGATCTCATTTTATGATTATAAAACATGTTGTAAAAGTCTATAAGCGTACCTAAACGTGAACCAGTTTTAAAATATCTCCATAAGTATAAGTAGGATTAGGGCTTAAAGCAAGGTCCAAAAAACGCTGGGGAACATTTTTCAATTGAGAGGCAGACAAAGAGATATAACATCTATTGATTTCACCTCACGTATAGCTGAAATACATTGCCTACTGAGTAGATGCTCGTCTACAAAAATTAAATACTCCAAAACAATCTCTTTTTTCGAGTAAGTTTTTCTTTTTAATAACTGACAGCAGTAAAAATTATGTTGTTTACTTCCTCTAGTGACTACTGTCCTCTCAGTACTGCTTCGAAAATATGTCTGCAGCTGATTCTTCGTTTTGACCTCTCATTCACATCAAATGACAAAATCTCCATTTGTTTGGAGCATGATCCTTACTCAATGATTATATTAATACCTAATAATAACTGTATAATATTAATTCTTGCTAGTAACTAATATATTAATAATGATAACGGATATTACAATCATCACCAAAAAGCAAAACATAAACAAATTAGTAAATCAGTATTAAAACTTCAACAAAATACGATCTATCTTTTAAATAAATCTTCTGCAATAAAAATAAATTAACACCGGGAGGGTTAAGACTAGGTATTGCTTTAAATTTAGCTCTTCTAGTTCATTTAGTTTTGGCAAGTTTTTGTCCTGTCATTTTTAATCAGTCGTCATTTAAAATTTATTTCTGTGATTTGATTGGGTTTTAAATGTTTTCAGTCTTGAAAATTGCAGCTAAATAAGTGTTATTCTATTATTATGGAAAGTACATAATTGAGTTGAATTTTTAATACCTTTCACAAAAATTCGAAAGTTAATTCATACTCCAAAACATACCTGTCTTATTTCTACACTAACTTGTCAATTTCAACCATATTGTCGTATTAGACTGGTCCTAGCAATAGGGAATTTGGCCCGTAAATTTTTGAAATAATGATTCTGTATAATGTTAAAATATACACTAAAAATAAATGTAAAATGCATATATTGAAAAAATTGCTTTACCATCCAAGGAACTTAAAGACTTACTTTTTTAATGGCAATTGTATATTGGATGGGAGTAAAGTGCACCATTTAATCCTACGAGTGGAGTTTGTTGCAACAGCCACTCAAGGGATTAAGTCACTTTAATCCAGCGGTATTATATACTATTGTTTGCACTTACGGGAAAATTATTACTAAAATTAGGTAACCTGTAGATATACGTAAATTTAAAAACACCTGTCAATATTACAATTTAATTTTACAAGAACCAGATGATCATTTTATTAGTGTGTTTTGAAATAAAAAAGTCACTTAACAGTCGCACTCGGAACGGGGGGGGGGGGGGGGTCAGCGAGTGACCCCACTGAATTATTTTTGTTATATTTTTTATATTTTTAAATATTTTTTGGTACACAGCTATGACTTTTATTTCTAATGTTCAATGAACAAAGTGAAATAAAGTTTATTCAAATATTTCTTATTTCTTTATTTTTTAAGTTTTTCTTCGTAAATAAGTGCATTCTTTTAAATGTCACAATAATATTTAAATAAACAAAATAAACATATAGTACGTTCATTCAGTGGCTTTTTTATTCAAGTATTTAGCTGAAGCAAAAACCATCGAAGCACTGACGAAAAAATGCGGGGTCAGACACTGACCCCCCTGTTCTAGGTTTGGGGTCAATCGCTAACCCCCCTTCCGCGTTCTCCGAGTACACATTTATGTTCCCAGTGCGACTGTTAAGGTTTGTTCGTTTGTGTTGCACTAACCTGCACTTTTTTTATTCGTGGAAGATCTCAATAAGCAAAAAATCAGTGCAGTTTCGTGCAACATAAAATAACAAACCTTTAGCTACGGTAAAAATTAACAAGTTGTCAGTGTCATCTATTTTCTGATCACAATTTTCGAAATGCAAGATTTGGACTGAAAATAAGCAGTTAAAGAGGCGCTAGATGGTATTTTGCCAACAAAATCAAGAAAAATATACGAAGCGCAGTATCAGACATTTGTAAAATGGCGCTGTGAACGAAAAGTGGAAAATTTCAGCGCAGATGCTTTGCTTGTGTTTTTCACAGAAATCCAGGACTCTTTCAGCTTCAACACTTTGGGACCATTATTCCATGCTGAAGACCATGCTCAATATTACAAATAATATCGATATCAGCAAATTTCACAAATTAACGGCCCTGCTGAAAAGAAGAAAACCAGGAGACCAGGCTGACAAATTTTTATCGGAAGCCCCAGACAATCAGTTTTTAATGACAAAAATTAGTGTTTGTACCTAGTAAACATTTTAGTTTTACAATACTCATAAATATAATTATTTTTAGGTAGCACTTATTTCTGGCGTTGCAGGGGCCTCTAGAGGTAATGAATTAGGTCAGTTGACGGTGGATGGTGTTACTGATTTGGGCCACTCAATTCTGATTAATATTAAAAATACCAAAAAAAAATAGAGGAATTTTATTGTTAAAAATTCAGATAAAAATACAGTCAATTTTACTGAACTGTGACTGCATATGGCTCCAAGAAAGGCTGAGACCCTTCATTCAAGATTTTTCGTGCGTTATCAAAACAACCCATGTACTACGGAGTCAGCCGGTAAAGTATATTTGGAAAACTACCCCAAAAAGTACCAGCATTCTTAAATCTACCCAATTCATCATTATATACTGGACACTGCTTTCGACGGACATCCGCCTGTTTATTAGCTGACCCTGGTGCATCTGTGGATGTTAAAAAGGCATGGAGCATGGAAATCGGGAGCCGTCGCCGAGGTATACGTTGAAAATTCCATAAATAATAAAAAAATCATAGCCGACAAAATATTTGGACATGGTAACATGGAAGCATCCCAAATTCCCGGAATTGGAAACACTTCCAGACAAGCTTTTAGGCTAGATTCTGTTAATAATGATTTTAGTGTTTCAATGTGTAATCGTGATTTGTCCTTTGTCCAAAAGGCGATAAATCTCGTAAAATGGGAAATTAATATAATTTTATATTTTAACGGTTTCATTAATATTGTAAGTATAAAAACAGAATAGCCTTTAGAATACAGAATTTTTACTGCCTTCGATTTACGACCAGAACTTAGTTCTCAAAAACAGTATAGTTCTGGTTACACTGACAAGTGCAAGAATAAGACAACAATGTTTTATACTATGAATTTGTTTCAGAGTTTTTTCGCAAATTTATAAAGAAAAGGGCAATTTTAGTACGTACTTTCCACAATAATAAACCTAAATTCACTCTAGTCACAAATAACTCATGAGCTTTTAATGGCGACTTATTACAATGACGGAAAAAAACCGTCAAAACCTAACTGACCAACTAAAAATCTTAATTTAAACCAGTACTAAATCTTAAACCATTTTAGTGACTCTGAACGTTATTAAAGTTTATTTTATTGGAAAATCCGGAAATTGAAAACATAATAAAAACCAATCAGCTTTAAAATTTGTATTCGTCCTTGTGAATACCGAATTGTATTACATAGGTAAGCCAGGTAAACAACCAGAGAAGGTCAGATTAGATTCACATTTCAAATATTATAAATAGTCAAATTTTAGTTCATATTTAAATATTTATTTAGGTACATGAATTGGGTCATTAACTAAATAGAAGATGAACAAAAGTTCAGCCGATTTATTGGATGAAGTTGATCGTCTTTAAAAATGGCTTTATTATCGATAAAGTTAGTTATAAGTATTATGTACTTATCAATCCAAGCCGATCCTATTTTTTGATTGATTTGTTCCTCTTAATTAACAGAAATATACTTTGATGTAGGTATAAACAGAAATTTGATTAAACTGACAAATATTGAATAACAATGTTTTATTTCACTAACAATCCTTAGTCGATCGACTGTTTAATCGAAAGTCTAGATATTTTTACAAAGAATAAGTATGACGAGTCAGAATTTACCTCAATATACACATACCTACATATTATTATACCTAGCAAAAACTATACAAATAGCAGTTCATTTGAGAATATTGGGAGAAATCGGACATTCTTAAAACTATATTATTACGGTCCAAGTCATTATTTTACCAAATAATGAATTGTCGTTGATATTCAGTAAATAAGAAGAAAGCAATTAACTACAATAATAGCAATTTAATTGCTTTTTCCCTCATAATGAAAAATTCATTATATTATGCTAGGTACATCAAAATGCATTGAGGGCGAGGACTTCAGTTTTGTTTGGTAGGTATAATCTAAGTATAAACAGGCAAAGGAGACATAATTTATCATCATTTCATTAAAATTCAGCTGAATTTTTAATAAAATAAATGACTTTCATAAAGAAACATTATTAAATGATTGTCGGAAATGCCGGAACGCAATATTATTTGTCGACCAACACACCAGTATCAGCCATTTTCGTCCGTTCACTGCTCGTTTCTCCCAACGCAACGCGACGAAGCAAGACCAGGCTGTGGCCGATAACAAGCTGGCCCGTAAGGTCGAGAATCATTATATTTGTTATAGAATTTCCGTCTTATAGTAGTAGTAACACAACGTGCTAGTTTATTGAATGCATTAGATTTTGGTAAATAAAATGGGTTAAACAGTTCGAAAATGATGAACAAAACTTACGTGAATTTGAGTCAGCTGCTGTATCTTCTGAGGAAGACGATTGGGACTTAGAACTTCATCAAAAATCGATTTTAAACAGTCTTTCTTCTGCGACAGACAGAGCCTGCAAATGACTTCGATATTCGCTGGTCTTTCTGCCATGACTGATTCTGTCTCCATCATCAAATCTAACACAACACTTGATTTTCGATGAAGATGAAATCCTTTTTCTAAATAAATAGTTTTTCTGAAGACGGGGTGTCTTGATTTAGGATTTCAATCGATTTTTAACTGCCGACTGACTTATCATCATTAGTTACTATGTCAGCAGTTATTCTCACTTCTATTTTTCATAATGAGACGGATTTGCTGCAAGTAAAAGAAACCGTTCTGCAAGAAAGGGGCCACTCTCAGGCTGTATACACTTCTCGCTCGACGTTGGTTAGGGAACTGATTAGAAATAAGAGAATACGACGAGTTATTGCGACTTCACTGGTATTGCCGGCGCTGATGATAGCATTCGGTGCTTTCGGTGCTGGCAACTTGTGAATGATTTGGCCCTCACGAAGGAAAACATGAGATGGTGCACGATACAGAGGGCTGAATTATGATGGAGTGGAGTTTATTACAACGTCACCGTACGAAAAAATAAAAAATGACCGAACTTTTTTAGCTATGAAGAAAAAATAAAATAAATTTTAAAACATTTTATTTGTGTTTTTTGTTTAGTTCTAGAGGAAACTAGCCAAATATGGAATAGTATATTCGATAGGGAATACCACCATTCCTAAGAATCAAACAACTGAATACCCGTCAATTGACTCTTAAGTTATCTCATTCACTAACGTGACATTGTCATTGTGAGTCGTCAATCAGGCGAATACTTAGGCCGTAGCAGGACCGTCTCGTCATTTTTGCCGGCCAGCAACTTTAAGGTGCGTAAAGTAAGTATTTTATGTTTGTAGCATACTTTTTTGATATCTAGTTTGCTGTCGACATGTCTGTTTTATGACGGCTTTATTAGCTACATAGTACATATACATATATGCATGCGATCATTATCATAACAAGAGGAGGATTAATAAGAGTCCAATAATAATAATGTTCTGTGAACTGCTTTTTTCTCAAAACCCTCATGGATAATTACGAATCAAGTGTCTGATTTGAGGGATGTGGGCACACATCAATGACTGTCCTAGTACTTACAGCGTTTAATAAGTACTAGGATTAAGTAATAATTTCTGTAAATTGCGTTACTTCTATTTAATGTTATTTTAGATTAAAAATGACTAAAGCTCTAAGGATAAAACTATTTTTGTTTTTTTTTTAGTGTTCGTACTAAAATTAGCAAAACGGGACACTTATGGAATCGCTTCGGTGTCCGTCCGCCTGTCACGGGCGATTTTCGCCGAAACTACTCGACGTAAAAATTTGAAATTTAGCACAGAGATAGAGTATGGTGGCCCAATGATAGACGTGAAGTATAAAAAGTTAAATTTTGGTTCTGGAGGCTAAAACCCAAGCAAACCCAAGCTTACTGAAGCACGAATTCACTAATATACATATATATGATGTATTTTTAAGCATTTTTTTAAATATTTTTCGGGAAAAACGCTTGAAATCCCCACCCTCATCAACAAAACCATCACTCAGAAAAATCTGGAAAAAAAATCATGAGAATCATTGAGAATTAGGTGGAGATTGAGCCAAAATTATCAGGATTGAAAAATGTTTGCAGTTATAAGGAAATACACAATTTAGTAATTGTTTATTTCCTTATAACTGCTGAACCATTGGTTTTAGAGAAAGTTTTTCTGTGTTTTTGTGTACCCAACCCAATCCAACCTGAACAAAGCGGTATTCCATATTTGGCTGCTTTCCTCCAATATCGAAAAATTCCTGGAATAACTACTCCAATAATAATTGAAGTAGTTATTAGTCCAATCTGCCATTTGGTTAATTCTAAATCCTGGTGTCACTTTATGTAACTAATATTTATTGATATACTGACAGAAAGAAAACTAATATATTCTTATTAGGTGGGGATGATACTGCCACTCGACCCCTATTTCGTCAACTTCACGGAAAATCCTAAAAAATAGCCTGGGCTTTAGGCAGTGCCATTGACCTTCCCAAGACGAGACTACGCCATTCATTCATAGTAATGAATCATAACTAACCTTTTGTCTTGTTTCATACATTGTGAGTATGTAGGACAAAGAAAGAGGAGAGATTTCGCGCGCCGTCGTTATGGCTTTCCTGGCCGTCTGTATTCAACGGAGCAAACCTGTGAAAAGACAGTTCCGGTTTTGCACACACTTAATTTTGCACACACTTAACACCAGCGCACTATTTTCCAAACTAAATGGGAAAATCCCTTTAAAAAAACACTGAAAATTTCATAACACATTTGCACTGCTACGCAACCCTATACAAAATAATGTATACTATGTAGTTATATATTTCAGCCTGTGGTCTTCACGATTGAAAATATCTACACTGATTTTGTTATTTTAGTATAAAGTTTATCAAACTGCAAATATGCCACACTGTAAGTGAAAGGCTGGCAGCAGCCATTATCAACAAGTAGGTGGGGGACCATGTAGTTGACCAGATTAAGGGTAGCGCTGTAATCTATTTTTTGCTGTTTAAATAAATAAAACTAAGAAAGTATTATGTGGCGTTTCAAAAGGAGCTCTCCCTCGCTTTAAAAAAGGCCCATTTTAAATCTCTGTCATCTCATTGGCATTAAAATTTTTAACACACTGCCTTATAAAAGCCGCCGAGTTACGTGTATAAATGTGGTATATATGTATTTGTATTTGTGTAAATTTCATTTTATCCACTTTCAAAACTATGATTAAAAACAATATAACTAAACAATATGTTATTCCTGATATCAATACCGGTATATTGAGGTTAATTAAATTCAAGATTAACTTACTTTTACAAGAAACGGTGGTTTTTTTTTCTTGTTCTGTCGACGCAAAACACCGTCTCTATTATTTGTAATTGTTTGCATAGTGTCCATTATCCTTTATAATAATCAATAATTGAAAACAAATCGAGGTTAATAATATACAACCATACCTACAGCACAAAACCTACATATACAATCATAATTAGGTACCTAATATCTAGTTATGTTGAAATTGTTGAAAATTGCAGAATTCAGTTTATCCTTATCATAAATGTTTCAGTGCACTGATTAAGAGACGTGTTGGATAAGTAAATAGAAGGTCAGATTTGATACGTTTCCTTTTGAATATAGTCTTATATATAACGTTTTTAGTAACTTTCCTGTTTGTTAGAGCACTTGAGTGGTATTTAAGTTTTGTTCTTTTTATACTTATATTATATTTTTTCATAACCAACTATGTATCTACTATACTGGCTTAAATTTAGATTTTCTAGTTGATAATTTCGGTCTTAGGTTTAGGCAAGTTTTTGTTCTGTCAATTTTAATATGTAGTCATTAAAAACTTGAGTTCTATTATATTTATATCTACGATTTTCTTTGCTTTAAAATGCTTTATCTAAGTTGACCTTGCTGCTAAATTACTGCCGATAATGCACACTTAACTACATATTTACACTTAATTCCATTTCTTTTTCCAAAAATAGTTTAAAAGCCTAAATTCGTCATCAACACAACGGTTCGTATCAATTTTATATTTTTAAATTCCCCGACTTTTCCAGATTTTCCAAGACCAATCGGGCGTACCAAAATGATATTTAGATTAATTATTGTCATTTTCAGTCCGTTAATTTAGTCGAATTTAAGATAGGAGGAGGTGGTAGAAAATACGAGTTACTGCTTTTACTTCTGCACCCATTTCTTCAAGTTACAGGATCCATAATAACGGAAATTTTTGCTGCCACAGCGGTTGCGGCTTTTGTATCATTGATGCTGACAATGATGACCCTTAAAAGAAGTAAATGAATAATGAATAAACCTTGACGTGACCATTTACTTCCAACGAAACTTGGAGGAACGCATTCTCTCTGAATTTCGTAAGAGCACGGAATCATACCGTAAGATGATACACCATGGGCAGATTTTTTGCTAAATTTTTGGTTAGTTCTCTTCTTTCAGGTGAATCTTCACTTCCCCCCAATGGAAAAATTAAGGTGCTCTTATATGATCGTTCCTATAACTCAAGAATTGAAGTACTGCTAACTAATACTTCCTGTCGATCTTCTGTTAAAGTTTTAAATTATTTTGCTAATGTCTAATGTTTTCACTTATTTTTTTACTAACTTTAAAAGAGCCGCCAAGATGTGATACCATCCTAAATCCCTAAGCAAACCTGAGGCTACTTAAAAGGTAAAATGCGAGGCCCTAGGCTAGCATCTATTCTGCCTGTACTTAATAAATCTGTCCTGCTTCTCCTATACGGATAAAGTCTCAATAACAGCGGATTCAGTTTGCACCAAGTCTTTATCCAATCGACCCAAATCGATAAATATTCCAATAACAATACTGTTCTGTACCTATCCAATTTATTTCAGAAAATAATGTATTTGATAAGCACGATTTGAAAGCAGGCCATATGGAGAGTATGTCAGGTTTTATGCAACATACCCAGTGGCGTTACAAAAACTGAGTGGGCACCCCCGCAAACCTTGGCCCCCCTCTCCACAATGGCTGAAAAAACACAATGGGATCCTAGCAACCCTCAGCGAGCCCTCCCCCCGCGGTGCAGGTCTGCGGGGGTGTTTGTTACGCCACTGAACATAACTCCTAACAACAGATAAATTTAATCATACAGGATAGATTACAGATTTTAAATAACTTGGGTTTGATTTTCTGAGATTCATAAATTTCATAAATGACCTCATTATTAACGAACGTATTTAAAATATGGTCGTTGCTATATCAGTGCTTAATAAAAATTATGTGTACAAATTTACTATCACCATTATACATAATATGTATGTAGGTATCTACATATTATGTACATTGTTCGGCCATTAATTGAAATGACGAGGTTTACATGGAAATGCAATTCATATAAGAAAGTCTGAGTTGTCAATGTCTGTACATATTCTTGCTGACAATACATACGCACTCACTTTAAAACATTGTTTTTCAACCTTGTTAGCATTTTAATAAAGCTTATCTTCGACACCATTTGATCAGAAATACTATAAAAAGGGATATATCATTTACCATCCTTTTATAAAAATCGAGCTGAATTTTCATTAAAATCAATGGTTTTGATCACCATACTTCGGAAAATGATTACCAGCAACACCGATCACCATATTATTTGTCGGCCGAAACGCGTGCATCAGCCATCTTCATCCGTTCGCTTTTGTGCATTTCTCCCAACGAGCCAACGACAACGCAGCAAACAACGCCACGCCAAGTTACGGCAGAGTTTGGCTCATTACGGGCGTGAATCATTATATTTGATATGAAAATTTCGCCTTATTAGGTAATACATGTGTACGTTGTGTTAGATTCTTAGCGAATAAAATGGATTAAACAGTTTGAAAATGATGAGCAAAGCTTACCTGTACTTGAATCAGTTGAAGTATCTTCAGAGGAAGCCGATTTGGACTCAGTGCTTCGTCAAAAATCGACTTTAACGAGTCTGTTCTCTGTGAGAGACAGAGCCTGCAAATGGCTTCGATATTGGCTGGTTTTTCTGTCATGACTAATTCTATCTCCATCGTCTAATCTGACACAACACTTGATTCTTGATGAAAATAAAATTATTCGATAAAGGTTTTTTTAAATAAACAGTTGTTCTGAAGGCAAGTTCTTGATTTGAGACATCTCATCGATTTTCAATGCCGGCTCACTTATCATTACTGTGTCGGAGTTACCCCTACTTTTTTTAATACGGAATAACAAGCTGTTGGTGAGAGAAAGAAACATTGGCTGGAAATAATGGGCAGCTGAGGTAATATACACTTCTCGTGCGACGTTGGTTGGGGAACTGATTCTGACTTGAGAATCCGGCCGACGTGGTCTGGTATTATTGCGACTTCACTGCCGGCGCTGTTGACAACATTCGATGCCGATGCATTACTGGCTGAATTTAATGTCGAGTCTCGTATCATACATTAACATCATGAAAGTTTTGGATGAAGCAGCGCGATTCATAAGATGGAGACGGGATAATTGGAATCAGGAATCTGACGAACTGAATTTTGTTATCGGCATCACATTAAAGCACTGAAAGAAAAATTAATGTCGAATTAGCATCAAATTAAAATATATCAACACAGCGTTTTCTCTGTTCTTATAAAAATAAAATCATATCAAAATAATTAATGTGGAGGGCACGAGTAATAATGACGAATAACCAGTTAAATATTATACTTTATCTACAAAGTTACTTCAATATTTTACTATTTTCTTTTAATTTGTGATAACCGCTTTTGCCCTAGCTTTAATATTCTTGCAAAAATTTTTGTTGGAATTTTTGGTAAAAATAAACAATGCGAGGTCTTTTATGAAACCTACAATTCACAATTTTAATTGGGGTACGTTATATAGGTATTGTGGCGATTATAAAACAGAAATCCTGAGGTGTTCCATAATTTTTTTTAAACGAGAAATAAAATTAAATAAAAGGATTGTGACGTAGGTGCAGTAGACAGAGTTCCATTGGTTCCTTTGTCTCTCCGAACATTTTTTTTCCGATTTTTGGGTAATATAGGTAATGATTGAGTAAATTGCTTTGAGAAATTGACCATTCAAGTTGTTGTTTTTGCAACTGTAGCAGTTCCAGAGAAAGTGTAAATCTGAATATTTTCTCTGCCTATATTTATTTTTAAATATAAAAATTTGTCAAAAAAACCATAAATCGTCAACTAATAGTACATTGTGTATTTAGTAAAAAAAACCTAACATTCCCCGACAACTGTGAAGATTGTTTAGGATTACACAGAGTCCCAGAATGTGGCTTTTCATACGAGGTCCACATAATACGTATGTTTTTCTGCCGATCGATCGATCGATTCGTGCAACTCCTCTAAAACTGGGATTTACTTGCAAAAAATCAAGAGAAAAATATAAATATGCATGTAATCGTCTTATGGACTATCGCAAGAAAAATAGGAGTTCTTTCTCGTAATGGCATGCTTTCTACAGCTGTGTTCAAAGATTAAATCTTCTAAACACAGTGTTTTTAATAACTTTTTCAGTACCTACCTACCTACACTAACAACTGTAAGAAAATATTATTTTCTTACAGTACAGAAATGAATATTTTCTAAGAGTTATTTTTCTTTGCCTAGCAACGACCATATTCTATCCAACTTAATTTTAGAATGATGACAGAAAAAAACAATTATTGAACAAGAATAATTCACCTATTGGTCAGTTCCATGGACATTTTACACCAGAAAATATTTTAGCAACTGCAAATCTATTCATCTTTTCTTTCCTGATACTCACGCGGGAATCAGATTTCTGTCTATCCGTGTTGGCGAAAGTGCATTAGAAAAAGAAATAAAAAAAAAATATGTTCAAATTTTTATCGTACCTTTTTCGCCTGTGGAAGTATTGCTGGTGATATACTTTGACTTTGAAATACTGATAAAATTTCCAACCTAATTCGATATCTCTCTATATCCTTGTCAGCCAAAGGAGCATTAGTAAAAGACAAATAAAAACGATGTTGGTGGCAATAAAAAAGAATGTTCAAACATTTTATCACAGCCGCCTTTGTTTGTGCAAGTATTTTTGGTTGTCTACTTTGAAAGTTTATCGGAATTGGCATTGTCGATTTTAAAAGAAACTTATATCAGTGGCAGAGTATATATTATCAGGGCTTGGCTTTTAAAACCTTTGCAAATCTCCTTAGTCGTTCCAGATCTTTTCCTTGTGTTAAATGTGTTATTTTTAGCATTCTAATCCCTTTCAGACCCTTCTTTGGCTGTACGAAAAGTGCTGCAATATACCATAAGAAGCTTGTAAATTTGTCAGTTGGCAGTTGGCATACCTTTACACTAGGAACTCTAAACAACACTACTAGGACATACAGTGATTGGCCTCCAATCACTGCTCCTATTGTCAAAAAATAAAAGACCATTTTTTTATGTAATACAACCGCCTATGTACGTAAAGTGCACATTTTTTTGGCGAAAATTTCAAGAGTGGGTTTTTACGATACGTCATCCAGAACAGCTTCACTTTTACGTCGTCGTAAATCTCCAGCAAGGAACGCTATTTTTTAGTATTGCATGTTAAAGCGGTTATTCCTATTTTACAAGAGGTCACGCATATAAGCCCTGTTTTTCTTTTTGCATGTTATTAAATAGGGATTTTACTAATTCGTTAGTTTTCTTTTAACTATTCGATATTGCTTTATGGTCGTTTTTATATTGCAGATTGCGATAAAACCGCTAGTTAAAGGAAAAACCAAAATTACTTAGATTATGGTGTAACAAGCTTATATACAATTATTTTTATTGTATACTCAAAAAATAATCTAAGGAAAGACGCACGCAGCATGACAACGAAACAGGCAGACAAATAATAAAAATAGCAAAAAAATTTTGAGAAATATTGCTTTATTTTCGTTAATTTGGGAAATCTTTAGGCCTTTGGGGGGGTTTTAACCCCCCCCCCCCCCCCCGTGGCTGCGTCCCTATAGAAAGAACGTGAGAGAGACATACTTGATCTCTCCGTTGTAAAATGGGTTTCTGTTATTATTCTCAAATCAAATTGTATTGACTTTTACGACAAGAAACCTTGTCAGAAATATCAACATTTTTGACAGATCGGCAAAAAAAATATTTAAATATACCTAGCTTGGAAGCATCTATGGCATGATTGGTAATTTTCACTCTAGTCCTATCTCTATACCTATTACATATGTGCCTTTGAAAACTAATTTTAAAAGCCCTGGGAAAATTTTAGGAACTTCCAAAAAATTTATTTCCAAAGCACAACTTTCAAAATAAATGATTATACGTAACGTGGTAAGGTGTTCAAAATAAACTTTTTTCAATTAGGTATCTTTAGTCTTTATATTTGTTGTTTATATTTATAACAATACACATTCAAGGGCATAGGCGCACCCAGAAATAATGCAATTCGGTGGATTTCTTCAATTAGTAGGTAGTGCAGTGCACTTTTTTAATTTTTGTGTCTGGGATGTTGGTTGGGGGGGGGGGGGGGATGGTGCAGCCCCAGCCCCTCTCCTGGGTGCGCCACTGTTCAAGGGCGTAGATAATTGGTGGAATCACCAAAAAAAATTTAACCACCCTTTAGACATTTATAATTTTATTTGAGATCAGCATAAAAGTAAAATAAAGTCTCAAAAGATAGAATTAAAACAAACAAACATACCTACAGGTAAAAAAACTACATATTTTTCACATAACTTAAACAAACCAAGGAAAAATAAAGATATACAGGGTGTCCGAAAAGTCTAGTACGGGCAAATATCTTTGCTATTAGTAAAGATAGAGACACCAAATTTTATCTTATGGGTTGATAAATCTATTTTTTTATGTACTTCAGTGGCGTAGCTAGGGGAGGGGCGGGGGGGGGGGGGCGTTCCGCCCCGGGTGACACCCTTTAAGGGGTGACACCCGCATCTAACAAAAATCAAAATTATAACAATACAATAACCTGCCCCGGGTGACACCCTTTAATAAGGAGTGACACCCGCATCAAACAAAAATCGAAATGATATCAATACAATAGCCTGCCCCGGGTGACACCCTTTAAGGAGTGACACCCGCATCAAACAAAAATCAAAATTATAACAATACAATAGCCTGCCCCGGGTGACACCCTTTAAAGAGTGACACCCGCATCAAACAAAAATCGAAATTATAACACAACAATAGCCTGCCCCGGGTGACACCCTTTAAGGAGTGACACCCGCATCAAACAAAAATCGAAATTATAACACAACAATAGCCTGCCCCGGGTGACACCCTTTAAGGAGTGACACCCGCATCAAACAAAACTCGAAATTATAACAATACAATAGCCTGCCCGGGTGACAAATTCAAAATTATAATACAACAAAAATCGCACATTCGAGGGCAATGGGCTTGTTTAGTTATTTCGAGTTTTCAATAAATATGTTAATATTATTGCACAATCAGTCAATCGAAAAACAGACACAAAAAATACGTCTGTTGAACGGATAATAACTAAAATATTAAGGTTTAAAATTCGACAAAATTGAAAATATTCAGTTTCCAGCTTGATGTCATCCCACGAAAAACAACTGAATGTAACGGACAATGCGATAAATCCAATACAGCACCGCCATGATCCCCTAAAGGGGAATAAGATTTTTGACAAGTGTCATTCTGACAAAGTTCATTGCAACATCTTTGCAGCGGTGCCAATGTTTATCGCTCGTCGTGGGACTACGTCACCAGACGCCATCGTCCCGTTTCATAATGAGCGATGTTTGACCGTTGTTTTGGGGGTGAATTCCATCAAAAATAATTCTAATATTTTGGAGATAAGCTTTTCGAATGAAGCACTTTTGTATTATGAAATAAAAAAAATTTGCTGGATAAGCCCATGAAAATTAAAGTATAAAAAAAAATTGCACGTTTGTGCGAGCTTACAACGTTGATTTGCAAAACTCCAAAATTCAATAAATCTAGCCAATATCAATACCAAAACTTAATGCAGACCAGTCAAGTAATGGTTGGTTAATGAATCCACTTATGGTAAAAGAAATGATGACTGATCAGAAATGTACTGAGAGCGAGTGGCGATGGCAAGCGTCTTGGTTATTCCTCCATTGGCGGCGCGGCGTAATTAGGTATTCATCATGGATGCCAAACTTCGTACATACTAGTTTATGAATAAAAGTTTGTAAATGTTTCAAGCAAGAATTTTTATCTACATGTAAAATTTTATACCTAGAGATTTGTTTTAATTGTAGGCCTCTAGTAATTATTTTTAAAAAATTATCTATTTTAAATTTTTCCTATTTAAAAATCCAGGAGTATCAACAAAAATGTAATGATAAAATAGAAATTTTGCCGCCAAAAGTAACCCAAACAGGTTAGTTTGGGCGTGGCACCCAAAAAATTTTCGCCTGCGGTGCATTTTTTTGCATTCGTACCATGGGGTGACACCATTGATAGCCGCCCCGGGTGTCACCCACCCTAGCTACGCCACTGATGTACTTTAACTTTTTCAATCCCCTTGAGGGATGACTCTAGGGAGTTGATGTCAAAAATTTTACAATGCAACCCTATAATGCCGTGTGGTAGGTAGATAGAATCAAAATCAATCGTGTAAAGTACAATGACGTCGGTGCCGGCGGAGGGAAAGCTTTTAGTTAACCACTGGTTTTTAACGAAGACACACGAGGTTCGAGAGAGACGGCGCCGCAACAATCTTTACGATTGATTTTGACTTCTATGTTACCTCGCTACCTACCCACCTCATTTTAACGGTATTAAAAAAAGAAACATTTACAAACCCGAGGTCCGTATCTTAATTCGTTTTTAAATCAAATTAAAAATCGTGAAGAAAAAATTGAAGTACCTACCTATAAGTGTGTTCGCCGGGTTCCTCTCGGAGCAGACTGGATAGACGACAAATGAAAAATATTTTTTGATCACGTGATTATCGATGACACCGATTAATCCGTTTGCTCGACCATTAGCCGAACGGTTGGCTGTCAAAATTAAAAGAGGTTATGTTTCCTTGATGTTGATTGAATTCAAATACCCTTTTTCCAAATCCAAAGTGATTTCTTTGCTTTAGTATTGATTCTGCATTTTCGAGCTTTGAAATCTCTAGTCTGTTAAAAACACTGTAAATTCCACTCCGCTGTTGTGTCCATTTCTGCCGATTTTCCATATTTAATCACAAAAATACTTACTTACGGAATATATAAAGGATTAGTATTTATTTTTCTTTCTGACTTAAACTAACATAATACAACCCTTATTCAAAAATCTCGTTGAAGAAAAACATAAAAACACCATCAAAACAGCTCACTATATCAGTGCAGCTCACATAACTGCAAGGGCAGTCATATTGGAATAGCATTCATCGAAATGCTCGGTCAAAATTCTCCTAACTGTTTTAAGTTTTAACATGTTTCACCAAGATTAGGGAGCAGTTGATTTCACAAAGTTTCGTTTCAATTACATACACGGGCCCGGAGATACAAATTTAAATTAACTAAAAACTAATAGAAAATAGAACTCACTTGAAGCCTGGAACCTGGAACAAATCCTTTAATCTGGAGACAGGTCACTAACGGCAAAGAAAATAAAAGGAAATAACAGTAACAACGAAAAAGAGCACCAGGTATTCAGTCAAATCAAATCAAATATAAAATTGGCAACAGCGACAAGTCGTTTAAATCCTTAAGTCGGTTTTACACTTAAACTCAGAACGCACAGATAAATGCCGGGCAAAATTTTAATAACTATTTAGTTAGTTTATTAATGAAATAAGCAGTATACCTGATGTGAATATATCCATAAGCATTTAACAAACAAGATGTGTTTTTACTTACCTGTGAAAAATAATATTTGTTCATCTATGTTTAATTTTTGTCACTGTTAGATTACTGTACTAAACACTAGGCATTTGTATTTTTTGACAGCAAAACAATATAAGATTTCATAAAAGTCACAGTAAACGCACAGGAAGTGAGCGCCAAACCCTTTTATTTTCTTTGGTGAGCGCACACTTGTCGTCTTGTCGAGTTAATCGCTACTGGTGCATACACCAGCACGCCATTAGGGCAGGGCAAGGAAAATAAAAGGGTTTGATTGGGGCAGGGCAAGGGTACTACCCTTGGGGGCAGGGCACGAATCAAAGAAAATAAAAGGGTGTGCTTGGGTTTTATGCACGACTGTGTATTTTAAGTGGGTATCCAACTTTACATCAGTCCGTCAACTATCAGTCACAGTCACATGTCAAATGTCAAAACAGAAGCATTCAAAACGTCACATTTTGCCGGACTTCAGGAAGTTTTTTTAAAATTATTAATTACAAGCCAACAATTTAGAAGGATTTGAAAAAGTTTATTAACATTAGGAAGTATTTCTTTCAAGAAAATCTTACAAGGATTTTCCAAAACATATACAAAGGTTAGATTGTTATCAAGTGCAAAATTGTACTGTTATTAATAAAAACATTCATTTTGATTTATTTTCAGAGTAATAATAATCCGCTACAATGTCCAAGAGGCAGGCCGAAGAGGCCTCCTCAAGTGGGAGTCAACCACCAATCAAAAAAATTCATTTCGAGCCCCATTTAATTGGGCCAGTATCAACACTCGAAGAAATGGACATTAAAGTTTTGCAGTTTCAAAATAAGAAACTTGCCCAAGTAAGTAGGTCATATATTATATGGAGTGTTGAGTTATTACCAATTAAACCTAAACTAAAAATTAGCCTCATGCTTTTAGAAAATATTTAAATACGAATTTTTTTTTAGAGAATCGAACAAAGGTGTAGGTTAGAACAGGAGTTACGTCAAAGAATTGAACAGTTGGAAAAACGCCAAACCCAAGATGATGCTATGCTTAATGTTGTCAATAGATACTGGAACCAGCTTAATGAAGATATTCGTATACTGCTGCAAAGGTTTGATGCTGAAACTGCTGATGAATCTGAAAACAAGAGTATGTAGAGGTCAAATAAATATTCCATTTGTTTAATGGTTAAAAATATCCCATTAATTTTTCTGACTCTTTAAAGATAAAATTTTATTTTTGCAGATGAAAATGAGGCGACAACTTCTTTTCTTATGCAGCTGTCGACATGGGATAAAGATGAACTTAATGATAAGCTGGCGAATCGTGTGCAAGTTTCTAGACGTGCAGTGGCCAAGGTTATTCAAGCATTTGATAGGCTAATGCAGAGAAATGAAAAAATTACTTTGGCACTAAAAGGGGAACTTGAAGGCCGTAAGTAAATCTTACCTGTAATAACCACTGGTATTTTGTCTTTTCAAGATATTTAATTTTCTTTACTGTTATATTATAATTTATAGAGGATGCACCATCAGTTGATGAAGTAGTTCGTCAAACAAATATTCAGCTACAAACGGAAAATCGGAACCTTCAGGCATTAAATACTACACTTCACGAAAAGTATCATACAATGAGCTTAAAAGTAACAGAATTGCAAGATTCTGTTACAGCAAAAGAGACTGAAAATGCTGAGTTTAAAAATCAAATTGACGATTTGCAGTACGAATTGGAAAAAATTAGAAATAGGAATGATAAACTGGAGACCCATTTAGCAGAAGCTGTAGAGAAGATTAAGGCTTATCATCAGATGCATGGTGATCCAGAAAAGGGTCCGGCTCAACAGAAGCCAGTGGTGCAAAGTGGTGTTTCACAGGTAAAAAATTCTTTGTAAATTGGGTTTTCTATATAGTTTGTGTGTGAAATTTTTAGGCAAAACTGGAGGACCTCATGAAAGAAGTTGAAGAGTGGAAAGAACTTGCAAATAACAGACTTCAAGAACTGGATAAGTTGCACTCAACTCATAGGGAAACTTTGAAAGAAGTTGAAAAGTTAAAAATGGATGTAAGTTATTTTATATACCATTTATTCATATTCTTTAGTAGGAGGCATTTGTGTCAGTCATTAATTAGTAAAGCTATCCACTGGAGTGCCACACTACTTAGTGGTGGCGCCATATATAACCAACTACTTTTAAGTGATAATAATACTTTATACAGGGTGTTATGAAATTCACTGCTTTTATTGAAACTGGTATATCCTGATTTGAATTCAGATTGGGGAAAAATACTTAAATGGCGCTTCGCGATAATAAGCTAGGTGTCACCCCTCAAAAAAAAATGTTTAATCACTGCACACTAGGGCTTGCAATCCCGGGATCCCGAAATCCCGGCAGTTATACATAAAGGCCAATAAGCTTCGCTGACAAACCACACATAATGGCGACCCATTATATTTTAAATCAGGAAATTCCCATGTAAACCTTCAAACACTGTGCGCAAACAGTCGCGTGTTACTGCACACTTTCGGCATATTACGAACTACCAAATTCACTCCGACGCGATAGAAAAATATAATTCAACTAGTGAGCGTGCACACACGATGGCAAGGCTAAACTGAATTGCTGCTGCGGCCGAGTTCCCCGCGATGTATTGCCAGTGGAACGTAACTCACGGTGGGCAGCTTTCTTAGTTAGCATTTACATTACATTGTTTGCAATTTGCAATTGATTTTTTTAGATAAGACAACTACCAGAAAGTGTAATTGTTGAAACTACTGAATATAAATGTCTTCAGTCACAGTTTTCGGTATTATATAATGAATCTATGCAGCTCAAAACGCAGCTGGATGAGGCTAGACAGCAACTTCAAGCCAGCAAGAATGCCCATTTGAGAAATATCGAAATGATGGAGGTACGTTTACTGTTTAGAATTATTGTAAAATCATACCATTTCTCTTAATTTACTAGAGGTTTTTAGGCAGCTTAGCTCAGGAGAAAAGAATGTAGGAACTTTATTTTATGGTTTATATATCTTGTAAATAATTTGCCTCGATTTTTTTTAGAGTGAGGAATTGATAGCTCAGAAGAAACTCCGTCAGGAGGTAATGCAATTAGAGGACTTTCTTGCCCAATTGAGGAAAGAGTATGAAATGCTTCGAATTGAGTTTGAGCAGAACTTAGCCGCCAATGAACAAACGGGTCCTATTAATAGAGAAATGAGGCACTTGATTACATCCCTCCAAAATAACACTCAACAGTTAAAAGGTAAGTAAATTGAGGATATATGTTATCATAGGAAATATCTTTTAATTATTCCTAATGTTATAAAATAATATTTTCTCAATCATACCTATTTTTTAGGGGAGGTTCACAGGTATAAACGCAAATACAAGGAAGCCAATACTGAGCTTCCGAAGATTAGGAAAGAAGTTGAGGAGCTTCAGAATAAATTGGCTCAGAAACAAGGGGCACACCAGCAGGATTCTAAGGAGGGCATAAAGAAGGAGGATATAAAAGAAGAAAGTGATATTAAGGAGGAGGGTAAGTGCTTAATCTGTATTTTAATACAGGATCTCTAGGATTTCCCATTTTTTAAAATTTTTAGTTTTTAAAGTGTAGTGTTTTTATTTCTTCGCGAGTGGTTTTTCTACAGGGTGAGTTTTTTAAAGGGTTCCAAGGCGATATCTCGAAAACGGTTTAAAATATTTTCATGAAATTTTGGAGAGTTAATAGTAAGATGGAGGGACATATTTAAACATATTTTTGACATTTACCCCCTCTCCCTATTTTGAGCGGTGGGGAGTAACTTTGGAATTATAAATGGGATGATGTACTTTTGTTTATAAAATTCGAATTACATAAAAGACTATATGTGTACAATTTTTTTTTATTTGCTCTTTTGGTTACGGAATTATGGTTAACTAAATTTTGATTGAATTTAATAAATAAATATTACCACTTCAATCAAGTTCATTTATTTCAGAATTATTATTCGTTTCCATGGAAATGCGTTATTTTTACTTAAGTCAGTTGAGAATTTTGACGTTTTAACGATTATTCTGCTCAACTGGCCTACTGGGTCTCCGGATTTGACCCCCCTTGACTTTCTCCTGTAGGGTTTTATAAAGAGTAAAGTGATGGCGACTGCACCTACAACTTTAGATTATGAAAGACTGAATTCGCTTTGCCTGCTTATTAGTGACACCTGAAATGTTACAGGGGGTACGAAATTCATTTAGAAAAAGAGTGAGAAAATGTTTGGAAGTTGAAGGGGGACATTTTGGACAACTTTGCAAGGTAACAACCATCACCCTTACAAAATGATGAGCGTCCAGGAACTGCATGATGACGACTGTGATAGGAGACTGGAATTTTGTGAGTGGTTTTTGGAAAAGAAGAGGCAGCAACCCAACTTTGAAAAGTATATTTTTTATAGTGACGCAGCAAGTTTTTATTTAAATGGTATGGTTAACAGACAGAATTACAGATATTGGTCTGACGCAAATCCTTGTTGGGCCGAAGAAAGAAGAAGACAGAATAATCAAAGAGTTAACGTGTGGTGTGGAATTTATGATAATAAAATAATAGGACCTATCTTCATAGAGCAAAATTTAATGGTGAAAACTATTTACAATTATTGAGACACGAACTTGAGCCGTTTATTGACGAACTACCATTGATAGAAAGAAGAGCATTCTACTTCCAGCAAGATGGGGCACCGCCTCATTTTCCACGGCATGTACGGAAATATCTCAGTGAGCTGCTGCTTGATAAATGGATTGGGAGAAGGGGTCCAACTGAATGGCCTGCTAAATCCCCTGACCTCGCGCCATTAGACTTTTCTTATGGGGTTACTTAAAAACAAAAGTATATGTGACTGCGCCAAACTCTGTTGATGAACTGAAAAATTCTATACGTCGAGAAATCAATAGCATTACACCCGATTTATTGGAAAATGTTAATAATAATATTGTAAAACGGGTTTTTTGTTGTAGACTACAAGGGGGGCATCAATTTGAGCATTTATTAAAGAAAAGCTATTAGTTTTGTTAATTTTGATTATTATCATTCTTTAATTTTTTAATAAAGAAAGTTTTGATTATTTTAATTTTTTCGACCGATTGCTCAAAAACGGCTACTCGATTAAAAAAATGTTACTGCACATTTTTTATTCATTATTTTATTATCTCTTAAATAATGATAAAAAAATGCGGTGTTGCCATTTAAAAACATATTGTTTAAGTGGCTACTGTGAAATCTGGCAACGCTGGAAAACATTTTTTTGTTGATTCAACTTCGTTAGGTTAATTCATACAACTTTGCTTTTGGAAGTACTAGCCCATCTGTTTAAATAAAAAAGTTAGCCTATGTCAGGTTTTAAAAAACTTACACTGTATATACAGGGTCATTCAAAAGTAAGCGGCATCCTTTCGGGGGCGTAATCCTTGCATAATAAGGCAAAAAGTTCCTATTAATATGGCTCCGAAAAGGCTTCCTAAGGGAGCTACGCCCCTTTGAATAGGACACCTTAAAGACGATTTTTTCTCTATAACTTTAAAACCCTTTAGAATTAAATTTTGAAAATTGGTGTATGGTATAAACATTTGATGGTAAATAAGATTCTAAATTCAAAATTTTAAAATCTTATTCAGGGGCGTCACATGCGGGGGAGGGTGAGGGTAAAAACATCCCTTTTTCTTTTACTCTTTAGGTTAATGTGATTTTGTTTGGAAATTATAAAATTCTAGAGTTTTTTACGTAAAAAAGGTACTCTTAGTTCAATTCGATAGAGCGTACCATTTACGAGAAAATCGACTTTGAAAACTTTCTGGTAGTACGTTTATTCATAATAAAATTACTAGATACGCATTCAAAACGAAGTTCAGTGCCTAATTTAGCTTGTCGTGACGCTAATGGTAATAATTTTGGACATTTTCTCTAAATTGTTAAATAAAATGTTAGTAAAAAATGTGTTTTTTTTTCTTTGGTAATGCAGATTAATTTTCATCAATAAACATATGCATCAGAAAATTTTCAAAGTCGATTTTCTCGTAAATGGCACGCTCTATCGAATTGACCTAAGAGTACCTTTTTTACGTAACAAACTCTAGAATTTTATAATTTCCAAGCAAAAGCATAGCAACCTAAAGAGTAAAAGAAAAAGGGATGTTTTACCCTCACCCTCCCCCGCATGTGACGCCCCTGAATAAAATTTTAACGTTTTGAATTTAGAATCTTATTTACCATCAAATGTTTATACTGTACACCAATTTTCAAAATTTAATTGTAAAGGGTTTTAAAGTTATAGAGAAAAAATCGTCTTTCAGGTGTCCTGTTCAAAGGGGCGTAGCTCCCTTAGGAAGCATTTTCGGACCCATATTAATAGAAACTTTTTGCCTTATTTTCATACAAGGATTACGCCCCTGAAAGGATGCCACTTACTTTTGAATCACCCTGTATATATATATATATATATATATATATATATATATATATATATATATATATATATATATATATATATATATATATATATATATATATATATATATATATATATATATATATATATATATATATATATATATATATATATATATATATATATATATATACATATATTAAATGACCAGTTGGACTTGAATAGTTCCCCATTGTTAAATTTATAATTTGTTGGGAATTCCACCAGCAGTAAAACGGTATTGTATATTCTGTGACTTAAAATTGAAAATGTAAAGGACTCCTACCTAATCCTAATGGTATTGTGAACATAATCATTAGGCTATAACACGTAACTAAAAGAGCAAATAAAAAAATTTTTGCACACACACATAGTTTTTTACGTAGATTCGAATTTTATAAACAAAAGTATATTATCCCATTAAAATTCCTAAGTTACCCCCACCTCCAAAAATAGAGAGAGGGGTAAATGTTAAAAATATGTTTAAATATGCCCCCCCCCCCAAATCTCCCAATTAGCTCACCAAAATTTAATGAAAATATTTTAAACCGTTTTGGAGATAGCGCCGTGTAACTCTAAAACTCACTCTGTATAACAAAAATCACACAAGCAAACCTAAACAAAAAAAAATGGATACTTTGAAGACGTACCTTGGCTTTGTTTGAAGGTGGTGCACAAGATAAAGAGGAACAATCTACAGGTGACATCAAAAAGGAGGGAGAAGACCAAGAAGTACGTAATATATTAAAAAATAAGTAATATTTAAGTCTATTTTCTAGTAGGGCTATTTTTTGTCTCCTTTTATTAGCAAATTTTGTTAAAAAACATTCTAAATGAAAACACTTTTTTTAGCAAAATCAAGAAAGTACTGAAGGTGATAGAAATCAGGCTTCCGCGTCTGGTGAGAAGAAAGACATCAAGCAGGAGAAGAATGTTATTAAAAAAGAGCAGCAGATAAAAAGCGAGAAAGAACAACGCGAAGCTCAAAGAGCAAAAGAAATGAAGATTGCAGAAAGTGAAATGGTTAGAGATTTGAAAAATCAGTTAAAGTAAGTTACCGGTGAAATGTTTGTAGACGAAAGTATAGTTATTTTTTCTTTTTTAATTAACTGAACATGAATACGTATTAAGGGGAGAAATCAACTTCCATCCCTACTATTTTGTTTTAACATCGTTGTTGCTTCTTTATTTGCTATAAAAAAACAATGATTTTATTTTGTACTTTACCGCGCGCCGCAAGAATTCGACAGAGGTATCGAATTTTCAGACTAGTACAAAATAGAATTTATTGACATATTTGATCATTTCTTTGATAGATATTATAAGATAGTATTAAAATAGACGATGAGATTCAGATTTTAAAAGCTAACAGTATAAAACACTTGGGAATAATTTTTGACAGTAAATTAAATTGGGATTTACATGTAGATTACTGAATTAAAAAATTAAGAAGTTTGCTACCAATATTCAAAAATGTTAGAACCTTTTTGGATATAAAACACTTAATAATAATAATAATAAAAGTTTATTTTAATTAATTACAATTTATATATGTTATATATATTTATATTATAAATAAACTTGATAAAACCCCCGAAGACGTACTTGTTGGGGGAAAATCTTATATTTGACATTATATTATTTAATTATATAAATTATTCAATTGAAAAAATATATATTGAAATATATACATTAGACTGTTTCAAAAAAATTGACTATTTTTTTTTCTCTTAAATGTATCGAAAATATTGTTGGAAACGCCGAAAAAGAAATACTGGTAAAATTTGAGCTCTTAATATTAATTTTAAGGGGTGCCGCATCGCACATTTCAATTTCCCGTTTGATTAACATGGGAAAATTTTGGTTTCAAACTTTGGAATTTTGTAGCTCGTTAACGGCTCGTCATATTTGTGTGCCCATAACATATTTGTGTAGAGACTTTAATGCTCTACAAAAACGGTCCTAAGCACTTTTTTGATAAACTCACTCCTACAAAAGTAATTCAAGGTTACAGTTGAATTCATAATAATTTTTTACAATTTTTCAATTTTACGACGAAATTATCGACTTTTTCGAAAAATGTTATCATACCTTTTTTGTAGATCTTTTCATTTTCTACAAATTATCTTTTATAAATTTTCAAAAATTTCGTAAGCTTTGCGAGTTATCTCCACTATAATATAAATTCTCGGAAATAATCGTAAGTCATTAGAATATAAAATTAAAATTATTCAGTTTTTGGAGTTTGGAGATAACTCGCAAAGCTTACGAAATTTTTGAAAATTTATGAAAGGTAATTGGTAGAAAATGAAAAGATCTACAAAAAAGGTATGATAACATTTTTCAAAAAAGTCGATACCTTTGTCGTAAAATTGAAAAATTGTACAAAATTATTATGAATTCAACTATAACCTTGAATTACTTTTGTAGGAGTGAGTTTATCAAAACATTGCTCAGGTCCTTTTTTGTAGAGCATTAAATTCTCTACAAAAATATGTTATGGCATACAAATATGACGAGCCGTTAACGAGCTAGAAAATTCCAAAGTTTGAAAACAAAGTTTTCCCATGTTAATCAAATGGGAAATTGAAATTTGCGATGCGGCACCCCTTAAAATTAATATTAAGAGCTCAAACTTTACCAGTATTTCTTTTTCGGCGTTTCCAACAATATTTTCGATATATTTAAGAGAAAAAAAAATAGTCAATTTTTTTCAAACAGTCTAATATACATACAATTTCTTTTTTAGGACAAGAGAGATCCTTAGAGAAAAATAAATAAATAATTTTTATATTATACAAAATAATATCGAAGTAATTCCAAAAATTTCTCTAAATCGTTTGTTGTTAATATCCAAGCTTTTATTTCAATTTTATATATTTTTAATGATATAATTCTTTTAATATTTACTGGTAAATAATCGTTTAAATAAAAACATAAATATTTATAATAATTCTTTTGTGCTATAAACTTATGTATTTTTGGTTTAATGGAAATTTAATTTTTATGACGCGTGTCATGGTTATGTTTTTTAAATTGTATTAGATTTTTATTTTTAAAAACGTTTACTAAAATATTATAAATATATATTTGCCTAACGTCCTTTTTTTTGTTTCTGAATATAATTCCTTTGAAGGATAAAAATAGTCTTTATTAAACATAATTTTTAGAAATCTCTTTTGTAATACTTATATGTTTTTCACTAAAATTCTACTTATTCCTCCCCAACCTAAAATTCCATAATAGAAACATTGTATTATGCAGTAGTTAAAACTCATTTGAATTACGGGATTTTAGGTTGGGGAGGAATAAGTAGAAATTTAATAAAAAAAAATAGAAGTATTACAAAAAAGGTTTCTAAAAATTATATTTAATAACGACTGTTTTTATCCATCAAAGGAATTATATTCAGAAGCAAAGAAACTGGACGTTAGGCAAATGTATATTTATAATATTTTAATATATTTTTTTAAAAATAAAAATCTAATACAATTTAAAGAACATAACCATGGCACGCATCATAAAAATGAAATTTCCATTAAACCAAAAATACATAGGTTTTATAGCACAAAAGAATTATAAATATTTATGTTTTTATTTAAACGATTATTTAGCAGTAAATATTAAAAGAGTTGTATCATTAAAAAATTTAAAATTGAATTAAAGGTTGGCTATTAACCACAAACGATTTACAGTAATTTTTGGAATTACTTTGATATTTTTTGTATAATATAAAAATTATTTATTTTATTTTCTCTTAAATTATCTCTCTTTTGTCCTCAAAAAGAAATGCGTGTTAATATGTATGTATATATTTGAATATATTGTATTTTTTAATTGAATAATTTATATAATTAAATAATTTAATGTTAACTATAAGATTTGCCCCCAACAAGTAGGTCTTCTGGGGTTTTAACAAGTTGATTTATAATATACATATACAGTGTGTCTACGTAAGTTCTCTACATATTGATAACTTTTTTATTATTAATTTTACGAAAAAAAGTGACTCTTTATAAAAAGTTCTGCTTACTAAAAAAATAACATTAGACTATTAAAACTTGAAAGAGCATGTACAGAGTGGTCGGAAAAAAGAAAAATTTTTAATTCCGTAACCAAAAGAGCAAATAAAAAAATGTTTTACACATAATATGTACCTTTTTACGTAGATGCAAATTTTATAAACAAAAGTACGTCATCCCATTTAAAATATCAAAGTTAACCCCCACTCCTTAAAATAGGGAGAGGTGGTAAAAGTCAAAAATATGTTTAAATATTCCTTTTATTTTAGACCTTTATCGAGATATCGCCTTGTAACACTTTAAAAAACTTACCCTGTATGCAGTGAATTTTTTAGCACCCTGTATATAGTAGGGATGGGAGCTGATTACTCCTCTTGACATCGTTTAATATACTTATTTCTAGGAAAGCTTTAAATGAACAGAAGGAAATGAAGCTATTACTGGATATGTATAAGGGAGTGAGTAAGGAACAAAGGGATAAAGTGCAATTGATGGCTGCTGAAAAAAAATTAAGGACAGATTTAGATGAATTGAGGCAACAAATGAAGAAAATGGCGGTGAGTAAATATAGATAAAAATTTGTAAAGTATAAAATTTCAATTTTCATATCGAAGAGTAAGTACGTCGAAAATTCTATTTATTCTTGATATACAGTATGTCCACGGACGGGGTCGAGTAAGGTTTCTTTCATTCCACATTTTAGGAGAATAAACGTGACGACAAGCGCAAATTAGCCGAAGATGAAGCTCTTAAGAAGATTAAACAGCTCGAAGAGCAAAAGTATGAGCTCCAAAAACAAGTCGCCCTACAAAAACCACCTGATGGAAATTGGCCTGGTGGAGTAGTCCATCAAATGAGACCCTTCGTAGGGTCACACGAAGAAGAGGCTCTTTTGAATGAAATGGAGGTTACTGGACAGGCTTTTGAAGATATGCAGGTTTGTTGTTTTCAGAGATTTGTTGACAGGTATTTAGTTTTAATTTTCATCTTGTTTAGGAGCAAAACTCGAGACTTATTCAGCAGCTGAGAGAAAAAGATGACGCCAACTTCAAGCTTATGTCTGAGAGAATAAAATCTAACCAATTGCATAAATTGGCGAGGGAAGAGAAAGATGTACTGAAAGAACAGGTATTGTACCTCGGTGGATAAGAAAGTTGGACATCTAATTCACAGTCCAAGTGCCTGTTCCTTAAGAAGTATTTGTACTGTGGACTGGATGTACGATTTTATTGACTATATCAGCTTGATGATTGATATTCTTAAACTAATGATGTGTTTCAGAATTTTTTTTCATTTCAGTGCCAGAAAGTACAGTAAAAATTTTGTAGAATTTTTTTGAATTAAATTTGATTGGTCGTGGGTTGTCTCAGATAAAAAAAAATAACTTCGATGAAACGAAAATGAAAAAATTGGGTTTTTTTAGTAACGAAGTTGAAAAAATGAACGATTGTATTTTTAGGTCGGCACTCTGACGACACAAGTAGAAGCAGCAAATCTAGTTGTTAGGAAACTCGAAGAAAAAGAAAGAATTTTGCAAAATACGTTAGCAACAGTAGAAAAAGAATTGCAGCTAAGGCAGCAAGCAATGGAAATGCACAAGAGGAAAGCTATAGAATCGGCACAGTCGGCCGCTGATCTTAAGCTGCATTTAGGTAAAGTTAAATGTGTTACACCAATTTTCAGAATATCCCTATATCTCAGGTTAAATATTTGAGGATGTTATTCTTGGCCCAGTTTTAAGTAATAAAGTTTGCATAAAAATACGTGTTCGAAATATATATACATATATATATATATATATATATATATATATATATATATATATATATATATATATATATATATATATATATATATATATATATATATATATATATATATATATATATATATATTTGTGTTTTTTAGACTTTTCTAATGTATTTTATTTTTTTTATATTTGTTCGTGGGTTTTATTAGTCCTGGAAAAAATTAAAAATTATATGTTGGTTTTTACATACTCTTTATTTGTCGTCAATTTGACGTTTCGGTCTTTTTTTCCCTTTCGACCTTCTTCAGAAATTTTTACTGCTTGAAAGAAAATCCTTGGCAGGTTTCCTCACAACATATCACAAAAAGGGTAGCTAAATAGAAGTATTATAAAAAAAGATTTCTAAAAATTATGTTTAATAAAGACTATTTTTATCCTTCAAAGGAATTATATTCAGAAACAAAAAAATGAACGTTAGGCAAATGTATATTTATAATATTTTAGTATACGTTTTTAAAAATAAGAATCTAATACAATTTAAAAAACATAACCATGACACGCGTCATAAAAATGAAATTTCCATTAAACCAAAAATACATAAGTTTATAGCACAAAAGAATTATAAATATTTATGATTTTATTTAAACGATTATTTAGCAGTAAATATTAAAAGAATTATATCATTAAAAAAATATAAAATTGAAATAAAAGCTTGGATATTAACAACAAACGATTTAAAGAAATTTTTGGAATTACTTTGATATTATTTTGTATAATATAAAAATTATTTATTTATTTTTCTCTAAGGATCTCTCTTGTCCTAAAAAAGAAATTGTATGTATGCATTTGAAGATATATTTTTTTCAATTGAATAATTTATATAATTAAATAATGTAATGTTAAATATAAGATTTGCCCCCAACAAGTACGTCTCCGGGGGTTTTATCAAGTTTATCTATAATATATATATATATATATATATATATATATATATATATATATATATATATATATATATATATATATATATATATATATATATATATATATATATATATATATATATATATATATATATATATATATATATTTGTTAATCATAAACATTTTCAAAAGAAGTGTATTTTAAAGGGATTTTACTACAAAGATAACTATAACATTATTTCTTATGCTGACTTGTTACATTGAAAAAATTATTGATAGAATTGGCAACTTATTCGGTATCATGTGTTTCTTGCCGCCAGTGGCGGGTACCACTAGTTAGAGAAATTTTAAGGGGGATTACCACCTTATTACTACAAAGTGCCATTTATGATTATTTTTCTTCAATCTGAATTTATACCAGGACTTACCAGTTGCAATATATGCAGTGAATTTCATAACACCCTGTACACATATCGATAAAAATGTAAAATAAAATTTAAAATTTCAACTCTAACATCCTGTGTCTCTCTTATTATCAACTTTTGTACTAAGATAATTTAGGTCAAATGGACCTAAATTGAACGAGAGAGGAGGTAAGCCACTGCTCAGGTATGGCCCATTCGTTACCAAATACCCTGTGTACTATGGGTTAAGGAACACCCATATATTTTCTTATTTGAAGGAATTTGTTGATAAAATGTTTATTTGTATCTTTTTTCTTGCAGAAAAATATCATTCACAAATGAAAGAAGCTCAGCAAGTAGTGGCAGAAAAGACATCATCACTCGAAGCTGAAGCATACAAAACGAAGAGACTTCAAGAAGAAATTGCTCAACTGAAACGAAAGGCTGAACGGATGAAGAAGATGGAATTAGCCGGAACGACGCTTGATGAGGTCATGATGGAAGAAATTAGAGAATATAAGGAAACGCTTACTTGTCCTTCTTGTAAAGTTAAACGTAAAGACGCGGTGTTGTCGAAGTGTTTCCACGTCTTCTGCTACGATTGTCTTAAAACGAGATACGAGACGAGGCAGAGGAAGTGCCCCAAGTGTAATTGCGCGTTCGGTGCCAATGATTATCATCGTTTGTTTCTGTCTAATTAAGTTTTATTGGTGCTTTATTCGGGTTGAGGTACTGCGTTTAGGTTTAGATATTTATTGTGAGTATAGTTGGACCAATAGATTTTTTTCCGTGCGTCATCATTTACATATTTTAGTATGGACTTGAGTGTCAGTTCTTTAGTATATAATTTTTGGTTACTGCATAGAAAAAGATTCGGTGTTTTATCTCTAGCCTGATTCTTCAACTGGCTTTTTAAAAAAAATTAGTTAACATACTTGTTTTATTTCCTAAATCGACCAATCCTAATAAATTTCTCTCCTCCACGTTGTCGCAAATAGGATACCGTTTGTCTCATTGCTCTCCGGTTTCTTGCATCACTAATAACGTGGTCCAAAGGTGGAGTATCCGCTTATGGACCGAGAGGTGGTGGGTTCGAGGCCGTGATCGGGTGGACTTTTTTTAAAAAAATTTTGTCATTTAAAAAATTAGATCGGCTCTAAAAGGTGTATTGGAAGCGGGTTAGCACTTCACAGGATGGTCAGTTTTTTTTATATTGGTAATCTCATATATACTACTCAAAATCTCAAGCATGGGTAAATATATATCAAGTATCGCCGAGCGTAACTTACGTATCCGAGAGCAACGAGACTGTATACTGTCGAAAATAACCTCCAGCCTAATTATAAAATAAAATAAAGTTCCGCGGGTTTGCTCAGTATTGGTTGGTCAGTTTTTGTTTTTAATGATATAACAAAAAAGAAAAGAATCCTGCGCAAGCCCGAGGGTTTTTATTTTTATTTTATAACGGCTGGAGGTTATTTGCTGCAGCGTGTGGCAGCGAGCGACTGTCGGCGCGGAGAGTCTTCGCAATACACGTCTAATTTTCGTCACACCTTTAAAAGTAGTTTTCACCCCCTTGCATTACCTTCTCAAAGATAGAAAAAATGGTATACTGCGTAAAAAGATAAAATAAAATTGACGTATTTTACTTTTTTTTAAATAGCAAATACTTATTGAGATACAAATTATTTTCAGGGGGCTGTTTCAACCCCTTGGAATTTAAGTTTTGAGAAATCCCTTCTTATCGAACCCTTACACCCTAAAATAAACCTGTATGTCAAAATTCGGCTTTCTATGTCAAGCGATTTGACCCGGGTCGTGATGAATGAGTGAGTAAGTCACTTAAGGATTTTATATATTAGTAGGTATAGATTAAAGAAATCAAAACTGTACTTTTCCTTTTAAAACACACCCCTGGAAAACTTCGGTAGATACGTCTGTCGAATATTTATATAAGACATAGAAGAGATGCGTTTAGAACTTTTTTCTTAAATTAAACTAACCTGAGTTTCCACTGTTTTATTAGAATTTAAACACGCTGTCAAAAAAATGAAATAATAAAATATTTTATTTTTAACGAATTACAAACTTAAAACAAAATAACAGTACTTATCAAATTTTATAAAAATTGACAGTATTAACACTAAGAGTAAGTGATGCACGATATTGGGTACTCTTGAAAGGTAATCTAATGATATTTAATTATTAGATGTTCAAAATGTTGGCCATGCGCTACTTTTAAATCATCCAGATCTATTGGTTTTGTTCTGAATACTTTTCTCTTTAAATAACCCAATAAAAATGTCCAAAGGTGTCAGATCTGGTAATCGCTGGCCACTCAATAAACCCCCTCCTTCCGATCTACCTGTTTGGAAAAACTTCATCTAACTAATTGTGCTTTAGTAATTAACATGTCCGAAAAAATTAAAAATTTAAACCTGTATATTTTTAAAACTATCCGATATAGGTATATCACATGCTACATAAAAAATGATTAGAATTTTACGTAGAATCCGAAAATGTAAAAATATTTAGGGTGTTCCATTTATAAGAATAAAGTTGACGTACGTCATACTTTTTTGAGCCACCCTGTTTGACAAATATTTTTAAAATATGTAGAACATAAAAAGAAAGTTGACGGGTCCGAGCGATTTTAAATAAAATTTGTCATTTTTTATATAATGAATTTATCCCATACTTTATGTCCTCACTATATGTATATATATATATATATATATATATATATATACAGGGTGTCTAAAATAGGTGATACCACTATTGCTATCTCCGAAATGGTAAAAGATACGAGGTCGGTTAAATTAGAGAAAATGTGCCATTTCTAGTTCCTATTCATATTCCGTTTACGGAGTTGCCAAATTCTCTATAGTTTCTTATCTACAGGGGATTTTTTAAAAATAGTCAAAATTTTAATTCTTAAATATCTCGAAAACTATTATAGTTAGAAAAAAGTTCTTTCTACAAAAATTACACGATTTTTTACCTTCTCCAAAGTAACGTTATTGTTTTGTTTATACCATTTGTTTTTACTGGGTTACTGATACTAACTTGTTTTTTTCAAATACGGACCTGGATTTTTTGCTGCATTTTTTGAAAGAATACTTCATACCCTTTACAACTATGTATCACTTGATTATGGTTTTCGACGTTTTGATCAGGAATAACAACATCATCAAGATTTTCTATCGATACGGACCTGGATTTTCCATGTTAAGGCACAATTTCATAACCTATCGCTGTGGTTTAAATTATTCAACTGATTAATTTTAAACTATGTTCATGATTACTAACCAGAATCCTTTGGTCATTAAAGTTTGTCAAATTGCACTTAAGCCAATGAGTTATTGAAAGCAAAAGTTTAGCAGACTCAGATCAGATATAATTAGCGGCCTTTATTAACAGCACCTAACTAGAGGTTAAGTTTAATACATATTGAAAAATGCCAGGTCCGTACTGGTAGAATATCCTGATGATGATACTATTCTTCACCAAAACGTCGAAAATCATAATCAAGTGATACACAGTTGTAAAGGGTATGAAGCATTCTTTCAAAAAATGGAGCAAAAAATCCAGGTCCGTATTTGAAAAAAACAAGTTAGTATCAGAAACTCAGTAAAAACAAATGGTATAAACAAAACAATAACGTTACTTTAGAGAAGGTAAAAAATCGTGTGATTTTTGTAAAAACAGCTTTTTTCTAGCTATAATAGTTTTCGAGAAATTTAAGAATTAAATTTTTGACTATTTTTAAAAAATCCGCTGTAGATAAGAAACTATAGAGAATTTGGCAACTCCGTAAACGGAGTATGAATAGGGGCTAGAAATGGCACATTTTCTCTAATTTAACCGACCTCGTATCTTTTACCATTTCGGAGATAGCAATAGTGGTCTCACCTTTAACCGACCTCGTATCTTTTACCATTTCGGAGATAGCAATAGTGGTCTCACCTATTTTAGACACCCCATTTACATTATATATATATATATATATATATATATATATATATATATATATATATATATATATATATATATATATATATATATATGTTACGGTTAATTTGGATACTTGGCTAGTTTACAAACTAACCAGCTAGTTTGCAAACTAACTAAAGACACTGTTATTTTGAAGGAATCAGCCATTTCCCACAAAATAGCAGATGGTTTATAAACTAGCTGGTTAGTATGCAAACTATCGATTTGCTTCAGTTAAGATGAGGATTTTATTGAGGGTACCTTAACCTAAAAATTATGTTTTGTTTGTTGTCCCGAAAATCTAGCGAACGGTGGATCGGAGGGCACCCTAAGGTCGGAACAGGGTTAGCACCTGGTTAGGGACCCTGACCAGTCTCTTTCCTCGCAGGCGAAGAGGGATCGGTGCGAAATAATCCACTATTGTTCCTTATGTACAGATTTTTCATTATTGCTTTTATATTAACTAGATATTTTATATAGTTTGTATACTATCCAATTGTCTTTAGTTAATACGATTACTACAACTATCCTAGTTCCCTAAAATAGCTAGTTTACTGGCTAATTTGAACACTACCCCTACCGTACGTTTGCACCTTACCGTATCGTATTTTTGACACAAGAGTCTAGGGCTAGGGGATGGGTACTACTTTTTATCCCGGGCTTGCGCATGCGCAGAGGAAGGAACAATAGTGGATTTTTTTGCACCGATCCCTCTTCGCCTGCGAGGAAAGAGACTGGTCAGGGCCCCTAACCAGGTGCTAACCCTGTTCCGACCTTAGGGTGCCCTCCGATCCACCGTTCGCTAGATTTTCTGGACAACAAACAAAACATAATTTTTAGGTTAAGGTAACCTCAATAAAATCCTCATCTTAACTGAAGCAAATCGATAGTTTGCATACTAACCAGCTAGTTTATAAACAATCTGCTATTTTGTGGGAAATGGCTGATTCCTTCAAAATAACAGTGTCTTTAGTTAGTTTGTAAACTA